>CM059202.1:12373937-12663198 GCA_030323885.1 Branchipolynoe longqiensis | reverse complement strand
ACCTCGACTTCAAAAAAGCTTTCGATACAATTGACCATAGAATACTATTGCAGAAAATCCAGAAGGCAGGATTGGGGAAGAAAACCTGTACATTGATGGCCAACTACTTAACTAATAGGAAACAATACACAAAACTTAATGACACTGAGTCAACCATCAGGACTATTAAAACTGGAGTTCCGCAGGGTTCAACCCTGGGCCCCCTTCTGTTTTTAATCTTTATAAATGATTTACCCCAAGTATCAGAGGATGCAACATTCACATTATTTGCAGACGATGCAGCACTCACAGTACACAATAAAGATTTCCAAATAGCAACTGATCAGGTTCGGACAGTGCTGACCAGGGTTAACCTGTGGTGTAGTGAAAACAAACTATCCCTTAACACCAATAAAACCGAGTTTGTCATTTATGGCACCAAAGCAAGGAAGGCAAGGGCACAACCCATAACACTGCATATTGGCGGAAATCAAATTAAGGAGGCAAGTGCATACAGGTACTTAGGAACAGTGATTGATTCTACCTTAAATGGGAATCAACAGCTGGCTAGACTAACTCAATCATTGGCACTAAAAATGACTACAATCAGGAAGATGCGGAGCTTCATAAGCGAAAACACTGCCCTACTGCTGTATAAATCAACAGTTCTACCAATAATAGACTATAATGATATAATTTATGGATTGCTCACAAAGCAGCAACTGACTAAGCTACAAAGGATCCAAAACCGGGCGTTAAGAACAATTTATTGGGGCAAAACACTAAGTGTACAGGAAATGCATGACAAAGCAAACCTAGATTACCTAATGGTTAGAAGAGATTCACATCTCCTATCACTTATGTACAGAAGAGCCAGAGATACCCAATATATAGAAAACACAAAAAGAAATACTAGACGGGCTGATTCCACTCTACTCAAAGTCCCCAAGCCTTCGACAAACAAACTAATTAAAGCACCAATTTACAAAGGCAGCATGATGTGGAACAACCTACCAACCAGAACCAGGGCAGCGTCCTCTTACCTAGAATTTAAAAACTCACTAAGAGTACATCGGATTGGGCAGGCCCTTATGCAGTTGCAGTAAAGTATGTTCCATGGCGTCACCATAGCGTAAGTGGCAGACCACCAAACCCTCAGCCTCGGTTTCTCCCCCCCCCCCAGCCCCCACTTTTTTAATTTGTTGCTGTTCCTCTGTTATCTCCAGTCAACCATATACGATGACAGAGACAGCCCAGGTAAAAATGTAAAATTTAAGACCTAAATGCACTGGGATTGGTCCCACTGCTTCACTGGTCACAGATGGTCCAGTGTATTATTAACAACCCCACCCCAACAACATAATTCATAAACTCACATAACTAGCTACATGAGAGTTACACTAGAATTTTCCAAACAAACCAACATTTATATACCGCTTGCCTAACTGCAACTGAACACTCAAACTTAGTACAAATTTACCAACTGAATACAGAAAATAACTTCTGCTTACATTCTAAATACTATGTAAATACTCACATTGATCTGACTAATATTGATCTGGTTATATGACACTACTATACCATATTGTTATGGAACTTTTGGGTTTCAGAATTTCATTGTGTTACATGGTGCAAATTGTCTATTCAACAGGTATTGTGCACCTTATTCTATATACCTTTTGTGTAAATAACCCTGAATTGAAAAATGGCTGGAAGACCAGTGCTTCGGCACTGACAAAAGACTTATTCAGTAGGATAAACATATTTACCACCAAAAAAAACACAACAACAAAAACACAACCCCTGCTTGGTAAGCTTCAACTGGGGCATGTTTGTCTTCCTTATTTATTGATTATTTTGTTTAGGGATGGATGAAAGTAGTCTCCAGTAGTAAAAAAAAGGTACGTCGAAGTGAGGTTATCTGAAACAGATGTTGAATTCCCACGAAAACACAGATATTCTCCCAGAGGTTAGCACCGTTTGAGAATAGAATACCAGGAAATTCCTGCAAGTCAGGCTTCATACACAACTCTCCTAGCACCATTCCACTAAGCAACCAGTACAGACTATTCTTGGAGAGCATCCCATTGTCCTTGCGGCTGTATTATCACACATGCCTATGCTCACGGTGCTGCAGCATGCAGCATAGTATTGGTCTATGCTGATGGTAAAAATACATACCTATATGAAAGCTAGGCCCCTGACCACACATCCCTCCACCCCCACAACACACCATTAAATCCCCACACACCCCACCACACACACCGAAATCCTCACCACACCCCTACACCTCCACCACACACACCTAGACCCACCACACCTTCCCCCACCACACACACCCCCAACCAAACCCCACCACCCCCACCATACAAACCTACCCACAATGTCATGTGATATCACTATCATGACTATGTAAATACATAATTTCCCTATATTGGTTTCATGCTATGAATTATTAAATTAGTATTTTGTTCTAGTAGCTTATTTAGGCTTTAGAAAAGTTTATATTGCATTATAGAACTTTAATCTAAATAGCAGTTTATTTGCTGGTTTCATTTATCCAGCCTCTCGCCACTTTTTCTAATACTAATAGGTTCTTCTTCACTTCTACTCTAGGTATGGCTGAATATTTTATTAACATCTATCTATAATGCTAGTACAGTTCACCATCATGCAATGATAGATGTGTAACCTATTAATTGGTGTACTATTAAGAGAATATACTTACTATTATATGAGACATTATGACTGGATTTCAGCTAAGTTTGTCTTCCTGAAAGTAAAATGAAAAATATCAATTATGAATTCCACATGTTTGGCAGTCCACTGTGCATCATTTACAGACTTCAGAGCTGCATATCCACCATATTCACAAAATAGGAGTAGAGCTTGGGAGTTTAACCTGATATTAAGCGCCCATAACATTTCAATCCTAAGACACTGGGTGCAGCTATCAAATGTGCTAATTTCAGCTCATCTCAGCCCTTGTTTGAAACATAGAATACCAACTAAAAAAATATCTATAATAAAGTAAGATGTTAATCTTTTATCTAGCATTGTATTTACATCAATACAATTAGCACATCTTATGCCATGAGCATTTATATTTAGACAAATCTGGGCACTCAGACTAGTGTTAGAGCCATAGCCAGAGTCAGTTTTACTTATTTTATTCATGTTTTTATTTATATCATATGTAGAACTAGAAAATGAATAGGGTTAATCAGATATTGGCAGGGATGAACGTGCGGAAATGCTGATATTCTCCCTTAGGGTTAGCATTGTCAGGGAATCACGGCAAATTCCCGGAAGTTGGGTTTATATATATTGGTATACGCTGATAGTGCTGCGGGATTGAAAAATCGTGGAGATCTTTCATCCCTTTATTGGTTATATATTTCTCTGAAACAAGTATCTGTTGACATATTTGGCATTTTAATATTTAGAACAAGAATTAATAATAGTGCTGTGGATAAATTGACTGATTGTTTTGTGTGGAATTGTATGGTGGTGCAGCCATGCCAAGATATGCAAACCACATCCACAAAACAAGGCACATCCACAAAACTGGAAAGAGCACCAGGGCCCCAAAACATAAGTATCACAAACTTTTATAAATTTCACTAACCAAACCCTAAATCATAAGTATAATCATGTACAACTAATACACGCTGTGATGCGCGACAAGGAAGGATGAGGAGGCGTGTGTGGAATAATAGGCATTTTATTCAGAAACGCCGAGATAAGCAAGCAGTCATCAAGCATGAATATTAAATAGCAATGTAATAGTATATGAGGTATCAGCATGAAAAATGTCATGTATGAGGTATCATTGAAATAGGTAAATGTCATAAGAGTAATGTCTAGTTGGGTCCGGGAGGTGTATCCGAGGAGCCCTCCACCCTATGATGGAGAGTTGGTGTATAGGGATGGTGGGTGGGGAAAAAGGAGTGGAGTAGTAGAGTGTCTGGCGGCAGGAGGGCGAGTGGCCTGAGGCAGCCTCGGGGCTGGCTTTAAGGGATGGAAGCGTGGGAGATTAGGTAATGCCCAACGGCTGGAGGAGAGAAAAGGGGGGGGGGTTCTCCCTCGCCTTGCATCAACCGCAATGCGAGCATTACGACCAATGCTCATGCCTTCCTCCATGCGCACAGTTAAAAGTAAAAGTAACAGAGGTATGCATGGCTATCTATCAAAAGGGGCCATGAGTGCTGTATGCACCAGCACATACACCCCAAATCCATCAATCACTAAGCTAAAATGAAATCAAAACAAAATTAAAAAACTTGCAAAATCAAACAACCAATACCCTAAAAATATTATTTAAAGTAAGTAAAATAAATATGGTAGAAGAGATAGAATGCAAACTGGGAAAGTGCACACACTTCACCCACCTAAACTACCAAAGCTCATCCAATAAAATAGACATAATAAAAATGCATCTAAAAAAAGACAATCCAGATGTACTACCGTTATCAGAGACATGGCTCACTGACAAACACCAAAACAACACCCTCAAGAGAGGGTATATTGGTTATAGCTATTAAGTTGTGACCATTTGTGTTCCAGGATAGGTACATTTCTTCGTAGTTTCTTTATTAATGGTCAGATCCTGATCAAACTTCACACCAAGGTTCTTCTTCGTATGGTAAATCACGACAGCTTATCAAAACTGATCCCAGAAAATTAGATCACATACAAATGTAGGTTTCCATGGCAACCGTAATACAATCACTCCCACCTACAATATGAGTCAATTGTAGCTGTTTTTTAAAGAATGGTCAGATCCTGATAAAATTTCACATCAAGGTTCTTGTTGGTATGGCAAATGACCTCAGCTTATCAAAACTGATAACAAAAAATTACGGGAAATCAGCACGAGCAGCTACCGCCGCGGCGATTCCGCCGATGCACACACATTTAAAAGCACTGTAGTTCTGTCACTTCTTTAGGGATTTTGATCCAATACAAACTAAAACCTGTGCAATGTAGTGCCCTTCAAAATAGCAGTAAATTCAAAACAATTTGAGCAGAGCAAAACCCTCGAATCTCCATGTTTGTGTGAGTTGAAAATGGCGGGAAATCAGCGCAAGCAGCTACCGCCGCGGCGATTCCGCCGATGCACACACAAATTAAGCGAGTTTTGTCAATTCTGTATGGATTTTGATCAAATACAAACTGAAACCTGTGCAATTTAGTGCCCTTCAAAATAGCAACAGATTCACAACAATTTTCAGCATGCGCACTCGGAACGGTGATGTTTTGTTTCTTTGTTGTTGTTTTACATCCTACGAACATCTACGGTCATATCAGGACGGGTACCGACTTGTGACAGTGTGCATTCATAGCGACGATAGTGCTGTCCCACTGGGAAACCAGACCGCCGGCACCATCACCTTGTATCCCACTCAGTCACATTATCCTGACACTGAGCACACCAGTCATTGCCCTATCCTAATAATGCCGAGCGCCTGGCTAGGAAGACAAGTATCAATTTTTAGGTCATTGGTTTGACTTGAACAGGGTTCGAACCCACGACCCCACGATCTACCAGCACGGGAGACGGACGCTCTAACTCATTCGGCCATCCCGTCTGGTATCCGAACGGTGATGTCCTCTATCCATATAAATCCAATTTAAATATTAACAGATACATTACACATAATGATTGGATTTTAATATTTAATTCATGTTTTTATTATTTATATTCATAGGAAATTACATACGAGCCAAAACTTGGATGATGGAGGGAAATTAGCCTGTCAGAAAACCTTCCATGCCAAACTAAATAAAGAAAAGTATGACCTTCTGGACACCACCCAGGATGAAATGCTTGATAGAACTAACAAAATATCTATCTACAAATCATCAGGAATGAAGGACATCAGTACCACTTTGATAAAAAGTGCTATCACAACAGTGAGTGCAGAATTGACACATTTATATAACCTAATAATCAGTACAGGCATCTTCCCTGATGACTGGAAAGTGGCCACAGTGACGCCCATACCAAAAGTCAACATCCCGCAAACCTGTAGTGAACTACACCCAATATCGATCCTCCCACTGCCTGGCAAGGTCATAGAACAAATAATACATGACCAAATTAAGACATTCCTTGAGTCCTCTAACTATTTGACCTACCAGCAAAATGCCTTCAGGAAAAATAGGTCCACCATCGGGGCACTGGCGTCTCTACTGGATGAACTTTTGTCAAACATAGACAAGGGTGATCTTACTATCGCAGTCTTCCTTGATTTCAAGAAGGCATTTGATACGATCGACCACAAAATCCTCATGCATAAAATAGAACGAGCTGGGCTAGGCAATAGAGCACATAGCTTCCTCACAAATTACCTCAGCAATAGGAAACAATACACAAAACTAAGTGACACCAACTCGACCACTCGAGAAATAAAAACAGGAGTTCCACAGGGCTCCACTCTGGGACCCCTACTGGTTCTAATATTTATAAATCACCTACCTCTAGTTTCAAACAAAGCATCTTTCACATAATTTGCCGATGATGCAGCACTAACAATACATAACAATGACCTTGCCATAGTCGCAGCCGAGGCTGGAATGGCGCTGGATGGAGTGAACACATGGTGCCATGAGAATAAACTAACACTAAATGGCACTAAAACTGAGTACAGAATCTATGGAACCAAAGCCAGGAAGGTGAGGGCCCGGCCAATACAACTGCAGATGGGTGGCTTAGTGCTCCGTGTAGTGAACTCCTATAAGTACCTAGGCACAACTCTCGATGCGACTCTAAGTGGTACCCAACAGCTGGCAAGACTTAACCAAACACTGGCACTAAAAATGAACACATTCAGACAAAATAAGGACATATGTGAGTTAGAATACTGCACTGCAGCTGTACAAGTCAACAATATTACCAATTATAGACTACAATGATATCATATATGGATTATTGACGAAGCAGCAAGAGACCAAATTACAAAGAACGCAAAACAGAGCCCTCAGAACAGTATTCCAAGGCAAGATACTAAGTGTGGTTGAAATGCATAGCAGAGCAGGGCTGGACACTCTGGATGTACGTAGGAACCTACACCTAATGACGTTGATGTATAAACGTGTGAGTGATGACAAATACATAGATCGCACAACCAGGGTAACGAGAAGGGGAACATCGACTCTGCGCTGCGTGCCCAACCCTAATACAAATAAGTTAATCAGAGCTCCGATTTACAAAGGAAGTGTCATGTGGAATGAGCTCCCAACCAAAACCAGAGAAGCGGGTTCGATCCTTGCCTTTAAAAATGCATACAGAGCTCACCTGGTTATTCAGGCCCAAAACCTGGCACTGCAAATATATAATACGACCTGCTGAATGACCCATTGACTTTGCCCTCTCTCGTGCCTCTCTCACTGTGTGTCCGCCCCCCCTGCCCATGGACCGCTCCCCCCCCCATCCACATTTGACAAACAACTATTATAACTCAATGAGTCGAGACCCACTAGCCCTACTTTAGACCCATTACCACCACTGAATAACTACATCATCAACGAGCAATGCACACAATATAAACCACTATACATGCACAACAAGGCACTATTTAAAGACTAACCGTTATTAAAACCAAATCTAACTGATATACAAACACAGCATATGATTTAACCACTAGTTTACATTACTGCACACTCTATCTTGATGCATATACCTTGCACTATGTTGAGTACCTATGCTGTTCACTATGCAGCATAGGCTGCTCCCCCACTTTCTTTTATGTTCAGAATGGGTTGCGCTGCACACAATGCAACACATTCCACTTCCACTATGTACAGATGAAATGCGACCACTCCAATGGCTGGAAGACCAGTGCCCCGGCACTGACAAAATATGTATTCAGATGAATAAAAAATATTTACCCCCAAAAAAAGTGTCAGTGTCAGCCACTCAGTCAGTGTCACTGTCAGCCATTTTGGTCAGTGGAATGAACAATCATTTAGATAAACAATCCTGGAAATATTAGTTGATCCAAATAGTCTGGGATCCACAACCAGAAAATGTGCAAAATAAGGGTTTTGATGTGACACCCCTGCTATAAAATTGTTGACACTTGGATTATGTCTATAGGGGTCTTGGACATCTGAAAAGTGAATTTGGACACTTTGAATGTATTGCGCAAATTCGGTAGACACCGTTTTTTTACGATAGGCTGTGACGACACCAGCCGCCTAATTCCGGGGTAGGGGAAACTAAATCTAGTATATCATCACAACGCAAGACTCTACTGCAACAAATTACCACTCATTCTTTTGGTATGGATGTAGGCTAAAACAATAAGCAGAGTAGATTCTGATTGGATGAACCTCAAGGTCACTAGAGGTCAAAAGGTCGCGAAGGTTGTGGTATGCCAGAAATCCTGGACTTTCATCAAAGAAGTGCCTATTAATATACCGTATCATAAGTTTTTTCACTAAAATACTGTTTCAATCAACTCCTTAGATCCCTGTGATGTTTTTAGGAAAGGGGTGTCAAGGCTCATATAGAATAAATGGCGTCCTGTAGACATATTTCTAAGTTATGTTTTGGAAAAATATCTAAAAACATTAGTTTTTGACGGATCCATTTAAGTCAAATAAAATGTGCGTAATAATCCATTTATTTCAGCCATTAACTAATATAGCATACTAGGACAGGTCTAAAAGGGGTTTGTAAATTCTCCTAAAAAGAAATAATTTTCAAGAATGATATATAGCCAGTGCCACAGTTTTTAAATTGGTAAGTACTAGTAATAACATTTTAGTTCTAGTTCTAGCTACCAATAAGTGCCTGAATACAACCCACAGCATTGAATAGGCCATGACACCCATCAACACATGGAAAAATATACCATGCAGAATGCACATGTATACATGTGTGTTCAGTGCCTCTTATGTCTAGGGCAACTCAAGAACGCACATAGATGCGAAAATCGAGCAGCGAAATCTAATAGCCAGTGATGAATCGGGCAGATTCATCACTGGCACATGGCTGCTTGACAGGATGTTGGTGTTAGGCCTCTTTGAAGTTGGTGTGCATTCTTGAGTTGCCCTAGACGTTATGTAAAGTAATAACAAATGTAACAGTGACTTATCTGATTATGAGTCCAAATAATGAATGTTTAGTCTATGCCCTCCTGTTCATTTGATTACGTCCAACCCACCCCCCCACCCCACCCCACCCACGCACCCCCACACATCTATTTGCAAAGGCCTATCTTATATAATGAACAGGCCTAATAAGTTTGGCAGTGAATCAAAATCAATGAATACCCGACTTCACTTTAAAACGCACAAATAGATTTACACTTATATTTCTTTCAATTACTTTCAGCAGGTGATGCCCCCTCAGATCAGAAATGGAGCCTTTACTATCGGCACAACAGAAACGGCCAGCTCTCTTCCAATTGAAACAGATTATTCAAATGTTTGATTTGCCAAGCCACAACTGTTGAGTGTGCACCTTTGTTCAACTTAATATTACGGGGCTTCGGTACATTTAAAAGTGCACTAGAAACAAGAAAAGACAAGCCAGCTATATTGTGAGGGGGATGATGTTGATTTTAATCTCCTCAAAAACATTTCGAGTACATCATATCCTTTGGCAAAGTACTTGCGAACAGAGGTAAAAACAATTGCAAAACGAATGCATGCTGCTGAAGATAGAGAAATAGAGATATCTCATGAAACAGCCTCTCGCCAGGTTCCAGTAGATTTGTACAATCTAATAGCATGGTTAATTACTGACAATGATGATAGCCTCAGCGATGATGGAAAAGTTCATCTTCCGGAAAATGACAAAGAGAATGTGTTGAACCTAGCCCAGCACATTATTGGGTATCTTGGTACACAGGTTATACCTAAACACATAGGAGTTGCTCTGCATATTCTCAAAGAAACGCATAGTAAAAATATTGTAACAATGTTAAACCGATTTGGTAATAGCATTAGCTATGCCAGTGCCCAAGGTTACCTGACAACCATAGCTGATGAGGTTACTAAACGGGAAGAAAGAGAAGGTATTTTTATTCCGTCCAATGTTGTTCATGGTCAATTTGCGCAGTATGCTTTTGATAACCTGAACTTTCATTCAGAAACCGAGGATGGTGGTAGTCTTGATGCAACTACAAATATTATCTATCAGTATACAAATGATAAGGAGAACAATGTTGGGACTGGAAAAGTTCCTCTTCAGAAAACAAGACAAGTAACAATTAAGGAAGCTGTTAAATTTGAACCAGTTGTAAGTAATCTATCACTGAAGGACCGAAAAGAGGCTAGATCGTTACGTGGTACAGAGATTAGCTGAGGCAACAATATAAGCAGTGATGATTTGGTTGATGAAAACATTGTCTGGTTTCTACTACGGATGTTCCCAACCCAGATGATGATAGGTGAAGATCTACCGTGCAATCGTGCTATCCACCCTACTATACGGAGCCGAGGCCTGGACAGTGTACAGTCGGCAGGTGAAAAAGCTGCATGCCTTCATGATGCGACATCTGCGTTCAATCATGAGGCTAACCTGGAAGGACAAAGTGACGAATAAGGAAATACTCGAACAGATGGGGCTGCCCTCTATGGAAGATCTTCTGATCAAAAAGAATCTCCGGTGGACTGGACACCTCATGAGGATGTCATCAGACAGGCTACCAAAGCAGATCCTCTATTCTCAACTGTCTTCTGGCTACAGAAAGAGAGGGCACCCCCGTCTCCGGTTCAAGGATACCATCAAGAGAAACCTGAAGCTGAGAGACATTAAGACCGACTCATGGACGCAACTCTCACAGCAGAGAGCTAAATGGAGAAGTCAAGTAATGAAAGCAGTCTTTGTTGCATTGCGACCGACAGCATGATGATGATGATAAAAGTTAATACCTCAGGTGTGTTTTTTGACTACATGAAGAAGTTTGAGTAAGTAGGTTGTTAGTAATGATGGGATAAACAATGCTTGGAGGATTGTATGTTTCAGTCATTTAGTAGTCAAGTACAGACTTTATTAGTGTCTATGTTTGTACAAAGACCCCATAATACCATGCATTCCCAGCCAACAGCTCTAGCTTTAGTTATTTAACACCAGGGGGAAGCACTAGTTTGGTTTCCTGCCACAGTCATGTGTGCTTTACTGCAGTGGGGAACCAAGCTAGGGGAAGCAGTAGCTTATTAAATCTATATGCCATTATTATATATTAGTAATAACTAGTTCTAGCACATTTTTATTTGAACAAATTTGGTCAAATGAAGTTATATTTCCTTCTGTTATTGGTAGGCCTACCTTCATGACATTTCCATAAAAACTGTGTGTGATCATATTACAGCAGGGGGCGTATGTATCATTTTGAATTTCTATCTTCTAATCTATTCGGAATATATATGGGTCATTTCATGGTAAATGGGGCCAAAGTGTTACATGAGGGTAAACAATTAATATTGTGTATTTTCGTCAGTTTTTCACTGAGAAGCCAACTCTTGTCCATACAAATACTGGTAACATGAAGGAAAAGATAGTTGAGGTTACCATTTTGTTAGAAAAAAACAGAACTAATTGAGTAGCCAGCCCCAAGAGTGGACTTATTAATCACCAAGTGTGGATTCATTAATCAAAACAATTATTTAATCAAATTTATTGCATGAAACAATTAATTTGTATATTGTGATCCCCTAAGTATACAAATGCACTGCAAACAAAATATTCAGAGGATCATTATATGTTTTCCGAATTTTGAGTTGTGTATGTAACACAATAGAAGGGGACACCAAAATAATATGGAACTTCAACTTCAATTTCTTTTCATAAAGCTTTGTAGAAAACCAATATTACTAGCCATGGTACTAGAAAATAGCCTTACATATGCAACACTATCAACTGCTTTACTGAAGCTCTGGTATTCCCAGGATAACATATTTCCTAATTTAACTGGCATGGGACAAGCAGGGGACACAATTAAGTCCAGAACCAGTTTAATCACCCTGGAATATTAGATAAGCAAAATATATATATATGCATGCAAATGAATATTTATTTCAAGTAAGTTTTCTTTTATTATTCCATTGACTAACAGGTATTATTCTATGCAGGCACCTCCCCCATCTTGATATGACCTTAGATGTTGCCAGGGCATAACACCCCAACAACCACCCAACAAACCAGGCTCATCCTACCTGGTCACACAGCAAACTATATCAGATGCTGAGCTATTCTAACACTATGGCTGCCTTGCCGTATGTGCGGTGTATCTGTCCGTATGTAGGCCTATGTGGCAGACTTAGGCCCTATTGGGCCTCTAATGCCAGCTTCTTATGATGGGATAGGATGAAGTCGTTAGCTGTAGGATTAAGTGCATTCTAATGTAACCGTCAGTTATCCGACACCCTACAGGTTCCAGTGATGCCGGATACATTTTTGTGAGATAGAATAAATACATGTAGTAGGCCTATTGCTAATTAAGATACTTAAAACACATTCAACATATAATTATTTGACTTACTACCCCACCAACCCCCAACAAAAATGCAAAATCAGTAACAATATAATGTAGAAATCAAACATACGCCTATTCAATGGATCATAACAATCTACCCTTTCATTTGAAGTATCTGTTATTTAAAATTGCAAACTTTGGATATTTAAAGTGAAAAATACCAATTTAATTGTGGCATACATATTCTGACACCAATTTATTCCCCGTTTTGTGATGAATTTGCTTTGCATTGCGTTTGATTCACTGTAGCAGGTGGGGTAGGCTGACACTCTCCCTTCTGCCTCATGCATCTCGGGCTTTCACGCATCCGCGACACTCATTTCCGACCGACGCTCCAGGCTGTCTCTACCTGATGTATATAGGGCTGGCTGTTCACATTTAAGAGTGCATACATTTAATTCAGCTTAGTAACCTAGGAAAGTGTCATTTTGAAAATGCACACCAAATAACATTGGGAGAAGGTGGTTTTGTTTGTTGTTTTATGTCCGAACAAGGTCTAAGGTCAGTGGAAGTGATTATTAGGAATTATTGGATGGTGTTGTAGTTGGAACAAAAGCAGGCTGAGTGGAGGGACAGCCCAGTTGGTGGACACCATGGTCTTATACCATACTCTTTTGGGGTAACAGTCATTTAATGGTGCGAGTGGGCAGAGGAAAGAGCCCAGGACTTTGGGGAGTGGGGACTTAATCTATAGCATATGGACTTAATCTATAGCATATATAAAAAGTGGGTATGATTGGTATTATTTATGTAGTTCAAAATGCACAATCAGAAATTGGGCGCACTCAAATTTAAACAAACAAACAAACAAACAAGATTTAGATGATCATTCTATTAATTAAAAAGACTATTTTATTATAGGTACTGCGCTAATATTTTACAGGACATACATTGCAGTGATTAAGTGAGTGCATCAGTATTCGGTGACATGGTTATGTAATACCTAGTTGCATTGTTATTCATATATATACTGACATGGAATCACTAGGAACACAAATAACATTTAGTTTTTTGATGGCATGCCTAACTGAATAGGCTGACATGCAATTTGAGGAATACTGAATTATCATTCAGTATACATAGACCTTTCTCTTCTTTTAATATTAACAAAATGGGAAAATGTATGAAAAATACTAAAACAATGTACCACTAAAAAGAAATCTAAAAACGAAGCAATTTTTTATAAGTCTTTTATTGGACATATGAAATGATAAGAATCGGAACGCTTGCCCCAGATAATTGTTACAATGTATAGTCTAAGAAAAACAATTCCATAAATTTTAGTAATATTCTAATTATCTAAGGTGTTCTGTCATCTTAGCTCACATAGTGTCATATCTTTTAGCATTTGTGCGAGTTCCTTGTCAATAACTAATATTTCTAAATGTGAACAGCACGGGTCATTTTGGTATTGGTTAGAATTACAAAAAATAGCCTGCACATCTCACCACCTAGTGTAATTCTTTGGTTCAATCAAATAAAAGCCTATGTATTGAATGAGGCCATATTTAATTCATTTGACTAGAAAGTGTGTGTCAGCTGAACTATATGGTCTCATTGGTGATTAATGATGAATCGTCTGGTGTTGTTGGTCCAACTTCCATCCCAGTACTTGTTTGTAGCTGCCACAAGGTGGGACCTCTGCCTAAAATTTAAAGAAAGATTCAGCCAAATGCAAAAAACTGATAATATACTAAGCATTTGGAATAAGTACCAGGTATATAAGTATATAAGGTGATAAACTAACTGATTTACTGTCCACTACAATCTCAATTCTCATGGATACTCTTTTAGATTACAAAATGGTAAGGGAGATAATTGTACATGTCATCCAATAAAATGGGTAATTCATAACATAGATACGCCTTGTCATTACACTGGGGAACAAATCTAATGTTGCTTTAGGCAAGTAACCCCAATGTCATCCTCGTTACACATATAATTTAAACAAATACTGTATCCAGGATAACCCACCTGATTTCATATGTCTAACATGCTCTGAGTCTGAGCTCACTTGTCATCGAGCCATCACTCCAAGTAGGTATCCTAAGTGATTAAAAAAGATTGTTTTGAACTTTTTTAGGTTGTTACTTAATTGAAACCACCCAAAGCTAAAAAGATAGCATCTTTCATGGCCCCCAAAATTGTAAGTAACCACCCTATCGGACCCTATCGGACTTCTCATGTTTTTTCTAATGTTTTTCAGGCCAATCGAATGCCTGTAGAATAAGAATAAAAAGATCCCGGGGTATGAGGTAGTTACATTTCAAGATATAGATCTTCAAAAATGCTAAAAATAACAATTTCCTATATTATATTAAAATATTCAGATTTTTCTCTGACCTATTGATGAGTCTTGTTACTGCTACATTTTTTCAGGACCACATATGCTTGAGAAAAGTTGAAAGAAATAGGTTTTAAATTCTCCAGAGCTCGATTTGGCAAGTGAGGACGTGAAAAGCTGATCTGTAGGCCACTTGCCATTTTCAATTTTAGCACTCTATTATTAAGAATAGCCAACATTTATTTTGTCTCAGATTCGCATATTCATGGCGGCGTGCATTGCTAAGAATCATGACCGATTTATTGTTTTGTAAAAAATACAAGATCTTTATTTTCATGTACAAATCTAAATTATGCATTATTTGGTTTAGAAATGGTTATTAATTGAATTTTAAATAAAATATAAAAATTGAAACTATAGCCTGTAGTATACGTTACAATATGATACCATTGGCATAATGATGCCAGCTCTGGTCAAAGTGTGCTGGAGCTGTGAAGACGTAGAGTATAATGCTGCTAGCTCTGGAGTGTGAAGAAGTATTGTATAATGCTTAAGTTAGTTGAAACAAAAAGTGCTTTTCTAGATAAATGGGGTTGACAAAGTATTGGTTTTCTTAGCTTAGCAAAATCACATTCTAATCTGGATGGTGCTATTAGAAAGAAGAAATATAAAGCTTTATCTTGATTTAGTTTTGATTTGAATTGCTAAACAAAACAGGGGACAGACGCTCAAGACACCCCGAGAGAGGGGAAGAGAAAAGGGAAGAGAGGGGAAGAGAGAAGGGAAAAGAGAGGGAGAAAGAGGGGAAGAGAGGGAGAGAGGGGGAGAGAGAGGGACAGAGGGGAAGAAAGGGGAAACGAAGGAAGAAAGGGGGGGGGGGGAGAGAGGGAAAGAAGAAAGGGGAAGAGAGGAGAACGTGATTTTCTAGATAAATAGGGTTGGCAAAGAATTCGTTTTCTTTAGCTTAACAAAATCATATTCTAATCTGGGTGGTACTATTAGAAAGAAGAAATATAAAGCTTTATTTTGATTTAGTTTTGATTTGAATTGAGAAACAAAACAGAGGACAGACGCTCAACTCATTCGGCCACCCCAAGAGAGGGGAAGAGAGAAGAGAGGGGAAGAGAGAGGGCAAGAGAGAAGGGGAAAGAGAGGGGACAAGAGAGGAGAAGAGAGGGGAAGAGGGGGAGAGAGAGGGAGATAGGGAGAGGGGAAGAAAGGCGAAAAGAGGGAAGAAAGGGGGGAAGAGAGAGGGAGAGAGAGGAAAGGGGAAGAGAGAGTTGAAGAGAGGAGAAAAAAGGGAAAAGAGAGGGGAGAGGGGAAAATAGGGGGAGAGGAGGGGAAAGAAAGGGAGAAGGAGGGAAGAAAAAGGGGACGGAGGGAGAGAGAGAGGGGAAGAAAGGAGGAAGAGAGACGGAAGAGAGAGGAGAAAGAGACAGGGGAATAGAGGAGGAAAGAGAGAGGGGAAGAGAGGAGAGGGGTGACAGGGAGAGGGGAAGGGAGAGGAGAAGAGAGAAGGGGAAGAGAGAGGGGAAGATATGGGAAGAGAGGGAGGAGAGGGGAAGAGGGGAAAGAGGGGGAGAGAGGGGAATAAAGTGGGGAAGAGAGGGAGAGAGAAGAAAGGGGAAAGAGAGAGGGAAGGGGAGAGAAAGAGAGAGGGGAAGAGAGGCGGAGAGAGGAAGAGGGGAGAGGGGAAATGGAGAAGAGAGGGAGAAAGGGGGGAAGAGGGAGGGGAGGAAGAGGGGGAAAAGGAGAGGAGGGGAAGAGAGAGGGGACGAGACAGGGGAAAGAGAGGGAGAGGGGAGGGAGAAAGCGAGAGAGGAGAGAGAGGGAAGGGGAGAGGGGAGAGAGGGGAAGAGGGGGAGAGGGAAGAGGGGAAGAGAGGGGAGAGAAGGGGAGAGGGAGAGAGAGGGGGAAGAGAGAGGGAGAAAGGGAGACGAGAAGAGAGGGGGAAGAAGAGGGGGAAGAGAGGGAAGGAAAGGGAAATAAGAGGGGAAGAAAGGGGAAAGAAGAGAGAGGGAGAGAAGGGAGAAGGAGGGAGAGAGAGGAGGAGAGAGAGAGGGGAAAAGAGAGGAAGAGGGACAGGGGAAGAGAGAGCGGAAGAGACGGAAGAGAAAGAGGAATATAGGGGGAAGAGTGAGGGGAAGGAGAGAGGGAGAGAGGGAGAAAGAGGGGGGGGAGAGGGAGAGGAAGAAAGGGGAAGAGAGAGGGAGAGGGGAAGAGAGAGGGAAGAAAATGGGGGAGAGAGAGGGGAGATACGGGAGAGAGGGAGAGGGAGAGGGAGAGAGAATGGAAAAGAGAGGGCACAGAGGGGGAGAGAGGGGAAGAGAGGGAAGAGGAGAAGAGAGAAGAAAGGGGAAGAGAGAGGGAGAGGGGAGAGGGAAGAGAAAGGGAGAACAGAGGGAAGAAAGGGGGAAGAAAGAGGGGAAGGGGAGAGAAGAGAGGGAAGGGAGTCTCAAGGGGGGGGGAAGAGAGGCCTCCGAGGGACAGGGGAGAGAGAAAGGTTGATAGAAGGGGGAAGAGTAGACTGAGGATTGGGAAGAGAGAGAGAAGGGAGGAAAGAGAGAGGGAGAGGGACAGAGAGAGAGGGGGGGGGGGTAATAGAAAATCGACGTTTTGCACTGAGGCTGAGCGGATCGACAAATTTATTCGCCGTACGCCTTTGTTTTGCTCCTGACATTGAATTTACTGATATGTGCAGTGCAAACCTTGATTATATTCCAAATTAATAGAAATAAAGAATAATTTGGGATAAAAATGCAATATTAATAGTTTATTCCGCGGAAACAACGGTTGTATTCGATTATCACGACCGCGACTCGCATCACGGTCACCCGAATTGCTAGAATTTCAAATCGAACACTGCGAGTGGAGTAAAATAATACATGAGCAATCATAAAATACTTTGCTGTAGTTATATCGGGGGGTCGGACCTAAGCACAGCTTACTCATATTAGGAATATTAGTTACCTTTCTATAAAATGATGTGAAGAATGTGGTGATTATTGATTCGAGGAATGGTGAATATCCATATCCACAGCATCAATTTTGGCTAATATTAGCTTCAAGCAGCCATTTGCAATCGAAACAGTGATGAAAGAACAGCTCTGGTTGGCTTAGCATGGCCACCCCCAAATCCACTTGAAAGCTTATATCTGATTGGGTTAGATTCCATTTTTGGTCTCAGCACTATAACAAACAAGCCTTCTGATTGGACAGTCTTAAAGCTAGTATCTGATTGGATCCGACGTTCAGAGTGGTGACCCTACAGGAACCGTCGGTTTTTAATGACAAAAATAAGATCCTAATTTGGAAATATACACATCTTCTCTCAGGTAAGTTGCCCAACTAGATGCCATTGGTGTAGTTTGACTATTAGATCGGTGAACAACCGCGATTTACTGAGACAAACTTGAACAGATTGCCTAAATCATTTACACTTATACTGAAGCCAGTGAAGGGAGCCGCTCACCGCGTTTCTGGAATTGTTCATGTTTACTCGTAGATAAAGCATTCAGCCGGTACTCGCAGTACACGTACTACAAGTACCTGTAAATCTTGTATCTAGTTTACTCGTACTGATCGGGCCCTTACAAGTTTTAAATTTACACTCTGTGAATTGTTCTCAGAATAACTTGCAACTTTGCATATCAAACGTCTTAAATGTGCTATTCACGTGAGGCTAAACCGCTAAGGCCTAAGGCTAAGCTATGGCCTCGTTCACCGCGTGTCGCGATTTGACGTCAATTGTCATGTTTATGCCTACCAAACAGGACCTTACTTATAGTTACACTTACTGGTGGTGCACTTCACACTTTACTTCAATAGCAATGTTAATTTGTAATACAATGACTTCATTGTCGTTAAACTTTGGATTTCACACTCATGAAAATGGGTCTTTATAACAATGCAATCTGCTAAGCTCTACTCTTAGATGGTTAAATATGACAGACATATCAAAATGAACTGGGCAGCAGTGAATCCTGAAAATTGTACAGTGACACCGACACTGGCACTAGTGACAGTCACAGTGTCAGTGGTCCGCCAATCATCATGATGTGGTGTGCTATCTGGGAATCGCAGGGAATCACTCTTAAGATTTGAAAACACATCGATCTAATCAGGTTAGAGAGCTTACCTCGTTAGGGCTATGGTGGTTATAGTACCTGTTTGACCACCGGTTCAATTACCAAGGTCAAATGTGCGGGTTCACAAATATGGTAGTGACACACTGAGTTTTGGGATGTTTTCATCTTGAAAACATCACTAGAAAACAAAAAATGATATCTAATTTCCAGGACATTTAGTTGGGACTGGATCGAGTAAATGAACAGTGACTATTACTAGTATTAGGAAATAATTCATTAGTTACAACATATGGCTATAGGCCAGAACTGTCCATGATAATACTGTGTTGGTATAGCCATGAATCCCAAACAATAGAGGAACCTCCAGCCAACCATGGGGGTATATGCTGGTACCATGGGGGTATATGCTGGTCTGTGGCCCACTCATATACTTCCACTTGGCACTGGGGGACGTCCTGTGTGGACTGTTATATATATATGCATAATACAAAATTCATTATGATTATGCATAATCATCACAAATATGGCATTTATTGCTGGTACAGCAACATTAAGAAAAACTTACCTTGTAAAAAGTTGTATATCATTGCATTTATATTTCAATTATTTTATTTATATTTCAATTATTTGAATGCCAGGAGTCTCAGCGCCGGGAGGCCGCAAACCCTGGCGCCGGGTGGGAAGCCGGGACACCCGGCACCGAGTAGCCGGGTTTCCCAGCGCTGATAGGCTGCCGTCTCCCCCCCCCGAACCCTCACCCCTATGCCTATTATAAATGTTATACATATATACATATACATATATAATAAAATACACACATATATATACAAATATACATATATATATATATATATATTCGTAGATACATATATATATATATACACATAAATACATATATCCATACCCCTGTGTGTTTATATGTATATTTATAGGTATATCCGTATATAAACGTGTATATACATATATATATGTAGTGTCTGCCCCTTCCCCCTATCAAAGGGGGTAGAGGCCCAGCCCCGAGCGCGGGGCGGGGGTGTGAGCGGGGAATGATTACCGTGAGAATTTGTGGTGAGTCCTGCCCTGACTTTACCCGACTCTACTTTACCTGACTCTACTTTCTCCGACTCTACTTTCCCCGACTCTACTTTACCTGACTCCACTTTACCCGACTCTACTTTACCCGACTCTACTTTATCCGACTACTTTACTCCAACCTGACTTTGGCGTCCCGAGGGTCACGGCCTTCCGGCGCCGAGAGTCACGGATAATGATGAATATAATGACAAACATAAATGAAGGTGGCAGGACACTACATGTATATTATATATTTATATACATGTATATGTAAATCTAAAAATAATGCCAACAATAATTAAAATAATACGGTAATAATAACAACAATAATAATGATAATAACACACTGTCACAAGTCTTTGCCCATCCTGATATGACCGTATATGTTGCTAGGACATAAAACAACAACAAACAAAACCCTGAACCGGGACTTCCGGTGCCAGGCCTCCTAACTTCCCGGTACCGAGCCTCCCTCTACCACCCCCCAAATATTTGAAAAAAGTGATATGCATGGTGCTCATGCATAAGATATATTTAATCACAGTGAATGATATATTATGTAAATATATATTTGTACACACAAATCAATGGACAACAGTTCCCACAGGCCCTCCCCCAGTGGCAAGTGGAAGTATGTGAGTGGGCCACAGACCAGCATATATCCCCATGGTTGACTAGAGGTGCCCTATTGTTTGGGATTAATGGCTATACCAACACAGTACTATCATGGGCAGTTCTTGCCTGTAGCCATTTCTTGTAGCTAAAGAATTATTTCCTAATATTCACTGTTAATTTACTCATTCTGGTCCTAACTAAATGTCCTCAGAATATTCAGGAAATTCGATATAATATTTTGCTCTCTCGTGATGTATTCCAATATGAAAACATCCCAAAACTAGTGTGTCATAGCCAAAACTGTAAAACTCCACACTAATCTTATATATAAAATTCGACCTTGGTATTTAAAGCTGCATAGTCCGATGAAATATCAAATTGTCAACACCAAACCAATTATCTAGATTTAATTTGACATATCTAACTAAGATACTGATGCACTTATTAAGCATTTGTTTTTGCGTAGTAGGCAATACGGAGTCAATTTAACAGAACCTGTTACTGCAGAAGCCTATGGTGTCAGAGTTTTGGCAAGCTTGCCAAAACTAATTTTCCATGTTTGGACTCAAAATATCTAAAAAGTTTACCATTTAAAATAAAAGTAACTTTGAACAAATGTAAAGTAGATACTAGTGATCGACCTAATATATTTATCTCAGAAAAAATACAGAAATTCTAAACCATCGGACTATGCAACTTTAACTCGGTGGTCAAACGACCACCGTAGCTAAAACGAGGTAAGCTCTCCAACCTGCTAATTCAGGACACAAGACGGAGCTATAGTATGGAAGTTTATTGAGGTCTAGGTCAATTGTTGGAGGGAGGAGTAAATGGGGTATGAGGTATAGAACAATCAGTGAAGAACAGTGGTACAATCAAGGTCATTAGGACAGTAAATTAATGCATCAGAACAATAACAAATAAGGTCATATGACAATGAGATCAGGTCAGGTCATTATGTAATTAAGGAGGAATAGATAGGACAATAGGGCGGTGAGTGATGCGGACCAATAGGGGAAACGAAGCAGAACAGGGGTCAAGTCTATGCATGACCCGGTCCTCAACCAAATAGTGTTGAGAGTGACCGGGTGGCGACGGTGAAGGCATCCGGTCGTACATATTGGTGGATGACCGTGGAGTGCCAATGTCCCAGGTCCTTGACGTCTTCCAGGGGAGCCCCCGCATGGTTGCAGGCCTGGGTGGCCCCACGCCTGGGGCTGTGGAGGGTCTAGTCGTCCGACTGCAGGCACCCGGTATGCGTGAGTGCAGCCCGGAGAGTGATGGGGAGAGTCCTGGTCATCAGTGGTCTGTCGTCCGTGGTGAGGAAAGCAGGCCCCAAGGCCAGGAGGGCAGTCGTGATGACGTATCTCTGCCAGGCACGGACAGGGCAGCAAGCAGCGGTCGACAGGCGGGGAACGTGCACAATGTAGGCCTCAGCCGAGGACTTTGAGGTCTCAGTGGACCATATCCAGACAGCTAGGTGTGTCGATGAGTATTGGACATCCCAAACTCGGATGGTGTGGCCCGGGTCGTCTGAGCGGCTGGTCACCAGGAGGTTTCCTTGCCGTAGTAGCGTGAAGTACCCCAGTAGGAGTGCGGAGGTCAACCGCGAGCGCGGGTGCCGGCTCGTTGGAAGTACTGGACGACTTCTTTGAGTTGTTTTAATGTCAGAGGGGGGGGCCTGCCGGGCGACGTGGAGGGAGGCCCGGAAGACACCCCGCTTGATGATGGATACCATGTAGGTGTCGAACTCGCAAGTGGTTTCGCCCGTAGGTTCACCCAGGTCCTTGCTGCACCTAGGTAATTCATGACCGTGCCGCGGGACCTTGAGGTGGATGTTAGGTTTAAGATGTATGATGCGACGTCGATCTGCTCGAACAGGCCGTAGGATCTGGTGCGTGTGTGTCAATGGTAGACACCCGCCTGCATCATCTTGTTCCACCACGTCCCGGTCGCCACGCCAGCCTGGAAGAGTCGGAAGATGTTGTGCTGTTTGTGGTGTGCGCCTGGGGAGAGAGAGGCAAAGTTACGATCTCCCCAGGCTACACTGTATCGGAGAGCAAGGATGTATCGTGGCTGACCCTTATTCGTGTGAGGTCCATATCGTCCACGAAACGATCCGCCTTACGGCAGGCCACCTCGTCGAAGGGGGCTCTGCTCAAGGCGTCCGCGAAGGCGATGTTGACACCTGGCTTGTGGACGACCCGGACCTCACAAGTTCAGGGCGGCATACCTCCAGACCACCCTGGCACGGGCACAGAGGATGGGATTCTTTCCCGCACTGGATGTGAGGACGGTCTGGGAGTCCTGTTGTCTGTGTTCACAAGGATCGCGTAGTCCTGGAGATTTGGCGGGCCGAGGGCGTGGAAGGCCACGACAAGGTTGATGGCCTTGAGTTGGTGTATCGTGTGATGTTCTTGTAGTAGGTCATCATGGTATGTCTCAGACATGTATATGTAGGGGGAGTGGGGCCCCCCCCCGGTCGTTAGGGAGGAGTCAAACTCGATCACCCATTCATGGAGGGGGGGCGTAGGAGGATGATGCCGTTGGTGGCGTGTGCGTACGATAGGAACCATGATATGTCCATCACCATGTCGATGGTTACCGGATGCCTTCTGGTTTGGGGGGCGTTCCTGAGTGCCTCCAAAATCCGGTTCATGAACCTGCGGGCTGGCCGGATGCACTTGGCAATATGCTGAAGTCGGCCGACCAGCCGCTGCAGGTCCTTCCTGGATGTGCAGGTCAGTGTCATCCAGGCCGCACATTCCTTGACCACCTCTGTGAGCTTTTCAGCAGGGATGCAAACGGTCATGTCCATCGTATCGACGCTGAAGCCAAGCCAGTCGATAGTCTGCGTGGGTGGGACACATTTATGGGGGGAGAGTGCAAGGCCGAGATCAGCCGCGAGGTCTATGGTGTCGAGGTAGGCCTTAACCGCGTCCTCCTCAGAGGCTGCTACCCCAACGAAGTCGTTGAGGTAACAAGGCACGAAATGGCCTTTGCGGCGGAGCAGGTATACCACCGCGTTGGTGGTCCGAGCAAAGGCCAGGGATGAGGTACGGCATCAGAATGGTGGGGCTATGTCGAAATAGGTGTTCCCATCGATGTTAATGCCTAGTAGTGGATCGGACATGGGGCATGTCCGAAGCTGCCTATAAGCCCTGGCAAGGTCTCTCGTCCATAGCTACGCGCCATGCCCTAGTCGTGTGACCTCGTCCATGAGGTTGGTGATGTTCCGGAGGGTATATGTGACGGGCCTTCCTTGGTAGTACTCCTTTCTTATGCCAGAGTTCATTCTGGCGCCCCTGGGATAACTGAGGTCGATGATTACCCGGCGTTCGTCGGTGTTTTTCTTTGCGCGGGTATTCATCGGGCTCCTCTGGGCCCAGGGGGGGCCTGGCGGAAAGGTCCGAGGAGGGCGCCTCGGGTTAGTTCGTCGTGCACATAGCGGTGTATTAAATGGAGGTGGGTGGGGTCCTCACGGTGGTTGCTGGTGGAGGGGATCGATGGCCCGTCGGCGGTGTAATCTGCGGGCCACCCAAACTGCAGGAAATCGAGGACCTGGTCTTTGTGTTACCCGTCGAGGAGTGCCCTCCAACGGTCGATTCGTAGGTCAAAGGGGACTGGTATCCTAGCGACTATGTGGTTTGGCAAGCTGGTGCTTCTCACCTCGTCGTATATGTACTTGTAGATGTCATTGTTCCACACCGTTGATAGTGAGGTGGGCCAAATTTGTTAGAGGGTGTTTTTGTATGAAAGTGGGGTCTGGGGGGTGGTAGGGTGGGGCTGTCTGGCTGTTGCTATCAACATTGATGTCGTCGATGTGGGGAGGTTGGTCGCGGTTATGACGAGGCGCGGTCGGGTGGAGTGGTGTGACGTCGGTATAGTTGGAGGTTTGGTGGTTGTGGCGGCTGGGGGTGGGGGTGTGTGAGCAGGGGTGGTTGTGTGGTGAGGGGGTGTGGATGGGGAGAGTAGGGAACACTGGGGTGGTGTGGGGGGGGTGCGGGGGGTGGTGACAGGAGTCTGAAGGTTGGGTGGTGTAGGGTAGGGTGGGTTGGGGGTTGCGGATGTGGGGGTGGGAAGTGTGGGGTGGCGGATAGTAGATTCTGGCACCGGTTGTCGCAAGAGGAGGTCGTAACGGTCTTGGCCGTTAGTGTCGTGGTCTGCACGCTCGGCGGCGCAATGTCCATTAAGGTGGTCGTTACTGCTGCCTGGGGTAGCGCACGGCCATTCGGCGGCTATTTCTGAGGCGGCGGGCCCCTCGGAACCGCTAGGAGGGTCGTTGCGAGGTTTTGACAGTTGAGGCGGGTGGGCGGGTGGAGCTGCTCGGGCCTCTACCGGGTCTGTCCTGGTGGCGACCTGGTTTTGTGGCCTCCCCACGCGGTGTGTTTTTGGCAGGAAAGTTGCCACATGTCTCGGTTTGCGCATTTAGGTCGTTTGGTGGCGTGTCGGCACCGATGGCGTGGCGCCGTTTTTTTTCCGCGGCTGGGTCGGTTAGTGCCGCATTGGTGGGGGTCTGGTCGTTTTCGTTCCTATGAGCGCGCAAGTCTGGCGGTGCCGCATCGCTGGCGGGTGGGTCTGGGCCGCTACAGTTTTCAGGGCCTGAGTCTGGGTTCCATTTCATCGTTGGGTTTATGACCCGGCATGTCACGCTCACTAATGTTAGCCCGTCATTTGTCTGTCTGGTGCTGGGGTCTTGGGTGTCGCTCCCCTCGGCCTGACCCTGGGCGTTTAGTGAAAACCGCTTTGGGGTTCTCTTCCGACTCAGTCGCCGCAGCCTTTCTGTCCATCTGTCTCTTGTTGTTGTTACAATCTTGTTCGCGATGGGGGTTTGATTTCCGGTAGATGGAGAAACCACAGTCGGTCCTCCAAGTTCACCTGTGACACGGTAGTCTATCCGTTTCGGGGTTGAACTCTGGGCGTTTGTAGTTGGTGGGCGTTGGTGTGGCAGTCAATTGGTCGTCATTCCGGTAGTTGTTGGTCCACGTTGTTTGCTCGGTCCGGGCCATTCGCTTCTGCTCCTCTTTGCATATATGCCCGACAGGCACGCTCCCCTCTGGATGTCCTTGATCGCCTGGTCGTCTTTCCAGCCTCTGGGGAGGTGGCCGTCATCGATCATAGAGAAAACTTTCTCAGACCACGCCAGACAGGTGTCCCACTGCCAGTCCGCTGCCATGTCAAAGATCTCATCCTGGTGCTCAAGGATCGGTTTGATCCAGGACTGGGGCAGGCATGGGTCCCTGCGCAAACGTGATAGGGCAGCCATGTGCTCATGCCAGTTGCTTTCGCCTAGCGCTACCTTGACCTTCGTCTCGTCACGTATGGAATATGTATGACCAAGAAGTGGTTCCTACCTCGCTTTGTGGCTTTCCCGTAATTGTTCGACTCGATGATGGCGTCGACGAAGTCTCGGTGGTGTGCGTCTTCGCTGGACGACGTTGATACGGTGTGGCGGTGGTTCTTGCTCCTTCTGTGTTGTTCACACCCGTCCGAAGGCGAGCTATCTCGGTGTCCCTTGACATAGCGGTGTGTGATCCTGGGGCGTCATCGGAGGTCGCACATGCTGCACAGCTACGTGGTGACGCTGGCGATCGGGGGGAGTCTGTGGCTTCGCGTCTCCTCCGTTTCGTGCTGGGCCTGTTGTCCGGAAACGTTGTTGTGGTCCGCTTAGGATGTTTGGCCAACTCCAGGGCAGTCACGCGATTCGCCATGTCCTTTGCAAACTGTGCCTGCTGCTCGATGGAGTCGGTCACGGACTGACATAGCAGGACCATCTGCGCCGCCGCCGACCCTCCGTCGCTGCTCCCGTCTGAGTCTTTATGGGGCGCAGCAGTGTCCGGGGTGGTTTTGGTGATCACACCTATTTAAAAGTATATTTGTTGTTATTCCACATAATGATCAGTTAATTTTCCAAACGAAATAATGATTAAGTTTGGAGGAAACCCTGCAAAGTAACGTGGTCATGTTTGACAGGCCCTAAATACATAAGCTAATTATGGAGCAGTTTGAGCTGAAAGAACCCAAAATAACTTTTGAAAGCTTGCCAGAACTTCTGTGGCTTAAATTAAATATATAAATTTGATCATTATGACTTACTATTAACATTCATCGGGAATAACCTTGATGAAAAATGGCTAACTTTGGAGCAATTTGACCTGAAAGAACCAAAGAACCCAAAATAATTTTGGCAAGTTTGCCAAAACTCCTGTGGCTATGACCCAGATTGAATATTGTGATGACGTGATGTGGGATGACCTACTGCAATAGGTAGCCTGGTCTCATAGTATTTTCTATTGTTCAATTTGAAGACGCCATAGCTAGAAACAATGTCAAATGCAAACTAACCATTTCAAACAAATGTATGCTAATCCATACAATTTATAACAAAATATTACTGATAATGCTACAAATGTTTGGATGATTCTTTCTCATCTCTAGCAGTTAACTTCCGGTCAGCCTAATAAAAGGTTTGTATATAAAGAACAAGCATTAGACATACTGATTTCAGTAGAAATCGAAAATCAGGTTGAAAAGGGAACCGTAAAATTTATAATGTTATAGAATGTAATCTTTAAGCTTGTAGGTTGACTGGATTTCTATATCATGACAAAGCTGTTACACTTTGTAGGTCATGTGGTCAAGAAGTCTGATGGAGCTGGCAAAGTTGTGCATAATTGGCCTAGTCCTCATTACCGGGATACAGATAGCAGGTATCTTTCTTTCAATAGGAACGTTACACGTTAAGTATGTCTTTTTTCCCCCTCAAGATTGCAGACATCAACATTAATTGCAGATTGCCATGCATTCTCTTTAGTTGACCGGAGACCAGATGGGACCGACAAATGAGTTGATCATCCGTCTCACATTTGGGTAGATCGTAGAATTTGAACTCTGGTCAAGTCAAACCAATGACTTAAAAAAATGTATACTTGTCGCTTCCTAGCCAGGCATAATGAAGTTTGTCAGAGAGCCATCTCAGAACAAGTAGAATGTTTTTAAAGAATTGGGTTTTTAAATAAAGAAAGACAATCAATACTAGAACCTGCACACAAAATGAACGTTTCTGGGATTTGAAATATACTAGAAAAGGGCAGATAAACTTACCGATAGAGAAAAAGACTAAAATGATAGAAGTAATAAAGGAAATGCTTGGGGTAAACACACATAAAATTTGAACAATGGCCGGTTTAGTGGGTCTCATGGTAGCATATGTACAATGGGTGGAATATGCAGGTACACATGCCAGGAGCATTGAAAGAGATAAAATCAAAGCACTGAAACGAAGCAAAGGGAACTTTGAAAGTAATATGTGAATCTCACAGGAAAGTATGACAATTAGGAGAAAAGACCCACAGGTAGAGCTCTTCATAGGTAATGAGCCAGTAGGGTTGATTGGTACCATATCAGGGGAATAATGCTCATGGTAAGTTTTGACAACATACCCATACCTAGAGTTGGAAAACCCATGATAGCATTGCAACAGTGGTACCTTTTTGTGTTTTCATCATTTTTGTAATCACACCCAACAATATATAGAAATCTTCATATTACACAGTATTCAATGAGGAAGTATAGTCTGGTGTATGCAGTTTGGTTGTTTATTGTTGTTTTGCATCCTAGCAACAGCTAAGTATAATATTTCTGTATGCCCGGCCGTCTGAGCACCAGAGATACCATAAACTCTCCCCAGTCAATTCACACCTGATACCCCTCTTAACAAACTCATAAGAAAGAAAGGGAAGACAAGTCATGCAAGATTGAAAGTGAAGATGTTGTGCTTTATTGGCATCAACTCCTGTTCACCTACTAGTGACCTAGCACCCTGACCCCTTAACTTCTGTCCCATGGTTGTTGCGCACAGCTCAAGATGTATATATATGAAAGGTGGTAGCATCAGACAGAGTGTCTGGGTCCCCTGCTCTAGAGTAGGTGTGTCTCACTCAAGAGTCAGGAGCAGAGTGTCTGGCCGGTGTGTCTGGAGCAGTCTCTCAAATAATTAATATCAAAGTGAGGCTAGTGTGGTCAGGTGGTCAAGGGAGTGCAGGTGACTGGGCATCCCACAGCCAGCCAAACAGACACCCTCCAGAGCCTGGGGGTGACACCCCTGGCTGTCACTCAACCCAGCTGTAGGTGGTGTTCATACTGTATGCAGATGAGGCTGGTGTGCTTGCCCATCGGCCCTGTGGTAATGGGTAGTTGCAGACAGTTACAATAAATATATATATTAAAAATGTCCTTTTTCTCCACTTGCACTCTTTATGGGTGCATAGAGGGAACATTTCACCAAACATTGACTGTCTCGTATATAGGAACATGTTATCACAATCTCGGTCACTATGTATAAATGTATATTTCTCATAGCTTAATATGTCACACAGTGAGTGGGGCACCCATTGCTTTTAGATTACATAACCTTGGTCCCCACTCCGTCGCCCGAGGATAATAATGCTCTCTGCCCATATATAACTCCGAACCGAAAATCTGTATATTTTTACAGAAGGTAGTATCATGACATGTATGAATTGGGACAGTGTTAATTCAATGCAACTGTACACACATGTAACTGGCACGATGACCAACTATATCACTCAGCCACATTATCCTGACACTGTGCTAACCAGTACTTTTTCTATCCTAGTATGCCAAGTTCCAGGTTAGGTTGTGATAAATATCAATTTTATAAGTTATTGGTTTGACTCGGTTGGGATTTGAACTACTGACCTTCCACATGGGAAGCCTGCATTCGACCAATTCGGCCACCCCATCCGGTATATAGTCTGGTAGTAAAGCTGTTTTTTGGTGCATATCGTATGTATTGGTCATCTTCATCTTACTCATTGACTTCAGTGGAGGTCGGGCCACCATTTTGAATTTCAAAATGTCCACCATCAAATTAAATTATTGTTAGCATGTCAGCTTCTTAGTAACATAAAGACAGGAACCTAAACTGGGTGAAATAGTATAAACATTTCCTGGCAACAAGGGAAAGTTGCTCATGGCTCCTGCCAGTGATTCAAGGGCATTGGCTTGGAAAACAAAATGCTACAGAGGGAACTCCGAATTTGGATGAACAAATTAACCAATTTTAACAAGATCATAGATCATATCTCACCACAGATCAGACTAGCCATTAGACATGACACCAACTCCCTGACCATACCATCCCTCCAATGTAAGCATTACTGAGGTTCACTTCGTCATACCAAGCCAACTAATGATTCCTCGTTGAGTTCCTGACCGGTGATCTTGACATCAGGATACTGTCATATATTCTCTATGCACTCTGGTCCAGTCACTTAGCCAAGACAGCATGTATGGTGTGACATGTGTACGACATAAACCACCAAAGCCTCTACTGCTACCATGTGCAGTAAAACACTGACAAGAAACACTGATATCACATGATGTCTTACACTCAGCTGGACGAGACTGATACAGCCCAATGTCTGCAGAAGTTCTCATACGTTGTCTTCATAAAACCATATCTCTTCACAAATCTATATGGCACAATATTGACAGACTTGAAGAAACACTTCCTGGAAAGGGTACATCGCATCATATCAATAGTGTAGTGGTCTTGACTGACCTCTCAGGCAAGGAGCCACATAGACAGGTAGGCATGGGTAGTGTGTTGATATCAGGGAGCCTAGGTGGTGTAATTGTTAGTACACTGGCCCGGAATGCAAAGAGATGTGGGTTCAACTCTGGCTCTAGGCACAATATATCCCATTTTCATCACCCCCATGCCACTGGTTGCCGAGACCATGATCCTGTACAAGCTACATGCTGTATAGTTGTTGAACCTACCCTGTGGATGTCTTTGTGTATGTAATTGTAAGCATTAAACGACTTACAATTCCAGTGGGACGAGTGTAGTGGTCTGCAATGACCTCTCAAGCAAGGAGCCGCATAGACAGGTAGGCATGGGTAGTGTGTTGATATCAGGGAGCCTAGATGGTGTAATGGTTAGCACACTGGCCCGGAATGCAAAGAGATGTGGGTTCGAGTCCCGCTTTAGGCGCAATATATCCCATTTTCATCACCCCCGTGACAATAGCGTAGTAGTCAGCTGGTAGTAGTCCAGGCCAAAATATATGGACAACATCTCCCCAGTTCTGAACTTCCGCACATTGAGAAACTCAGGCAGCAATCAGTCAACACTGACCAATAAGGGCTGAGAATCTATGTACATGCTGAATGTGTAGGTCCATAGTCTCTTCCTACAAGCGAGGACCAATTTCATGAAACCAATGGAGCTGCTGAAGTTGCCTGTAACAAGAACCAGCTGTGGATCATTTCAAGGCAAACAGATCCACATAGTCAGACAATCCCAAGCTGGAATGACATTAATATCAGAACCAGGAACAATAGATATTATTGTGGATCTGCCAACCATTAATGCACCAGTCACAGAATTGACTACAGTATTTGAAATCCTAACCAATCAGAGCTAATTAGGAAAGAACTGTGCCTTGAAGAAATCAAGATTGGCATGGATCAAGCACTCTTAATTGAATTGCCTGGAACACCAAATATTTCACACATTGTTGTTAGATGGGAGTATTCCACACAGGAGCTTCCAAAGCCTACATTACCCAAGAGTATCACAACTTCCTTGGAAAGCGACAAGACAGGATACAAGTTTGAACTCAATCATGCAGAGCTACAGCAGTCAAGAATAAAAACAAACAGATAAGGAAGCCGTTACAGCAGTCATTGGCATCAACCAGATGCAGAGAGCCAGGAGCTCATTAGCATATCTACAGCAAAGGTTGCTCCAAGGGACACCATATTCAATTTGATGGATGCACATGAGATTGGTGAGCAATGCTAATCCATCTTCAAGAATGACAGACTGAGAAGAACAGAAATGGCATGACCCAATGAAAGCCAACAAGCTGAAGACATTCACCAATATGTGTAAGAATAAAGAAGTTAAATTAAATGAGTATGCAGATATCTTGAAAGCAGACAGGTCTCTGTCGCACAAATCATAGGCATGGCACAAGGTCACAAGCTGCAGATGAAGGGTATCCTCACTCATCCTCTTGGCCCATTACCATGGGCATTGTCCTCACCTGAAAGATTACTGAGGAAAACAACCATAGCTACCTTAGCCTCAAATTTGCAGAAGAATGTGGGAGTAGTGGAGAAACTCCCAGGAGGACAGATGAACTTGGTCCAAAGGGACAAAGGTTGGAGAGATGGGCAAGGAGTGGGACCTCTCATCTGAACTGATGGACAAACTAGAGAAATCACATACGTCCTCTATGTCCCTAAAGCCCCATCCGCAAAAGTCAATGCCCTCAGAGACCACCTTTTGTTTCATAAGAAAGGTGTGATAGAGAGCCTTCTGTTTCCAGAATGCCGGGACTGATTACTGGAGAATACACAAAGAGTAGGCTAGAATTCGGAAAAGATCTCAAACGCAGGACCCACAAGTATCAAGCCCCTGTAGCCAGAGGGTGGAAGTTTCAGAAGGAAACCCACACACAAAGCACAAAACACAAACAAAAACCAAACATAAAATCATACTCTTAGATGAAGGAGGCAACCTAAAAAAGACAGAAAATATTGCCAGTTCTTACTTCATCTTCCGAACACCGGAAGTTAAGTATCAGGGGAGAGAGGACAGGCTTGTGCATGTCCGGAAATAGCCTCAGTAAGCAATTCGCCAGCGGAGGAAGCGACAGCAAGTTGAAGAGGGACACTGTAAAGGTAAGGTTTTTACAGGAATTAGGAAGATTTGGTAAAAATAATTGGTACAATTATTACAACCTGTGCATTTCACTTCATTAGTGAAAGTTTATCTGTGAACTTATACGATTCTAATGCTGTCCTTACAGATCATACTAACTGCAAGTGTGTGTGCCCTGAGAACACACTCAGCTGAACACAAAAGCCCAATCAAACCGTGACTAGTAAGCAGTGTGGTCGCAATATAAATGCACAAGATAGGTGGTGTGAAGAAAATTAATGGCACATATGATGTCTACGGATGAACCCACACCCTTGTACTGGCAGGGTTGTCCAACCTGCTCAGTGCATCCCATATGACATTGGCATTGCTTCCAATGAAGATGGAAGAGAACTCAAAGTTCTTCTCGAAGGCCACCCAGAATAGACGCCTGAGATAGAACATGATCTCAAGGCTCTAGCACTGTGATATATGCGTAATAGACGTCCAGACTGTGGGTAATATATGTTAATGAGATGCAAGATGTTCTAGACAGTGAGTGAGACAAAGTAGTATGTAAATGAGATGACGTCATGGAAAGTTTAGCCGGCGTTTGAGTGAGCCCTGGACGGGAATAAACCATTCAGTATCCAGAAGTCAAAGTGTTCAGACATTGTACTTTTACATGGTGTCAGATGAGGAAGAATGCCGTCCGCTAATACGTTGCCAGGTTTGCGGCCGCCAGGTCAGCTTGTCCTCACCCACAACTTACGATCGAACTGGAAAACATGGATCAGAGCATATGAGATTCATGCCATCGCTGCAGGTGTAATTACGAAGGCGGAACTAGTGCAATGCTGCATCTTCCTTCACGTCGCCGGTGAGGAGGCGCAAAAGGTGTTTGCCAACATGTCTATCGAGCTAGCTGATCCAGACAAGATCGGACCACTCACAGATGCGTTTCAGACCTACTGTACAGGTAAAAGTAACTTGATAATAACACGGTATCGGTTCAATTCTCATAACCAAGCTACTGAGATATATCTATGTATGTGACGGCATTAAGAGACAGAGTGAAAGACTGTGAGTATGGATCGGGGGAGGAGTCGCTGTTGCACGATCAATTGGTGGCTGGCGTGAAAAACACAAATTTGAGGAACAAGCTGCTACAAACAGCTGATTTGACATTGGAAAAGGGTATTAACATGTGTGAACTCAGTGAGTTTAGTTCTGAGCAGTTAGATGACAACAAATCGGATGGTGAAGTCAAAGAAGTTGATTTTCTGAGGAACTATGCTACGCGTACCAGTGCACCGGCGGTGCGGTCGGTGGTGACGGCATCTTGGAAATCGCCATCTTGGAATTCTGGTGGTGCCGGTGCAGGAGAGTTCAAGATACGCTGTCAGAACTGTGGGTATGAACACCGCCCGGGGAGTCTGCCCAGCGAAAGGCAAAGCTTGCATAGCCTGCAAGAAGATCTGGCACTTCAGTATGGTCTGCTGGAGCAGGCTTGGCAAGGTCAACAAATTGGCCGTTGAAGAGCCCGACCCTCACAATGCTGAGCAAGACCTGGATACGGCGGAGGTCAATGTCCTGACAACGGATCTGTTCGTTGGTGCCGTTGACCGTGGTGCTGAGCAAGATGCCAAGCTGTGGTAAGCGACCGTCTGGGTGAACGGTCGTCCTGTCAAGTTCAAGCTCGACACCGGGTCGGAGGTGAACGTGCTGCCGAGGAACGTCTTCGACAGAGTCACTCCGGGGCAGCTGACGAACACCAGGTGTTCGTTGGTGACGTTCTCCGGACATCAGGTCACTCCCGACGGGGAGGCGTCTGTCGACGTGGATGGTAGAAAATTTAGGTTCCAAGTGGTGCGGAACTGTCAGCCTATTTTGGGGAAATGGGCTTGTGTGTCGTCGAACTTGCTGGCGCATATGGACGAAGTGCAGTCTGCCGTGCCGATGAACATTTCCAAGCCGAGCGGTGACCCCAGTGCCCGGGCTGAACAGCTGGTAAGCGAATACAAAGACGTTTTTCAAGGTTTGGGTCTTATCAAAGCAAAAGCTGTCATTCATGTTGATAAATCTGTACAACCTGTGATAGATCCACCTAGGAGAATTACATTAGCTATTCAGAGTAAAGTATGTAGTGAAATTGATCGCATGGTGGAGTTAGGGGTAATAGTTGAGCAGGATGAACCTACCGAGTAGGTTAATTCCATAACTATCGTGAAAAAAACCAAATAAGATAAGGATTTGTCTTGATCCGACTAAGTTGAACAAGGTGATAAAGAGAGGGCCTTTCCCTACCAAGACAGTTGACGAAATTATTGCCAGAACGGCAGATGCACAATATTTTTCAGTTTTGGATGCAATGACAGGGTATTGGCAGATAGAGTTGGATGACGAAAGTTCGCGTCTGTGCACGTTTAGCACTCTGTGGGGCCGGTACAGGTACACCCACCTGCCTTTTGGCATCAAAAGAACCATTTTTATTCAGGAAATGCACCGGGTCATGGGCGACCTACCCGGTATTGGAATAGTCACGGACGACATTTTGGTATATGGGTCAACAGTTGAGGAACACAATGAGAGGCTCAAGGCCGTGGTGGACCGAGCTAGGTCAGTAAATCTTAAGTTAAACGAGTCAAAATCTTTGTTATGCAAAACTACAGTAAAGTATGTAGGTAATCAACTTACCCAGCAGGGTGTGAAGCCTGATCCAGACAGAATAAAAGCAATAGTAGACATGCCAGAGCCGTGTGACAAACAAGGCATCCAAAGGTTCCTGGGCATGGTTGGGTATGTGCACAAGTTCATACCTAACATGTCCGAAATTGCCAAAGCACTGCGGACGCTCCTGGCTAAGGACATCACGTTGAACTGGCAAAGCGAACAGTAGGGTGCTTTTGATAAGTTGAAGGAAAAGTTAAGAACTGCTCCTGTATTGTCGTATTACAATGTAAACAAACCCATTGTCATTCAGGTAGATGCCTGTCAGTCAGGTTTAGGTCCTGTGTTAATGCAGGAAAACAAGCTGATCGCGCTTGCATCTCGTGCGCTCAATTCAGCGCAGTGTGGATATATGTTTCAGATGCCAGAGGTTTCATGACTATATCTTTGGCAAGGAAGTTCAAGTTCAAACGGACCACAAGCCGTTGGTGGCGATAATGCAAAAACCGGTTCACCAACTTTTGGCCAAGATGCAGAGAATGCGAATGCATTTGCTAAACTACAATATTCAACTGTGTCATGTGAAGGGTTCTCTGATGTTTTTTGCAGACACGTTGTCCAGAGCACACAGTGCCAGTGTAGGTCATGAGACTCTGTTCGATAACACATTCAGAATTACCTGATAACTGTGGATTATTACACAAAGTATCCAGAGGTGACAACAAATGTGGTAAGCTGCACAAGCCTATGCAAGTTGGGGATAAGGTAAGTACAAAAATCATACAGGGAGAGAATATAAAATTTTCAATGAGACGGGTAATATGTTGTACAGAAATAGAGTGCAGATAATAAGGGCGCCCGAGGGGGGGCAGCCCGAAGCAGTCGGGCAGACGCAAAGTGGGTCAGCATCGCAGCCAAATGTAAACAATGCGGCTAATCTAAGTAGGTCAGGTCGGGTAATTAGGCTGGAGAGCAGATTAGACCTGTAGCGAGTCAGTCACATTGAGTGTATACACACAAACACATGTGCATGTAGGATTAAGTTGTGTTTCAGTTGCATTTGGTGTGTGTTTGTAAGTAATGGACACTATATAACATGGAGGCTAAGCTGCCGGACAATCAGATGACTTCAGTGCCATAGTGCGCTCGGACATTTGATAGAACCTGTGCGTTGAGATAAGTACGCATATATGTTGTTATTGTGTTCATTTTATTGACTGTGTGTGTGTATATTGTTGGTCATTTTAAAACATTGCATGTTTCAGAAATTCGAGGGGGGGATGTGATATATGCGTAATAGATGTCCAGACTGTGGGTAATATATGTTAATGAGATACAAGATGTTCTAGACAGTGAGTGAGACAAAGGAGTATGTAAATGACATGACGTCATGGAAAGTTTAGCCGGCGGTTGAGTGAACCCTGGACGGGAATAAACCATTCAGTATCCAGAAGTCAAAGTGTTCAGACGTTGTACTTTTACAAGCACCATGACCTGATATCCCACTCAGTTATATTATCCTGACACTGCCCCTACCAGGCCTTGCCCTATCCTAATGATGCCGAGCACCAGGGTAGGAAGCGACAAGTATCAATTTTTAAGTCATTGCCTTGACTAGACCAGGATTCAAACCCATGGACTCATGGGTTCGAATCTACCAATCTCCCAAAACAGGAGACGGACACTCTACTCATTCAGCCATCCCGTCTGGTGCAGAGCTAAATAAGATAGTAAAATGCCAACATTTCGAAATGTTTAATGAAAAAAACAGTATTAGACTTGATTCAGAATGTGGATGGCGCGTCCTGCTCTAACAGATGCCTACTAAACAAATCACAATGGAAATACCTAAGATTCCGTTTTGAGGATTTTTCACTCGAGTATCAAGTGTTGCCAAATGGTTTGTCACTGGACCCCGCATTTTTACAAATTGCTTAAACCTAATTGGTTGTAATGCTTGCATTGTCTGGCACTCCCCCCTGTTCCCCGCTGACTGTTGGCCGTTGTCTCCCCCCACTGCTCCCTCGCGACCCTCTCCCTCCTTATAACGTGGCCCGCCACTGCCTCCAGCCACTCCTCCTCCAGCCGCCTCCGACTCGACATATCTCCATTTTGCACCCAAACACCCTTTTTTTTTCTTTCTTTTTTATTCATTCTATTTTATAGGTTGGAACCTGACATTCTTATCCCTCATTGATACCTGACCTTTACCTAGATATCTCACATTTATCTAGACATTCATACCTTGACATTTTGATCTGACATGTATATTGATACATTTTGACATTGCTCTGATATTGATTTTTGACATTTTGTTCCTAGGATGAAAATAAAATGTTTATTTCCCACCCCCGCCTCCTCTCTTCCTCAGTTGCGTACCATGCTGGGTTGGGGGATATGGGACATGTGGGATTCCCATATTCGGATGACAGTTTTGTAATTGACAGGAATATAAAAGAGTGCCAAGATGCTCTCACAACACTAGTTGAGAATTTCACGGAATTGGGCTTTAAGGTGAATACAGACAAATCAGGACTTACACCGACACAACACTTAATTCTTCTGGGATTCGGAATAAATTCGCTAGCAATGCAGGCAATCCTTACCTTCATATTCATAGATTCATAAGAATCTTAGTAATACCACAACTTACAAATAAGTCTACTATAACTAAAATATCGATCAATCAAAAATCAAGTTCACCCAGCCATTTTCAAAATACAAGGAGTACCAGCCAAAGCACTCTTCCCTCACATATCTGGTTTAATAAACAGATAAACTGCCAAGATGTGCCGGGAAACCTGAGCACTCTTCCTGACCCTGTTCAGGTGCAGTGACTCTACCACTCTCCCCTCACATATTTGGTTATATAAACAGAAAATGTAAGCAAAGTTGTGCGTGGGTAGCATTTGTCAGAGTACGGTTCTGGTATTCTCTTTATTATAAGTGATTTACTTCCTTACAAGTTCAGTAGTGGTGGAGGAACAGCGAGTTGGAGGTGGAACAACTTTAGGTAAGTAATAAAGGAGGATTACACTAGTTTATAGATATAGGGGTTCTCCTTCAGTGCAGGTCCTAAAATGGGGGAATCGGAGGGCAACACTGAAATATGTTACAGCCTTTCCCAATTAGGCTTGTTGTGTTCCACATACATCCAATTTTAAGACACAATTAAAAAAAAAGCAGTTTGGACCCCTACTGCAAGTCAGGGTGGCTTCGAACATGACTACGTGGAGAACATTACACATGTTTCGGCCCGACACAAAAACCCTCATTATGTAATATTTAGAACAAGACCATTATTATTTTCTAGTTAGGTTTTGAACAGCAGTCACTAGGAGTAACTGAGTGCAATTTCATGAATGTTCGTCCATTTGAGAGTAAAACAGAGAACAGATAAAATTGTGACACTGAAACATGCGTGACATGGAAAGAAAAAGTTGTTCCTTCATGATGAAACAAGCACCACATATGATGAAAAAGTATTTATGCTTATGCTTTGGACATATTTCAAAGTAATCTTGGAACACTTCCCTAACTTCTCACGTTCTTGGAATTGTAACATTTTTTATGTAACATGTAACGCATCTTTCATGTGACACTCAATAATGACTTAGGTTCGAAACTGCTAATAGCATGCAAAAAATGTATCTGTTCAGGGCATTATTTGTACACATTATTCTTTTGAGTGTTATAAGTTTTCTTATGTAGAAAAAGATATTGTGATGACTTAGAGGATGAAGATGACAACAGGTGAATGCGTGTTTCTTCTTCATCTATATGTGTGACACGCCACAGTAATAGCATCATAGCACAACATCCTGTTTATGACTTGACACCAAATCATCAGTAGGTGTGTAGATGCCCACAGTATATTTGAAAATCATGGTGAGATGAGATTTGATCCCTTGTTGGATTTTGTATCTCAAAATTAATTTTCACCATAACGGGTGTTTCACCTGTGACACACAGTTTCTTTTTCATTTTTAATGCATATTAGGAAATAATATTACAACTTTTGTGACTAGGCATCTATGATGCTTTGCTATTTATAGCAGCAGGGTTTTTCCTGGTTTGCATGATTGGATATTGTGAAAATTGAAGGTGAACGTGTGTTTCATTATGTGACTCCTCATGAAACACGCATTATGCTCACTTTCAAGCATCGTTGTTTTACACACAGATACTAAAGAGTTCTAAAATTAGTTTTTTGACAGTTTTGCATGTTACAACTGAAAATAAACTAGCTATGTTTGAATATTTTGGTCTACTATGAAGTACTGTCCAACACAAGCAGCACAGTTTCACCATTCCCATATTTAGCTGTCATATTTACTTTCCAAATGAATCTATTTTTGAAATAAAAAATGAACCAAACATTTTGTTCCCACTGGATTGCTGTCATTGCTACTGTGGGGTATAATGAAAGGAATTTTCTTCATTTGGTATGAAAGGAGAACTCATTTAGAAGAAAATAGTTTCAGTGTGAGGAACCAACCAATTAGGACTAGCACTGAAGAAGAACCCACTATATATATATATATTGGTTTATATTATTGTACTACATGTCATGATGTTGTGTGTGATGATGATGTTTTGTGTTGTGTCGCTGTGACACCCATTGTAATCCATCTTAATGCTATCGTTTCAGAACGAGTGTGTCGACTGCGAGAGCACATGTGTAATTAGACAGTGGTCGCTGAAAGTGGTTCAAATAGAAAAAAGTATGAGCACAGAAGATCATACACCAACGGCCCTAATGGCTAGTGAGTTGGATGGTGATGTGGCAGAGCCTTCAAGACTCAGTAAATATAAGCCAAAAAAGAAAATGGCGGTGGATGCCAAGCCAAGAACCAAGTCGAGAGCTGTCAAGTCTGATACTTCAACCAAAGCTTAGTCTTCTGCCAATACCTCTCAACCAGATTTTCCGGAGTTCAAACGAATGTTTGAAGAGATGTTGACTCTGAAAGAGGAAGCCAGAGTGCTAAGAGCAGAAACTGAAAAGTTGCGAGATAACGCTAGAGATGAATGGCACCAAGCGGGTGCAGGTGGACATGACCCATGTGTAGGTCAGAATGGCGATGACACGTGGCATGACGCAATGGAAGCCATTGATCAGGATGAAGAGATTTATGAAGATTGGGAGGTCGAAGAAGAGATCGAGTCACTCGGATCACTAAGTACACATCATCAACTGTTGGCATTGAAGTTGGGTGAAGTAAAAGTTGGTGAAGCGAGTGCGGCGAAAGGTGTTTCATCCATCCCAAAAACATCACCGTTTGGCAAATCTTTAGCTCTGCCGCCGCCACCTAAGCCTCTGCAAGCAGAAGTGACAGGAGGGCCATCAACTCCGGCGACTAGTGGGAGGACGGCTACTGTGACCACGTCGACTGCAAAGGTACAAAAACATTGCAAGTTTAAATTGGGAGAGGGCTTACAGAGTGGCACTCTGTTGACAGAGTTACAAGACATGTATTAGAAGCTGAGGAATCCAGTGACACCATGGATTACCATTAGTGAGAGTATGGCTTGCGTGATTAACCATTACTACAATGGCCTGGCTGGTGGGGGCCCAAAGTATTTGAAGACAATAGGGAGCTAGCGAAATGCTACACAGGTCTGCAGCTAGGATTCAAAGGTTGAATGAGGAAATTAGATTCGCAGAGGGGAGGGAAGAGGGAGAGAGCTCCCTCTTGATGGTGTCGAAAGGAATCTTGGGTGCACTCACTCCGATTGCTGCTACGATTGACATAATTCTCTGTAGAGGTTCAGTGGATCCTGAGCTGGACGCACAGGGCATACACATGCTCAATGTAATTAAGATGCTGGTGGATACTCATAGCCAGGTGAGAGTTGATAGGAAACTCAGCGTGGGGAAGATGGTAACCTCAAGGCTGGGGAAAAAACTGATCAAAGAAATAAGGGACGTGTACGGTGATTTGCCAGAGCCGACAGAATTCCTACTCATGAGGAGAACCTGGGAGAACGAAACACAAACCTCATGAAGTCGGTGCGATCTTCAGACAATTATATGAACATAAACTTTGGATACCGTGGGAAGCGCAGATTCAACAGTAATTTCTAGGCACCCGGCATAACAAATTCTGTGGCAATAGTCGTGCGAGAGGGCATGGCATGAGGAGCTCGTCTAACTGGGGGACACGCCCTGCCCCAGACGAGAAGCAATTCGGCCATACTAATGAAGACTATGCACAGTACGGTAACATGCCTTCATTCCCAAGATTTGGGCGTGGCAGGGGAAACCAGTCGAAGGGTTTTCAGAAGTGAGGTGCCCTGACCAGGTGTGTGCCTCTGCTACAATTGTAGACACTGGTAAGACTAAATACAATCCATTGTCTCAATCTAAACCTCAAACAGCAGGAAATTTAAGTACTCATTTGCCAGACTGGAAGAACATTACCTCTGATAAATGGATTTTGAAATGTGTGGTATGGATTCCGATGCCATTTGTAAATACACCAGTTCAGGAGAGGGAACCTTTCCCTTTTAGAATGAGTTCTGAGGAGAGAAAATTTGTAATTACAGAGGTCTTAGACTTACAAAGAAAAGAGGTCTTAAAACTAGTGCCAGGGAAATGGATTTCAAATATTTTCTCATGCCCTAAGCCTAATGGCAAGTTTAGAATGATAATATACCTTACAAAACTAAACAAATCAATACATTACAAACATTTTAGACTGTTTAATTTAAAAACAGTGTTAGATCTGTTAGAAGTGGGCAAATTGATGACAAGTGCCAATTTAACTGATGCTTATTATTCTATTACAATCCAACAATACCTTAGATTCCGATTGGGGGACAATTTGGTTGAGTATCATGTCCTGCCCAATGGGTTACCTCCAGGACCTAGAATTTTCACAAAATTATTAAAACCCATTTACAAGGAAATGGGGGAGAAGGGACATATTTGTTTCCCTTATTTTGATGACAGTTTTGTGATTGGGAAAACTGTAAAATAATGTGGTGAAGTGATCACGGATCTAGTATACCTTTTCAAAACTTTAGGGTTTATGATAAATGAGGAAAAGTCAGTTTTAAAACCTACACAGTGTTTAAAGTTTTCGTGGGTTCAATATTGACTTTATTAATATGATAGTATCCCTAACAGAAGATAAGGTAGAAAAGTTTAACAATGCTGCAAGGGAGGGATTAAGCTTAAACACACATTCTATTCGAGAAGTAGCAGGAATAGTGGGCCTGACGATGGCATACATGCCAGAAGTAGAATATGGAGGGGCACACTGTAAACAGCTTGAAAGAGATAATATTAGAGCCTTAAAAAGAAGTAAAGGAAACTTTGATGATTACATGTGGCTTTCAGCACAGGGAATAGAAAACATTGAATGATGGTTGACAAATTTAAATGCACCAAGATTAGGAGAGAATAGCCCGATCTGGAGCTGTTCACAGATGCGTCACTGATGGGCTGGGGGACCATACAAGTAATCAACAAACAGGCAGCCATTGGCACCTGGATGAGTTGCCACACATTCATGTTTTAGAGCTAAAGTCTATTGATTTTGGACTTAAAAGTTTATGTAAGGTGCAAAGCAAACATAAGCAAACATATAAGAATACATACAGATAATACAACAGGTTTGGCATATGTACAAAATATGGGAGGTACAAAGTCAGAAGATGTTAGTTGGGAGCCAGAGCCAGAGAACTGAGAAACACATGTGTTTACGCTTAGCTGGTCAAATAAATTCATTTATTGTTTTCCACCATTCAGCCTCTCACCACGGGTAACAAGTAAAATCCAGAGGGACGGACTGAGGGTGATTGCCGCAGCACCCCACTGGCCAGCGCAGCCCTGGCTCCTGCTTCTTCAGGAAGGGGCAAGAGCACAGCTAGAGTTTCCATGCAAGTTTGGGAACTTCTCTGGGACAGGACTCCAGAAAGTAGGAGGGAAGACCACTGGGCTAGAAGAAGTAAGATTGACAGCTTACCTCTTCTAGCCCGAATATTAGAAGGTTGTGAAATAGACAGTAAAACCCTCCAGTATTTCAAGCACACCTGGAGGGTCTCTACGAGGAAAAACTATTTAACGCATACATAAGTGGGCACTATGGGCAATCGAACATGGTGTAAAAGTCGTAAATTCAAAATTAGCAGACGTTCAAAATCCCTACCATCATATTTTGAAACAGGAGTAGGTTATGGGGCAATTAATTCAGCATTTTGCGCATTAAGCCTAATTCTACCAAGGTCTAATGGATGGTCCATAGGGGAGCACTACTTGCTAAAATGGTTTTGTGAGACCTGTCATGAACACCGACCCCCACAGCCCAGATACAACAGTTTTGGAGTGTGGAGGTCGTTTTAAATTGGTTACTTAGGCTACAAGCAAATAGGGTTTGTCATTAAAGTTCTTATCATATGAACTTACAATTTTGCTCCTCATAGTCTTGTCATGAAGAGGCCAGATGATCTTAAATCTGCCTGTAGACAGATATAGGGTTGAAGGGGTTTTTAAGATGCATACATTGTTAAAGCATAACCAACTGGAACAACTGTTGGATTCGATAAGGTTTTATTCATATAATGAAAACAAGGCATTATGTGTTGTTAGAACCCTGAAAATATACATTGCTGGAACAGGCAACATCCGGAGAAACAGTACTCAGCTATTGATCTCATACATTGGGCCTCATGACTCAATTGTGAGGGCCACATTGGCCAGATGGACTCTTACCGTGTTACACTTGGCAGGTATTGATATGCAGCGATACAAGGGGCACAGTAGTACAAGGGGGGCTTCGGCCTCTTCAGCAAAATCCATGGGCGCAAACCTCAATGCAATCATGCACAATGCTTCATGGAGGGACAGCAAGAGTTTTGCGCTCTTTTATCACAAGTCCCTGGAAGATCCTGGGGAAACACAGAGGTTGATTCTAAATAAACATAAGGCGAGAAGGTAATGACATTTTGACTTAAGGCAACATTTGGTGTTGACATTAAAGAGATACACAATGGTATGAATAATGTGAAAAACTAGTATTTAATTAGAGATGAATGGTTACCAAGGGTAACAAACTGGTGTTACAAAGGTCACAGTTATAATACCAAATATTACGAAAAAAATACAAGAATTGGGAACAAAACAAAAATCCCCCAAAAATTAAAGAATTTCACAAGTTGTTAATTTCGTTCAAAAATAAAAAGAGTGATAATAGAAATACTCTTTGATTAAGTCTGTTCAAAACACGTGTTGAAACGGGACAAGAAATAACTGTATAATATATAGGCACCAGTGCCACTTATATATTTGCAGCTGAATGACAAATGATGAGAAGGTGGAAGGATACACAGGACAAGAGAGGCAAGGATGGAATATGGCCAGTCGGGTCATCAAAAAACATGCTTCGAAGACTCTCCCCGCTCACCCACACCTTTTGAACCCAAACTTACCATTACTTGAGGGTAAATAAGAAAGCAAAAGATTGGGTTATAGGTACAAGGTAGGGGTTTGCTTATCATGGTTTTAGGTTTTTTACTCCCCTCCAACTTTGAAAACTGAGGCTACATCCGGTCTGTGTGGGCTTGACCTCTCCCCTCATCCTTACCTTCGTATTTGTAGATTCATAAGAATCTTAGTAATACGTCAACTTACAAGTAAGTCTAGTCATCATCATCATCATGCTGTCGGTCGCGATGCGACAAAGACTGCTTTCATTACTTGACTGCTGCTCTCCATTTAGCTCTCTGCTGTGAGAGTTGCGTCCATGAGTCGGTCTTAATGTCTCTCAGCTTCAGGTTTCTCATGATGGTATCCTTGAACCGGAGACGAGGGTGCCCTCTCTTTCTGTAGCCAGAAGACAGTTGAGAATAGAAAGTCTAGTAATACTGTTATATAGGAACTACCATTATTTTTAAGCCGAATCGGTAGAGTGTGGTTCTCACGGGAGTTTCGTTCCCTGTCGAGTAAATTCAATGACTTATCAAATTGAGACCTCTCGCTTCCTAGCCTGGTGCTCGGCATGAATAGGATAGGGCAAGGACTGGTTAGCTCAGTATCAGGATAATGTGAATGTGTTGGATATCGGCTCATGACGCCGGCGGTCTGCTTTCCCGGTGATAAAGTCGCCATAAGTATGCACTGTTACAAGTTGGTACCCATACTGATATGAACTTAGAAGTTGCCAGGATGTAAAACTCCAACAGCCACCCAACCAACCTTTATTTTGGACTTGTGCATTCTAATGTTTGTAATTCTCTTCGGCTTGCATCAACTTTTCCAAGTCTCATTTCATGCATTGAGACCAAGGTCTTACGAGATGTACTGATGATGGCTGGAATGTGTTAGTATATCATTAAGAACATATATCACAGCATATAGGAGAGACTATTGGCAAAGAGATTAGACAACTCACCCAATTCCATCAGTGTTCGTATGCATCGTGAAGTATTGTAACCGTATATTCATGGGGTATTGTAACCATATATATGTTCTAAATATGGCAGTACACTTGTGCTGACATATGACATGCATATGACATATGGCAATGAAAAAAGCTGTCCAACACAACAAATATGAACAAGCCATAAGAATATTATTACTAGAAAAGCATTGCAATACATTTACATAAACCTTTACTTGTAGGATCAGTGGATTGTATTGATGGATTCTCACGATATGAAAGAAGACTGACAGTAGAGGATGGTCACAATGGCATAACTTCATCGGGTAAACCGTGTCTACGATGGGATACACATACTATACGTGGATATCCCATTAACAAGTTTTTTTCGGTGGGAGGATCACTAAGTGATGTTCACAATTATTGCAGGGAACCTGAAGGTGTGATTAGACCAACTTGTATTCCCTTAAGAAGTATGGTAGAGGAGCTGTGTAACATATCGTGTCAAGGTAAGCATCTGGATGTTCATTTGTATGATGCATATGTGAATAATTGACTCAGTCAATAACTGTATCACACATCAATGACTACCTCGGCTATGTGCCCCAGTGCTACCATATGTGGTGATGTATATTTGTTGAAACCATTTGATATATGTCCCTTTCTTCAGAATTAAATTGTGATACATATATATCCAAATATATAGATTATTACTTCATCTTCTGAATACACAATGTTAAGTTTCAAAGGAGAGGAACAAGTTTGCACAGTAGGAACATGCTTCAGTTTGTAAATCGAAATGGGTAAGTTCAGACATGTGTTGATAGAGATGGAACTTTAGGTAAGTAAGGACAAGGAGTTATTTTTATTTATGTTTTTGTGGGTTTTCAATGGGAATATTGTTTTTAATGTATGGTTGTTAATGAAAATAGTGGTGTTTTATTCATGAATTAGTCCCGTTTGAAACATTTATATGCTCTATATGCAATCTTGTTGACATGTGAAGTGAATTGTTTTTTTATGGTTTCATATTCACATGGCTCTATAGAGAGAATGTACCTTGGTTAAGTAAATTTAGTTTAGTTAAGTATACACAAATCAATAAGAGGTTATGGCCATGTTTGTGAAGGAGTGAATATTTATTATTATCATCAGCTGTATATTATATATTGTGCATGTATTTTGTTATTTCATTGTTGGGGTTACAAGCCTATGGCTTATGTTTAAATTTTAAAACAATTTCACTTGAGCTGTACAAAATGTCCCGTTCATTACAGAGTCAGTCGCCACACCTCTACATCGCCAATGGTAAATTCGCTGCTCCTGAAGGTGGGATAAATGTTGCCGAATCAGTTGACATAGGCGACAGAATGGCTGCAGAGTTTGAGCATTCCTCCTGACCATATTCCATTCAACCGTCTCTAGCACCATCACAACTATGGAACGCAAGTCTGGAACGCAAGTGATCAGTATCCTCTCAGGTGCCACCGATGTGTTTGTACTGCTCATGTACTGGGTACACCGAAACAAGATCCAGACCACAGTGCAGGTGGAGCTGTGGGATGACAAGGTGTGGGATATTAACACCACATGTGCCCAACTCGGCCCCAAGTGTCTTCAGCTCCTGGGAATGCATTATCTTACTGGCTTAGAAACCAAGTCATACCTGTACAGCAAGGGGAAAGTGCGGGCCTTAAGACACTGAGAGCTGGTGACTGCCCTGGGTTGTACTCAGCCTTAGGTGAGCTTGACGCCACCCATATACAACTAAGGGATACAGGGCAGGCATTTTTCCATGTTATATATATCGTATATGGTCAGCCGAAGGGCACCACGTAGATGAGTGAGGCGAGAGACCATATGTATACAAGGAAGTCTGACAAGTTGCTTAAGATCATTTCGCTACCTCCAACTGACACAAATCTCCTGCACATTTTGCACACCCATCTGCAGACCATACTCGCTCAATCTGACGATCAGCAGGCCATGCCTGAACTTGACATAACAAATTATGGGTGGAAATTCAAAGATGTAATCCCTGTACCAGCAACTTTCAGTGAGCCAGCAGGTCCCCTGGATCTTATTGCGAGGCTGCTGCAAGATGGCTATGAATGCAGTACTGTGTACTGCGCTTATGCTTGCAGTGACACCTTCTTCAATCCAATCATGGCAAAACAGGAAGATGAAGACGAGTTGGAAGATGAGAGGACAGAAGAAGATATTGATGAAGGACATTAGGAAGTTGAGCATCATGCATTCAGTTCTGAGGCTGAATGGGAATGAACAATTAATTTGTCATGAATGACAACTACTACTAGCTGTAATTATGTTTAGTGCAGAAATGAATGAACTGCTGTTAAAAGTGGCAAGGCGAGAGATAATAAATTAGCGTTTGATCCCCAATTATTCTGAAAATGTCATTATCAGTGAAATAAAAAAAAGAAAAAAGCTAAAACACCTGAATAGTCCAATTGCCAAATTGAGAATTTTGTTGATGTCAGATGTGTATTTTTTCTTTTTGGGTTGAAAATGATCTTGAACTTGACCTTTGACCCTGAACTTGACCAAGCACCGCATAATTGACCTCAGACAATGATTTATCATGTCAGAATTATGTGGAAAAGAAGTATCACACATGATTTTAAGTTTATTGCTCAAAAAGTCATAGTTGACCCCCCTATCTGTGGTGGCCATTTTGGATTTATCCTGAATATCGCAGTTCCCCAAGATTGCTGCTCCGGCAACCAAGCTACATTTTCTTTATAGCCTCATATGAAATTGAAACCATAAACAAACTTTTCTTGTGAGTAAACGGTGTGATCACATTGTCCATGTTGCACCTGTAACATGGGTAATTCTGGCTCGGAAAGAGGACTACCTGTGCCGCCACCTATCATATTGGATTCAATCTATATACCCTAGCGATTACCTGATGAACCACACCCCCAAAGGCACCCTGACTCATGGATCGAATGGATGTAGTCGAGCCATCCAGGTGCTCACATGAGCGCAGACACCGTAGGCACTCGCCCGATCACTACACGGTAAGCCTAGATGAAGATGACGACCGATAATAGGAGGATAAGATACACCAGATGCTCCCCCTCATCCGACCTGGAGCCTGATCACTGTGAAGCATTGGACAGTTTTGTTGGACACATACTACAAAAAGAGATTTAGGAAGCAGCTTATGCCACACGTGTTCGTTATACAGGTGACCAGAAAGGAAAGGTGGGACTAGGCGAGAGTGTGTGGCATGAGTATTACTTGGCAGGATCTGCAAAGATCTGGCAGTGCCAAAGTTCTGGGAGCACATGCAGCAAATCTTCTCTGTCTAAGGTGGCAGATGGGACTGGCCTACATGCCTAGGCTGGTCAGAACAAATCTTCACAATGATTGAGGATGGGAGATTACCATGAGCATGGCTTGGCACGCACGCCATCAAGGATGTGCAAAGGGATGCGTACCTGACCAGGACTCACACCACCCATCCAAAAAAAAAACTCAAGAAAAGCAGTGTGCACACCTCAGCCAATCAGTGTTCAGATGAAGCGAGCAGCTCCACACGACAGCAGTCCGGTGAGGCAGACGCATACTCGCAGTATCGCCACCAAGATTTCAACACCGAGACAGACGAACGCCTGTGTCATAACTGGAACTGGGGCTGGGACTGTGGTTTCAGCGCTACACATGGATTTATGCCTGATAGACTGGTTCACCTGTGTGGCTGGTGTGTCAATAAACACCACAGGGCTAACATCACCAAGCATATGCAACAGGAGAAGAAGGCCATGGCATTCAACACTGAAGACAGTAGAAACCTGGATTTTCAGTAAGCGGCATAGTACGGGATACCACTAGTGCCACAAACAACATCTGTAGTGGTAAAAACAGTGGCCAGGGTGACAAAAAAAGCAAGACAAACCCTTCCTCTTTCACTGACATCATGATTCCCAGCCATACAGCCTCCTGTTTGTATTAATGTTATTGTGTCACCCCCCTGTCTTTCCTACCCCTTCGCCCACCACTCAGAACAGACCCCAGGTCATGACCCCAGTAGAAACCCACACCCAAGCACTCACACACCCCACCCACCCTCCCCACCAGCACCTGAAGCACCCAGTTACCCGTCCCTCGCCCCCGCATCTGGAACATTTAGACCGGAAGCCGCTGACCACCCCCTTCCCTTACCCCAGAAGTAAACAAATACCAGTTCTGCCCACAGCCCATCCCAGGTACACCAGCCCACCCTACCCCAGCCTCCCCCCGCCCCACACCGGAAGGACCCAGTTACCCGTGCCCCTCACCCGCACTTGCAGTATCTAAACCGGATGTACCCAGTTATCCACCCGGCCCCCAACCCACCACATGTAGCACTGAGCCGGAAGCAAACAGTTACCCGTATCCCACCACCACCAGAAGTAAACAAAGGCCATGGCCTACCTCAAAGTTAGCCCACCCCCATACTCACACGCAACCACCCTGCACTCCCCCCCACCCTCCCACTGGTGACCATGCACATACACAGGTAGCAGACGCCCAACACACACTTAGACATATGTTCACCTTCAAGCAGCACAAACAGGGTGCTGGACACCCGCAACCAGATGACCCACATACACACATTGATCAGACGCTAGCCATAACCCATGTGCCCACCCCACAGAACAGCAGCCCATGAGTCGACGCAACGGTAGCTGTGAGGCCCAGTGGCCAGCTCACACTCAGACGAACATCTATTGACAAATACGATGACGGACAGCCCCTCAATGAGTTATTAACCCGGGACGAGCATGGGCAGGCTGTCGAGGCCGTCGAGGATCTGGCCGAGGTGCTCGCCGATCCCGTCACAGCAGCGATATCCCCCTACAACCCGCCACACATCCCGCTGTCCTACAAAAATACACCGACAACAATCTGACCCACAGCAGTTCCTGATACTTGGGTGAATAAAACTTATTACGATATCTATGTGCAGGTCAGGGTCACAAGCCTCCCAAACTATATAACAGCAAGAGTGCCAATACCATCAGCACTCAGAATAAGTAGATGGTGGACGCCGCTGTGTAATTACCAAGATCAGTAGCTGGTAGACTACCTCAAGGTTTGGCTGGGCGGCTGACTATGCAGTCGACCGGCCACCTGTCCCAGTGGTGGCCAAGCACAGGGAGGACCCCGCTCACGCGCACTGGATTCGTCGAGAAGGAGGTGAATCTCGGGACACTACTTGGACCCTTTGACTCACCACGCTTCACACCGTGGGCACAGACGAGCCTGACGATGACCTGGCCCAAAAAGAACACCAATGAGCGCCGGGTCATCGTCAACTTCAGCTTCCCGAGCGGAGCTAGCGTGAATACTGGAGTATGGAAAGGATTCTATCAGGGGAGGCTGGCCACCTACACCCTCCCCGGGATCATGGACCTGGTGGAGGAAGTCACCAAACTGGATAGGGAGGCGTACCTATGGGCGGCCGACCTAGCGAGAGCCTACTGACAGGTCCGCACCTACCCGCTGGCAATCTCACTGCTGGAAGTCACTCTCAACGGGAAACCCTACTTGGATGTGGTGCCACCCATCGGGTGTCCAAACTCCTCGATGGCTTGTGCACACACGACCAGCACCGTCATATACATATTATGGAAGAAGAGACAATTCGCACTCTGCTACCTCGACGACTTCGTTAGGGTGGCAGCCACCAAGAGCGAGGCGGCCGCTGCCTACCTCGACATGCTGGCTACAGCAGACAAGCTGGGACTGGCCCTCTTCCGAGCCAAGTGCACGCCACCAACACAGGCAATCGACTGACTCGGTTACATCATCTGCACCAATAATATGACTCAAAATACCACCAGAAAAACTGGGAGAGATACTCAAGGCCATGAGTAAAGACCTAGAGAGGCCGGTGGGGCGGGACGCCTAGAGTATGTGGCCACTCCCTACTAAGGGAAGCCCCAAGTGAACCAAGAGCTGGTGGACGACGTGACCTAGTTTGTACAATATGCAGAATCCACCAATGGACTGGTCCTCCTCTACCCCCCACCCCCCCCTCCAACAAGCCGGAGTGGTTGATTGAGTGTGACTCCTCCCTTCTTGCAGGGGGAACCTTCTCAAAAACCAAATTCATCAGTGAAACATACTCTGAGTGCTACCTTGCCAACAGCCTGCACATCAACTGCCTGGAGGCAGTCAACTTGGTCATAGCCCTTCACAAGCTTGCCATGGATGACGCCCACACCTACATAATAAAAATAAACATCAATAATCAGGCCTCCGAGACTGTCCTCATGACGGGAGGCGGAAGGAACCCCATCCTCTGCGCCTGCGCAGGAGAGATCTGGCGATTCGCCACCATGAGGTCCTGCTTGATCGCACACAAATCCAGACGGGAACTTGTCCTGGCTGATGCCCTGAGTCATAGGCCCTTCGACACAGCTGCAGCCATAAAGGCAGGCATCATGTGAGGGTGCTCGGATTGGAAAGGATCTGGATAACACACAACCTTAGACATCTTCAGATCGTAGCAGCCACTGGGAAGATTGCAGACTAACAGGTTCTGACATGCCTCAGGTATGCCAAGAAACGTGCTATGAAGGCACTGAAGTCAACCCTGTATGACATCCTGGGATATGTTGGACACCTCGACCAGAAGCTCCGTTCACCTGAAGCTGTCAGTTAATACCTAAGTGGGGCGAGAACCTGGGTCTTGGTGATGATGTGACAAATGCAAGGATTCAACACCAGTCCCCATAATAAAGCATAGAGTAGCAAGATCCTCCCTCCATGTCTCGCGCCAAGCCCCTCTGCTGACCATCTAAGATCTCAAGGACATCATCGACTACCTGCAGGGCCCGACTCTCGCAGCCACACTGCTACTGGCCTACTTCACCATGCTAAGACAAGGAAATCTCCTAGTGACGGACCATCCAACAATGTGCGACACACAATCACCGGGAGAGACATCACTGACGAAGGAACCACCTTAGCAGTGTACATAAGAACCACTAAGACCTCCAAAACGGCCACTGACGGATACTCGGCCACACTACCGAGAATCCTAAGTTCCAACTGCTGCTCCGTACGAGCCTGGTGACGATACCGAAAGGGCACCCACATCGAAACGGGAGGTCCCACCTTCCTGACCTCTGACGGTGACCCCAAATAGTTGTATGAAGATATGGTTGCCATGAGAGAAAAGATTAAAGCTTTTCTGGATGGGGCTGAAAAAGCACAAGAATTAGCGCACAATGGCAAATGCATCAGTTGCTAAGGATGCATCAAATTATTCAGGTCAGTTTTGCGCAGGAAGCTGTTCATTGTAAGGGTGGCGTTTGGTGGTTGCTTTATGCCGTGTCGGCAGCATAGGCCATATTCACAGCGAGAAATCTTTGTTTTTGTTCAAACAATCACTTTTACATGTAAAAGCATACAATCAATTTTGTGCCAATAGACACTCATAAATTTTTAAAACTCACAATCATATAGTTTCTGGTCAAGCTAAATAAAATTCATTGCCAGGGACAGAGATATCATCAGTTGCCTTTGATGCTTGGCAACATGCCTGGAATTGTGATGGTGAAGGCGATTATGAAGGTGATTGACTAGATATGAATGTGGATGGTAGATCTTGACAGTTTAATGTTGATGATCAGTTAGCTGCACTAAAAATGGGCTTTGCTATATATATGTTCCTTCAGATGTGGCAAATCATTCTAATATGTGTAACAAGGCCCAGGCGAATAAAGAAGCAAAGTTGCCACATAATGGAAGCAGCTGGCATGCCAAATGTGACAAAATCCAACACTGTAGCTCTGAAACTATGTTTAATGTGGATCAAGACCTACAGAACGGATTACTCTTGACACAATTTCAAGAGGTTTATTAACAACAAGGGAACAAAAATCTGTTACTTCTGAGATTGTAATCATTGACAATATTGCAGGAGCAATCCACTTTAAATCCGGTTTAAACTGGAATTTCTGGCCGCCGAAACCGGAATTCCGTTTTTTTTAAATTCACTTTTTTTTCTGGCAGCTGAAAGACCTCAGAAATACACTATTTGGATTCCTCTCGCAACTCAGTGGGATGCTGTGTGTCCCCACGATAACCTGAACAAATGTTTAGGTTTGTTTTCCTGCACCCAATCACATGCCTGTTTTATTATCAGGTCTTCAGATCTGAAGTTGGATGCCCATGGCATGGATATGGGTCACTCTCCTGAAAACATCAATAAATACCTTTAAAACATCAATAAATACCTTCCTACTTATTTCTTTCCTTATACTTTTCCTATTCATGTTCAGATTTGATGAAAGAAATAAGCGAAATAAAATAAACTCTGTGCAACTTTGGTCCTTTTAGTTATGAAGTGTTTTTGTACCAAAAAACCCCATTTTACAGTCAGCCATTTGTAACATGACATATGGGACGTGGTTGAATCCTTATTAACATCTTGTATTGCATTGATATATCCAACAAAACAGTTCCCAAATCAAAAAGGAAGTGTTTATTAACATGTATGGATGCTTAAATTAAAAAAAAGAGATTTGATATCTTCAGAAATAACATTACAAATTTCCGTCACACGTGTTACCGTGGTGTCTGGATGCCACACAAATATTGTACACTAATTATTCAGTGAATAAAGCATGGCTGGGAATTTCTTTTTTTTATCAATATATTCACTACATATTTCTGTGTATTATGCCATGATTAATATGCTTCTAAGTATGATATTATTTAATTCTGATTAGATTTCTATTAAGCAGACTGTGTGGTGTCCTAAACATGTGTTACACGTGTGACACACATGTTATACTGCCATAAGACATACCTTATTCATGGACTACACCATTATTTTTCATCTCATCAATTTATATTTTACAGAGATGTAAAGGGGAGATTTCCAGCTTTCATTTACAACCAGAAAATGTAAAAAATTCAAACATTAGATTTTAACTCTCCATGTGACACTTCTGGCCAGTTTTCAGGAGAGTGACCCATATGCTTAATGCAATATATGTGTGGTTGTGGCTATGCATTGCCAGGTTATACTGAGCAGGAAATTTAGCATGAGAAAGGTAGTTCAGTCTATTCTTAGGAAGGAACTAATAATAAGATAAGAGGGACATGTATGGAGACTTACCTGTGCCTTCAGAATTCTTACTAGGATACAATTTAGAAGACAAGAATAAAGAACTTGGGAAGTTGGCGATAGCATAACAAATATGCTCTCAGGCATGCCATATAGGGGGAAGAGCCATATCCAACTTGCTAGAGGAAGAGGTACACCCTATACAAGTTCTGGGGTGGTGATTAGTTCCACATCTTCAGAGGAACCAGAGGTGGCTCTTCTTGGGGCCAAAAGCAGCAAACTCCGGAGAAGAAGTTTAGTCGTTTGTGTCAAAATTATGCTCAATATGGTAATACTTCCTACATCATTGAGGGGCATTGGGGAGAGGTTCTCCTACACATGGTTTTATTAAGTGAACCACCCTTACCAGGTGGGTGTATCAGTAGCAATTGATACTGATAAGAATGTTAATAATATGAAAGCTAGTAGAATAAAAGGTTTTCTTAATCATTGGACAGAAATAACTTCAGGCATATGGGTTTTAAACTGTGTGCAGGATATATATACCGTTCATGAAGTGGCACTCAGGACCTGACCCTTCTGCCTGAGTAGAGGTTAACCCAATCCAGTAGGGGTCAATACAATCAGGCTGTGGAGGGCAGCCAGAGCAGTGTTGTTGGTGGCCAGGAAGCCCCTGGTGGTGGGCAGACTACTGGTTGCCATGGGCACTAGAAATGCTGTTCTCCTATTGGTTGACCGGGGTGATGTGATACCCTACCAGGGAACCTATGTACTATACAAATAACGATAGAAGGCTTTCTTTCCCTTACTCTCTTCACTCTTACAACCTACTTGCACATCCACAAATCCGGGTACCAACTGTACACAATGACTTAAAAATTGATACTTGTCACTTCCTAGCCAGGCGCTTGGCATTATTAGGATAGGGCAAGGGCTGGTTGGCTCAGTGTCAGGATAATGTGACTGAATAGGATATCAGGTCATGGTGCTGGTGGCCTGATCTCCCAGTGGGGCAGTATTATATAGTTGCCAGGAGTGTGCAGTCACAATTCGGTACCCATCCGGATATGACAATACATGTTGCTGGGATGTAAAACAACAACAAACAAAAAACACCTGAACTAGGAGTACCCCAAGGCAGCATTTTGTCTGTGACTCTTTTCGGGGTTAAGGTATACAATATCGCTGCCGCTGTATAGCGGGGCGGACTCCTGTAGTCTTTTCGTTGTCAACTTTGTTTTATTTTCCAGCGGTGCCAATATGAACATCTACAATTAAGCAGAAATGGGATCCATCAATGGTTAGTTCTGAAGCGATTTCAATTTTGCAAGGCCAAAACAGTCTGCATGCACGTCCGCATGCTGTGTTGAATGCATGCAGAACCGGATCTGGGGATCCCATTAAATTTGACACAAAGAAACTTAAGGGAAATACAAAATCATACCTTCAAGTCTCTCCCCTGAAACCTAACTTCTTATTTTCGGAAGAGGAAGTAAGAATATTGTAGTTAGACTAGTAGATGGATAAATAAATATACGATAAAAAAAGCATGTAACCACAAAGAAATTGATACAAAAGGTTTTTCAATTGACTTTGATACCTATAGGCATGGTTAAAACATACTAAAAATCTAGTAAAATCTGACTTCCTGAAAGGGGTTATTTTCAAGATGGCATCTAAGATGGCAGCCAGGAGCATAACATGGCTATGTCTCAATTACTATTCAACATAGAAAGGTGGTTTTGGTGTCAAATTCTAGGTATTAGGTCTCAAGGAATCTGATTGAAGCAATGAAATTACCTTCAGTTAATTATTTATTGACACATCAAAGATGACACCACAATGTGACATCCCGATCCTCTGAATTGGCCTCTAAAATAATTTCTCAATGAGAGAGAAAATGGCCCACATCCTCAAATCATATTTCAATCTCACAAAACAAAGAAGGTCATGAAGAATCACAGAAGAGAGCAATACTTGAGACAGCTGCAAGGCTCATCAAAAGTGACATCCAGAACAACTGTCTCACCCAATTCATTATCAGCTTACTCTTACACCTACCTGATGCCAAAGCCGCAAGAACAGTCATATTGTCCGTAACAAACACTATAGACTTGTCTCTCCAATGCTCCCGCCATCTTGTCACGGCAGCCATTACCGCCCACATCTCACAAACATTAATGTGCTCATCACAGCACACCTGATCGGACTGCGTGTAATGATGACTAACTGAAGACTGGAAGTCACGAGACGTGTCAGGGTAAAAAACTCTGATGCACCAGTCGTCCGCATGCAATGCGCCAAATCCAGAACTGGACGCATCCATGTACACAGACACACTTTGCGTGACCTCCCAATATCCGTGTGTGACCATTAAACCAGTCCACAAACTCAAGCCACCATGCTATCTCTTCCTTAAATGCCTGATTAAGCCTAAACTGATAGTAAGGACGCTTCAACATTCTGATGGCGTCATAGACTCCGCTACAAAGAGAACGTCCCCCTTACACCACTGACGCACAGTGCTCTAGGCGACCCCCCCAGCCTTTCTAAGGCATGCCTGGTTGCCTTCCGTCTCCCCACAAACAAAATTAAATGGGCCTTCAACTTTAATATTTTATCTGCAGGAAAAAACAATTGCATGTGCACATCATCAATTTCTATGCCAAGAAACCTGGTACACTGAGAAGGCGACAACAATTTTGGGAAACTAACGAAAAATCCTAACTGTCTCAAAACTCTAACAATAATTAATTGTGAACGTACACATGCATCCCAAGACCGATCAGTCACCACAAAATCATCCAAGTAATTTATCACATCTGAAGCACCCCGACGCCTACATGCGCAAACAATGAAATTACTAATCCTCGTAAATATATAAGGACTCAAAGACAACCCCATGCACATTCGGTTATCTAGAAAATATCGAACGCCTCCCCCAAAATCCCATTGCAATCCCTGTCGGTGCCTATGCCTCGGATGGATCGAGGCTGCCCGATAAGCGTTCTTTATATCCACTACCGAAATGTAGTCCTGTGAACGCATACAGTCAACAAGGTCGTCGACACCCAAATAGGAAAATGTCTGACACACCTTGTCGATGTACGCGTTCACAGACCCACACAACGGCCGAGAACAGTCCACTACACAGCATAACCCCTGGCCCGCTGATTTCGGAACACAGAAAATATTATGGGTGCAAGCGGGAGGCAACAAAGTTTCGGAAATATAACCATTATGTAGCTCAATAGTCAATTGCATAGAAATAAAGTCATAATGTTCCTTTGAACGAACAGTCTTACTAACTCCAGCATAATTAGTAACGCAATCAAAATTAATAACATTAAACCCAAAAATAAAACCCTTCAATATATAATCCCAATCAGCATCATGCGACCCCAACAAAAATAGCTTGCAGAATTCGCGACACAGTCGCAATTGAGCAAGGCTCCCAGCAATATAATGAGAACAATGACAAACCCCAAGAAAACATGCGTTTGTACACTGGTTGTAACCAGAAAACGAACAACAGAATTATCATTGCAATCATCAGTGGTGCGAACACTGAAACAGTCCAAGTCTACCACTACAGTTAACCAGTTACTTAGCAAGTCAGTCCAATACAATAAGCAATTACGCCAATGAATGTCTGTACTGTTGTCATGAGCAATGTCTAATTTAACCGACTCAGAGTGCATGCCACGACAGCCCTGAGCCGCACCGGTGACCGGCGCGCACTGTGTACTTTAGCAAACAATCCCAGTATCCACCTTGTCCAGCAAGCCATGACAAACGTCCATTGCACACATCCCCAAATCACCGGTGCGGTCGAGTACTTCACTATATCAATCTTTCCTACACTTGTCGCACTGGTGCGATTTCGCACCGCATTTGCCACACCAGTGACCGTAATGACATGTTTGTTTGTCTCTCGAACACCCATCTTCACTGTTGAATCCATAGCAAGGCCATGTACCGTCCTTCGTATATTGCTTAGAATCAGTAGCTTTCTCGCAAACAATCGAACGCATAATAGCGCAAAGTTAATTCTGAATTACCAGGGTTAAAGGCCGAATAACCGTTTTCCACCGCCAAGCGACGAACACCTATATCGTAGTTCACATGAGCTGAAGCAATAAACTTATCTGACTTAGCCCTTCCAGCCAGATATGCTATATGCCTAACAAATCGTCTATAGTCTTTGAAATGCGAATCCTTAGAATGTAACATCCAGTAACAGTTCGCCTCAATAAGTTCATAACAATTTAGCTTTCGCACAGCCTTCCTTTCTTCTGTAAACCGTTCCACCGACCACATACTTCTGAGTCACCTCTCACGACTGCGCGTTCTGTCTGAAGAAGACGACGACAAACAAATACGACGCCTATGGCGCCGGCAACGTTTTGAAGGACTCCTGCCATGCCTAACATCTGACTTGTATGCCTCGCGCCCCGGGGTTGTAGACCGCCATCGCGTGCTCGCCGACCACGTCTCCCGACGCTTGCTCGATGAGGTGCGGTCCCTGGATGCACCCCCCAGCCTGTCAGCCAACACACTCTGACCACCGGTACTAGACACACTCCGACGGCGACTGCCCGAACGGCTCCTTCCTCGTCCCCATGATACGCCCCCCCCCTCGCCTGCCGAACGACCTGCTCCGCCTGCCTCCGCTGTCGCGAGACGCACTCCTGCCCGAACTCTTCACTGAGATTCAAGACAACTCCCAATCTCATTTGTCTTCTCCGCTATTGCAGCTTTCCTTTTCCTTTTTTCCAGCGACCGTAGACGCTCAAGCAGCGAACGCGGTTCGTCACTGATGACTGGGAGGACTAAACCCGCCTTAGAAGGTTCTAGAAGCTTCTCAGTTTTGAGCCTATCTTTCTCCATAATTTCTGATGCGTAGCTCGACGTGTCCGCGCCAGGTGTCGAGTGCACCCGTCGTTAATAGGCACCAGCTGAATAAAACCTCATGGAGCACAAAAGTCTTTAGGCATATGAGCAGAATTGAAACTGTACCATGTGTAGTTGACAGCTACAGTTGACACCAACCGGTCTCGTGAAGCTCGGTGACAGGTGCAGTTGACAGCAGAGCGGAGAGCCGGTGCAGGCGGCACAGGCAATGCACGCTTTTCCTCTCGCTCGGGTGAGTTGAATCGGCGCGCAGGCCAGGTGGCGTATCAGGAAGGCGCCGGCAGGTCGAGCGCCGTGGTTATATATAGCTGTAGGTGGTGCCAAATAGCGAGTACCGGGCGCATAATGCTTAACCAAACCTGGCCGGCGCGAGTGGCGCCGCCTAGCACAAATTGCCAGAACCATCGCGCTGCCAGTGCGTTCGAAATGGCAATCGAGAAACCAGCTCATATATTATTATGTCAACCGCCCGCGGGTGCCTACACCAGTATATATGTGTATATACTACCTATAATTTTTATTTAGTTGCTCAAATTTGTAATTCCCTTCCAACTACGAATACTGAAGATTCTTCCATAGTGTGCTACCTTGTTTCTCCCCTCATTCTCCTCTGAATTTGCATTAATTGTTGTCAACACAGATGATAAATATTGTATGGTAAAAATGTTTGTTTACAAACGATGAACTTTCATGTAATGAATGAAATGACAAATGACATCCATGACGTTCACCATGACTATTTTCGTTTAAGTATGTCTTGTCGACCTCATAAAAATTGTTTGTCCTCGCTCTGTTTTCTCTCGCACGCCTCCGAGTCCTCCTTGTGTATATTGTCACTATTTGTACCACAAGTTGTTGGCATATGCACAGTCTGAGGATTCGTAAGAATCTTTGTAAACTAAGCCACTAAAGCATCAATTGACTGATTTTACTTTCAAATGTTGGTCATTCTGTGAACATTCAGTAAAATATAACTGTATTTTGACAAATAATTATTAACCGATCTCACACTTGCCGGGTACAACCCTCAATTGCATCTATCCTTGCTTTCAAATGCAGTCAACATCATACCTGAGGAATCTCTGATGGTGTCAAGTACCCAATGAACCTATGGAGGTGCACAGACACGTACCATCACAGCTGTAATTGCTCACTAAGATATAAGGGGTGCAGAGATGATTTTTAGTTTTTACCATAAATATGTCTTCTTTGTTGATATCCTTTTTCATATACTGAAAAACATTATGGAATACCATATTGCCTACCCGATCTGAATTTGCATGCAGTGACCAAAAAGTAAAGCATGACATTGCTAGGATCATATTGTGCAACTAAACTTGTTTTTGAAGCAAGATAGCTAGAGTGTGGGATCGGTCAATAGGTATCCTCTGTATATTAACATTATTCAGGCATGTATCATTATCACATTGAATAAATCTTCTAGATACGATCGACTGCTTCGGGGGACATTCGCCATATACATCTCAAAAACGTGCCTACCTCGGTATTCATCAATTGGCGGCCAATGGTATTCGTTGTCAGTATTGGACGACCACAAATTACAAATCTGAAATTGGTGCATTACCGACGCCGCGTTATGGCTTCTTGAAAGACCATAAAAATTACTGTCGAAGCCCTAACCATCGTGAAAGGCCTTGGTGTTATACCTCTGGTGTGACATGGGAATATTGTAGCGCAGATTGTACAGGTTAGCATACATGTCATTATTATTAAGAATTGCTCAATCCCAGGAAAATATACTGGAGGATTAGAAGCATTCATTTGCTTTAATATTTTAAATGATGTTATAGAATGAACAAATTGGGTCCAAAGTTGTCAACATTTTCAAGGTAATCCAGCGAATACTACTTATCCAGATCCCCATTCCTCCACCCCCAAAGTATTACACATCAACCTTTTCCTACAGACCCAGATCAGGTGGCTGAATGAGTTGAGTGCCTGCCTCCCATTTTGGTAGCTCAGAGAATTTGAAACCCCGGGTTTGATCCGTGGTTTAGTCAAATCAATAACTTAATGTACATGTGTGGCCTGGTGTTTGGCATTACTAGGATAGGACAAGGAGGAGTGAAATGAGGAAGACCAATGAATTATGCTCTCACAAGAGACTCATAGGATGAGATAGTGATACTCTGCAAAACACCATTAACTTCAACCATAATGTTTGCCTATTGCCTGTTGATGTATTAACTCTGCAGAATGTTGGTAACTTCAGACATAGCCCAAATTACTATGTAGTGACAAACCTTATGAAGCAATGAAGCAGAACATCATACAGCTGCCCACATGCTAATATGGTGGCTAATGTGAAACTGGGGCTAAGCTATGTACATACTGATACTCATTTTGTTTTGCTTAACTCATATACTTGTCAACATAGATGTATGACACACTTCTTGAACTGTTTTCGGTATCTATGAAATTCACTATTACCTGCATTATGTTAGTGACTAGCACCGATAGACATACATAGGTATATCAACATGTATATCAACGTGATATATTAAATAACGGCAATAATATCATTCACACCCTGTAACATGTATTGAAACTTGGTATGTCCTGTTCTGAGTTCAGAGCCCACTACGTGTGCTCAATCCGTGGTGCTGGGACCAGTGGTCTAGGGTCAGGTAGAATAGTACACATAACATAATTACACCATGCATCAATCAATAAGTAACTAGAGCACAGTTGATCCTACAATCTGCATTAACTTGAAGTGTAATAATCAATTTAAGCATGACTTCTACACACCACCCATACTAATAACCAGCTCACACCTTATACATGCTGTTAGAACCAACCATCTCAGACACTAAGCACTAGAGACACCAGACATTCTCATACCGACACTCACATTCTTGGTTTAATTACCTAACAACATGTTAATTAAGATAGCACACACATCTAACTGGACTTCTTCTGAATGAGCTGAGGGGCCAGGCTTTAAAATAACCCACATTAATAGTTGAAGTCTGACACAAAGTCGACCAGTTAAGAATGAATCTGCCAAGGTCATGAATTTATATATTTGCCATTTCACAAACATGGCTGAGCAATCACATTGAACCAAGGCCAACATCTCGAACAGGGCACAGGTTTCTATGATCTGTTAGGCAGACCAAGTTCTGCAATGGTCAGATCAAAACTGGAGGAGGCCTGGGCATCTACTGCAGGGATTCTTTACTGGTTGATGCCGATCTGCTTGCTGAACAGAATGCTTCAAATCCAGTGTTGGAGTTTCCATTGGTGATTATCTCAAGGACGCACACCAAGAAGATGCTGATAGTAGGGAGGCTTAGCTAATCAATTGTGCACTTTCCCTAAAAAGCATGAAATATGATATAGGGTTAGAGTAACACAATATAAATATTTTTAGTTCAGGGGCCACCGGAAATTGCATGCAGTATGGTGGACATCTTGGAGTTCAAAGTGGCTGCCATTGTGGACCTGTTTTGTTAAATATCATCTTAACTAGTACAGAGATCGAGACAGTCCAAATGCCTATATCTACATTTTAGGGCTCTAGGAATCCAGTGGTGTCATCAAATGTTTGAAAATCGTGGCTACCATCTTGAAATCTAAGATGACCACCATAGACAAGCTATTTGGTTGAATATCTCATTAAGTAGTAAAGATATCAATGCAGTTTTAACGCCTATACCCACATTTTAGGGTTCTAGGAATCCAATGGTAAAATGAATATTTGGCAGCAGCTATCTTAAAGTCGAAGATAGCCACCATACAAAGGCTATTAACAGCATATCATCAGTTAACAGGTGAGACACAATATGTGAAGGAATAAACCATCAAGAAAACATCACAAGCAGTTAGCCAAAAAAGCACAGTTACTGTCACATGATTTGTCTAGTCTCCTTTGCATTCCCCATCACAAGAACAAAGTGATGTCCATGGAAGCATAGACTTCTTACACCTGCAAGGACCAGTGCATCCTTTTGTGCATCCGCACCAGATAAGTTCATTGTAGATCTTTGCGACTTCCAGCAGTGTTGTGCAAATCGGTTTGAACTGATGTTTTTTCCCAATCTCACTCTCTTGGAGGTGGGAGCTCAGGCGGTGCATGTAATGCCTGTCCCCAGCATAATGGTCCTTGGTACACTGCATGCCTAACATGCTGCACCAGAGCATGGTGTGTAGGCAGAATTGATTCCAGAGGGCTGCCTTTCTTCGCAAACAGTTCCTTTTGTACTGTATTAATGTCACTACAGGTACTTGTGTGATCATACATCAAAATCATGAACCTTGCAATAATGCTCATCTAGGACTCAGTTATATCTATTTGTCATGGTTGACTTCAGATAGTGCATCCGTGTTCTGTTGGAAGGAGTCCCATACAGCCCATGCAGTTTGCTTACCATTCCAAACAAATGCTGATATAGTGTCGCATCCTGTCAGTGCATGAAACTTGGAGGGCCTTAGACTTCTCATGGCTGAGAGCAGTGACAGTCATGTGCAGGGATGAATCGCAAGCTCTTCCCTGTTCCAAAGGCTAACCATATCTTTAGAGAAAGTCTGAGTTGCCATAACTGGAAGTACGACAACATCTGTGTCAACGGTTCGGATTAGGATCCTGTCATTCCCTCTCTGTGCTGCATGGAGGAACATGCGGCCATCTGCCTATTCTTGGCTACATGGAGCCAGCAATTTTAGATTCATGTGTGTTGGAGCAGTAAGAACCTCTGTTTCCAGTGTCACTACTAACTCCTTGCTCTGGTCTGCAACTGATTTGATAATTTCATTGGACAGGAAAATAAAAAGTTCTGTCTTGTTTTCGTTGACACAAAGAAAATTCTGCCATTGTAGAGGAACTGCAACTGAGGTACCAACACGTTGATGAACTCCGTTGTCACGCTTTTCTCTGGTCATGCGCTTTAGTTGGGTTGCAGATTTATACTGGGAGAGAACAAATGGGATGAATATCTCATTGGCATATTCTTCAAAGGTCTTTGCTGTTCCAGGCATCAGCATTGGAACAATTGCTGCTCCATCAAGTATTACACATGTAACCTCCAGAGCATGTGTACTTGTAGGTGCAATTTCCTCGAACCTTCCCTGCATGTGACAAGGATGGGGGGAAAGGCTGATTTTCACGGAAAAAATAATCCAGGTTTCATGTGTCTGACAAGCAATATAATGGCGGGAAAACAATTGCAGATCACTCTCTGATGAGGCTACCTTCTGTTTCTCTTTAGGCTGGGCTTTTGCAAATAATGGCAACTTGTTGCGGGAGAGGACATCATTGAGACGCTTCCTACGTTCAATGAGCATTTCTTCAAAAAATGATTCCAAGGCTTCTTTCCCCACCTTCTGCACATTTTGCACACTGTCAGTAGCTGATGAGCTTGCAATGTCTTTTCTGTTGAGGACCACAATATCAGTAGTATCTTCAAGAAACGGATTACCAAGCTCCTTGATAACTGACACAAATGATCTGACAACTCGTTATACTCATGACTTTTGAATTGTGGAACGTTGTCCAAGACTACTTGTTTGGGGATCCCATGTCTAGCAATATTTTCTTCATCACCTAAATTGTAGTGACAGATGATGTGTCTGAGGAATGTGAACTCATGATATTTTGTGTAGTAATCTACTGTTATCAGGTAATTTTCGTCGTTTAACTCGAAAAGGTCAGCACCTATTTTCTTGTATGGTTGACATGCTATTGTCTGGTTAATGAGTGGATCATTTTGTAACTTTTTCCGGTTGTTCTGACATATATCACATCTACTGAGTCTGTCTTCGATTTGTTTGTTTATGTTTGGCCAAAACATGATCCCTAAGTCTGTCTCATGCAATGCTTCAATCATGTTATCTCTTAACTTGGGAGGTACGATGACACGGTTACCATTCATTACCACATTGTTTTTAACTGTCAACTCGTCTTTGTATGGAATGTACAGTCTTAAACAAGGTGGTGTACGTGTTTGTGTAGTGTCCCACCCATTTTTGATGGTCTTGATTAGCTTGGCTATTAACGCGTCAGTTTCATGCTCTTTTGTTATTTTACTCAGCAGACTTGACGACTGTGAGTCAATCGCAGCGACACTCAGTGTGTCAATCAAATAGGTCATTGTGACCTACTTCTGCACTGTGCGCTCACAACAACATGTCTGAAAATAACATTAAGGACCCCTTAATTTGGCACAACTTCACATTGTAATTTTGCAATCGCATTCACTGCATTCGTGCTGACAATTTGTAAATAGGTTTTTGCATGATGGCCACGAGTGGCTCGTGGTCTGTTTGAATTTTATTTCTTTGCTGAAAATATAGTCATGAAACCTTTGACAGCTGTGGCATATCCGCATTGCCCGAATCCAGTGCCCAAGATGTGAGTGTGACCCGTACACCAAAATGTTGTCTGTCACTATACCTACCCCGGGTAAATCACCCATGACACGGTGCATATCCTGAATGAAAATATCACGGCTGATTTGATGACAAAGGTCAAACGCCGAAACAGAAAATACGTTTATAAATGTCCCAAAGGTACGGTGTATAAGGAAAACATGAATACACGAGTGTCCACACATAAACACTATAAAGGGACACCTTCTATTATTAACAAAGTGCCTGCAGCATACATATTGTGGTATGGGAGAACAGTTAAACCACCAAACAGATTGGGATGTTCATAAATACGGTATAATATTATTTAAGAATGACAAAATGTACTTATAGACGGTTACATATATCTATATCATTCCTTTGCCATAAAAGAGCAGTTGTATTCATAAATATTAAGTATTATACATACTTACGAATAGTTATCATTACATGTATGTAAACTTGTGTAAGTTATAGGTCGTGCACATGCAGACCTGAGGTTAGGCTTAAATAGGGTTCAAATTAATATATATGACAATTACGTTTCAGGAGGACGTATATGTCGAAATGAACACACATATGTATGTCGTTCATTCACGTTAAATTAATGTATATCAGTCATAAAGTAACTTGTTATAATATATTATATTCCAATATGAAAATGTGATAAATTAAAGAAGTTTTTAATGTCACTAGTTTATACTATTAAGGATTTAAGGCATGAATAATATATAATGTCACTAGTTACGTTTAAGGTGGACGAATATGTCTAAATGAACACACATATGTATGTCGTTCATTCACATTAAATTAATGTATATCAGTCATAAAGTAACTTGTTATAATATATATTCCAATGTGAAAATATGATAAATTGAAGAAATATATAATGTCACTAGTTTTATAATATTAAGGATTTAAGGCATAAATAATATATAATGTCACTAGTTATATAATAGGAAGGAGTTAAGGCATCAATTGTGTATGTTACATTTAAGCATATTTGATCATTTTATAATTTAAGCATAGTGTGAAAAGGAGATGTTATGTATCCTAGTGAGTAGTCATGGTGTAGTCCGGACCAGGGCATGCTGGGAATCAAAGGAGTAAATAAACAGTTCCATCACATAGCTCACGGTGTTAACACGTTCATTACAACTGTTATGCCCAAATAAGGCTTGTTTAACTAGGTCAATTATGGGGGGGTGACCTGCTTAATTTCAATATGAGTGTCATCCCACCCTTAATGCTTGTGTCTATGGCTACAGTACCCTTGGATTTGCGCACTATGAGGCTAACAAGTTGTCTTTTTAGCGAAAAGTGCGGCAAACAGTGTGTGTGTGTCCACCCCCACAAAAGGGGCATGGCCTATTTTTGATTGACAGCTTGTTTGAGCCAATGAGCGTCGAGTATTCGGATGATTGACAGTTGGTGTCGGCCATTTTGTAACATTTTGTAAACATTGGTACGTGCTTTTGGGAGGGTAGTGGGGGTTTTGTAGACAAAGGCAGCCATTTTGTAAACATTGCCACATGATGTTGGGGGGGTAGTGGGGGGCTTTGTAAACAGAGGCCAGGTGCGTTTGTGATTTTTGAATTTTGCGATTTAGCCCAAAGGCCACCTGCTTTCGAGGGGGTTTGGTGGGATTTGTAAACAGAAGTGTGCCATTTTGGTATTTTGATTGACAGTTTGGCTTCAGCGAATGGTTGTTGAGTGTTTGGTTTTGCTATTTCGCTAGCGAATGCTCGTTGAGTATTTGTGATTTTTAAATTTTGGCGGGCGATTTAGCCTGAAGGCCACATGCTTTCGAGGTGGAGTTTGGAGGGATTTGTAAACAGAAGCGTGCCATTTTCGAATTGCCGCATTTTGAAGCCGACATGGATAATTCGGGACATGAAAGCATATACCAACACGATGCCGACGCTCTCCCCTGGCGCCGCCTTGGTCGTAATGCGAGCATTGCGCTTGATGCGTGGAGAGGAAGAGACCCTCCCCCCCCTCCCCGGTCGTCGCACAGCATTCGCACCTCGCGCGACGCCCGCCTCTCAGCTTTCTCCCTCGCCCTCCCCCGGGCCCGCTGCTTTCTCACCTCCCCTGCCATCGCCCTCCTCCCTTCCCTTATAAGGCCGCCCGTCGGCCTCCCTCAGTCACTCGCCCTCCAGCCTCCTCGACGCTCTGCCATTTTCTCCTCCACCCACCCACCCAACTCTCTTTCTAACCCTCTTTCTTCTCTTCCAGCTGGTGGAGTGCTCTTCGGCGCCCCTCCCCTAAAAAGCTCGAACTCTGACTTTTGCTCCATATGGGCCTCTTACCTAGTTATCCTCTGTCTTGCTTTGTTGCTCCTTCTGAGCCTCCTCACTGTTACCCTGTATTTATCCTTACGTTGCTCTTTGCTCCTCATGAGCCTCCTCACTGTACTTTGCTTCTGCCGGAGGCGTCCCAATAAACGCCTTCCTTTCCACCTCCGCCTTGCCTTCTTCCTTTTCCCGCATCACGGGTAAAGACCGAACTCAGCACCCCCACGCCACCTAGCGGAAAGTGCAACCACCACCACGTGTAGCCAGGCCGACCTGCTCACTTCTCCACAGCATCCGAACCTGCATGGTGCGTCCAGCTGTCTCACCTTTTCTCACTCCGTAAGCAAACAACACCATGCCTGCTACTCGCACGAGGAAGGCACACGTAAGCCCTGCAACTGAAGCAGCTAACGTGCCGTCAACCAGAGTGAGAGGATGCCGACAGATAGTCCAGACCGGAGTGCGAACCACACTGCTCATGGGAGGCAAGAGGCTCCGGAGCCATACCCGTACCAGGAGCCGGCCTACCCCACTATTATGCCGAGAGGACCAACGTCAACACAAACTGTGAGTTTGTTCCTTTCCTAAAAAATCTGGTACCGACCCACGAGGCGGCGGAGCACCCAACCACCAGGACCCCATTCTATGAGTTACTTAATCTAGCTGAGGTGAAAGACACCGAGAGAACTGAGGCCGTCAACGAGCTGCTCATGGCAGCAGGTTCGGCCCTGGGAAAAAAGCGAGGTAATAATCTACTGGGCCCACATCGCTATGTAAAATTGTCCGATTTAATACATGTGAACCGAGATGAAGTTACTATAATAAATTGCAAACTGTCTATATAATGATAAGAGTTAAAATATAAAAACCCAAAGGCATATGGAGGAGGTGTGAAATTGGTAAACTATTATTCATTGAGTATAGAATTTGTATAATTGAATAGTCTTTGGAGGGAGTGTCACTTCCGAGCTTGGCTAAGAACAGTCTTTGGAAGAGTCACCTCACATGCCCCCTCCCCCCCCCCACATGGTATTGTTATGATCATTGACCACTGCATTGTATTCTAATTGGAGGATTAAGTCATGTGACCACTGCATTGTACTGTGATTGATGAATTGAATCATGTGACCACGGCCATCTTGAATTCTGGAAAACCTATATAAGCCAATAAATTGAAGAGTCTCACTCTCTTACTTTTCACTCTTACCCTGTTTTCCTTCATTACCTGTAGTGCTTTCATTTGACCTATTTACACCACCCACACCCCTATGTGGCAGGTTTACAGCTATGTCATTAGAGGTAACAGAAATGTATGCATAAACATGGAGGAAGCCGCTATTGCAGAGTATTTTGCTGCACTGTGCAGGATGACCAAAGACCGGGCCCTCTCCGCCTCCTGGCCAGTTCCCCTATTCAAGCACTTACATCAACTAGCCACAATGGCCACATCCTGGGACTGGCCGACGTGCCAAAACTGGTCCGAGGCTGTGTTTTCAGTGATTGGTGATGGCCGCCTCTGATATGGGTGGGTGGACCAGTACACTATTAAAGACATGCAACGCGATGACTGGGTCGCAGGTGCCCGCTTAGGTATACACGCACTGGCCACGCTGATGGTGCCTCGTGATTGCCCGAGATGCCAGCGAGTTCCACGCAGCGTAACAAGAGTGACTACACTCGTCCCCAATATAGTAAGGAAACCGATAGCACACCCTGTAAGCAATGGACCTGGGGAAATGGCTGTGGCTTCACAATGACACACGGGCTCAGCCCCGATCGGAAGTGCCACCTATGCGCTTGGTGCCTGTCCAAATACGCTAAGGCCAACCCCCATCAAGACAAGGTGTGTCAGAATAAAAAGCAGGTCCTAGACCAACAAAATCAAGGGAATGATGGAAATAATAAGGATTTTCGGTAGACGGCCGCGAAGCCACACCAGTAGCGGCCGCCCAGCCGGTGACACCAGTTAGCGCACCCGGTGCAGCCCGGATTGACCTTATTTCCTGAGCCCATCACTGTTCCCCAAATACTACACGACTGCGATGTCGAACCGGGGGATGATGACATCGTTGGTACGGAAGATGTGGTTGGTGGGGATACCCATATATGTCCGGATATCCATATATGTCCGGGTGTGGATTTTTTACTGACACTGACTCTCTTCCCGATTATTGTGAAACTAATGAAAGCCCTACTCACCATAACACTGCTGACCTGCAGTGGCTCCTGTTCCTTTCCAAATGGTGCACCAGGGGGCACCACCGACTTCCCCACCACCACCCACTACGTGCACGCCACACCGCACCCATTAACACCGCCCGATCACACCGGACGCGTGGGACCGATGAGCCGAAACGCGCACCGCCACCCACAACAGGCGCCAGACCAAGTGCAACGACTGCCAACACTCAATGTCAGCCGCCATCTTGCCTACCCGGGCCAGCTCCTGGGGAAGCCACCGGTAAATAGGCGGCGCAGCCCGCACTTTGTTTACATCCTTGTCTCACCAGATACACTACATGGCACCACCGGCGAAGCCGACCCAAAACACAAGGCTAAGGCTCGGGGGGCCTCCGAGGGGGCGAGGCTGAAGATGTAGTTGAACACCGCCGAGGACTCCCAGGTGCCCTGCACCATTATGGCTGCCAGGTCGGTGCTGCGTCATGCGCAGGCCTGGGCGGCCACCCTCCATAGGCCGTGAAGGGTGAAGAGGGAAGCCTCTGGGACCCGGGCTTCCGCGAGTGCCTCCCTCACCATGGGGGTCAGCATCTGCGGGGTAAGGATTCTGCTATTAACATGCAGCAGAATAGAGATTATTATGGTAACAGGGGCCACGAGGGGCCGCGGCCCACCTTGTTATATGTATAACCCACCCAATAAACAACTGCTGTCGACGCTGTGATCGACGGCCTACTCCAGCAGTCGCTCCCGGTCGAGCCGCGCTGCAGGCCTTCCCCTCACCAATATCAAAAGACACTCGATGCCTTTTGGCCGGTGATCTCGGGTAATGCCTGGAGCCGTCACCCCGACTACACGGCGGCGTAAGACGCTGCCGGGGCTGTGGCTCTCCCAAACTTTTTGGCCGCCCGTGTCCCCATTCCATCAGGCCTCAACATCAACGCTTGGAGGAAGGCCTTGATCGACCACCCGGACAACACTCTGGTCGACCAGCTGGAGTTTGGGCTTCCGGCAAACTACTCCGCCCCTACACCCCCGACGCCCACCTACCACAACCTGGAGGGGGTGCGCCTGACCGGGGCCGGGAAGAGCCTCTCACTGCCCCAGTGGATGCGCCCGGAGAAGGGGGCGTTGAAGGGGGTGGGGTCGCCGCCTGCGCTCAGATCCAGGAGCATGTGCCTGAGAAGGCTTTTGCCACCGAAGATGGTGAAGGCAGCAGACGGTGGAGGTGGGCGACGAAAATTGTAGGGGGACGGTGCCAGATGGTCAACCTGCCGGTCCAGCATGAATTCGAGGTAACGCGCGGCGTGCCTCGAACGATTGCGACGGGTGCCCGGTGCAAGCGCTGCCCGGTTGAGGGTCATGAGATGCGCGTGCTCCCCGGTGTCTGCAATTAGAGATCATGGTGGAAGATATCAGGAGTGTGCTGGACACGTATGCGAGACGGTCATTTAGCTTGCATTGTTTGCGGATGTAATCAAGGGACACCGGGGAGGAATGCTCTCGGCTCAGGGCATTGGCATGGAGGATCTCGGCGCCAGGCTTGTGCCAGCTCATGACCATGAAGGAACCTAGATCCGCCGCGTTTGCCGGCGCACACCCCGAGGGTGGCGTCGGTTGCTCGGCCAGACTCGAGGGCGTGGCGGATGCAGTGTTGTCGGTGTTGACGATGATCTCGAAGCCAGAGCATCTTCACCGCCAGAACGAGGTTGACGGCCTCAAGCTCGTGGATCGTGGGGTAGGCCTGCCTGAATCAGTCGTCATACGCCTCCGAGAAGCAGCTCTTGGGGGAGAATGTGCCCCCCCCCGCCAGTGAGCCAGGAGTCGCATTCGATGACCCAAGTTGGGCGGACAGCGACCAGCAAGAGGTAGAGTGCGTTCCCCCCAGATGCGTAGTCGTAGAACCATCGGACATCCTTTCGGAGGTCGAAGTCCACATCGGCGACGCCCGGGGGGGATGGCGTGCAGGCGCCACAGCAGGCGGCATATGATTTTGCGCGCCAACGGGCCAATGGCACATGTGCGCCAACTTGCCTATGAGTCTTTGGAGGGCTTTCCTGGTGAGGGAGGGCCTTGAGAGCCACCGGCCGCACTCCTCGACGACCTGGTCGAGCTTTGCCTTGGGGATGCTGATGACCATCCGCTGGGAGCAGATGTCAAAGCCCAGCCAGGAGAGCTTGACTGTGGGAGGGCAGCATTTGTCAGGTGCGAGGTCGACGCCAAGGCTGGCGCAGATGGCCAGGAGGACATCGAAGGCCTGGCAGGTGCGAAGGTATGAGGCCTCGCAGCCGACGAAATCGTCGACGTATTCGAGGGTGAAGAAACTGTCCAGCACCAGGTTGTGGTAGGTGGGCGTCGGGGGTGTAGGGGCGGAGTAGTTTGCCGGAAGCCCGAACTCCAGCTGGTCGACCAGAGTGTTGTCCGGGTGGTCGATCAAGGCCTTCCTCCAAGCGTTGATGTTGAGGCCTGATGGAATGGGGACACGGGCGGCCAAAAAGTTTGGGAGAGCCACAGCCCGGGCAGCGTCTTACGCCGCCGTGTAGTCGGGGTAACGGCTCCAGGCATTACCCGAGATCACCAGCCAAAAGGCATCGAGTGTCTTTTGATATTGGTGAGGGGAAGGCCTGCAGCGCGGCTCGACCGGGAGCGACTGCTGGAGTAGGCCGTCGATCACAGCGTCAACAGCAGTTGTTTATTGGGTGGGTTATACATATAACAAGGTGGGCCGCGGCCCCTCGTGGCCCCTGTTACCATAATAATCTCTATTCTGCTGCATGGTAATAGCAGAATCTTTTATTATTGTGGTAACTGGCCACGAGGGCCAGCTGCTCCTTTGTATTGCTACTGCATGCCAGTGATCATTTGTTTTGTAAAATAGAAACAAGTATTAACCAGACGCATTTGGCTTATAGTTTTTCATTTTAGTTGTCTTGCTTATTCACACTCGCAGGTGTGTTCATCTCCATCTGCCCTTTTATGACCACCTTGGTTGCACTATGGGTTCTACCCCAGCATTTTTACCCTGGTTTCTCAGCCTTGCTCCCATATACTTGGGATCAGGTCAGTTATTCTTGTAATGTCTTTTACCAGTAAGTTATAGAACCTTTGGAATGTCCCTTCCCCCGACCATACTGCCATTGGTGCCTGTGACATTGAACTGCTCGCTGCAATTTACTTTGCTGAGCTGTTCACTGTTCTGAGCTCGCCCTTCTCATTGAGGAGCTCTCTGTTCTGAGCTGTTCATTGGCCTGGGCGGCTCACTGAGGCGGCTCACTGAGCTGTTTGGGGCCCTGAGCTGCTCTATGCTGAGCTGCTGACAACTGTGTGCTGCTCAGTGTTATAAGCTGCTCAAATGTTGAGCTGCTCATTGCCTGGTGTGCTGCTTGCTGTCATGAGTAATATGAGCTGCATTCTCACTTAGCTGTGCAATGTGCACTGTGTGTACAGTGTTGAGCTCTGCTGCTGGCATACACATGGTCCTTGTATTAAGGGAAGGTACTTCTTCTCGGGTATGCAGGTATTGCAATACCTCAGGGAGTTTGACGCCCCTGCCCTGCAGAGTTGTAAACCACTGCCTTGTGGTACAGGTTCTTGACAGAACCGAAGGCTAAGGGAGCAAACCCTGAACAGAAAACCATGTCACTGTGGCAGCATTAAGGGCGGTTGATGTATGGAACTCCCAACATCTCCCGACCAGCCACTGCAGGGACAAATAGTTTTGCGCCTGTCTGGACATGTTCTTGCCGGTGTGAAACCTCTACTTGCTCCCCGAGAGAGTGCCGCTGGTAACTTGCAAAAGCCAGCAGCACTTCAACACTTTTGCAGGCAGCTTTCATGAAATGTACTTAGCTAAATGGAGAGCGGCAGTCAAGTAATGAAAGCAGTCTTTGTCGCATCGTGACCGACAGCATGATGATGACTTCTTCTCCCAGCTAGTTACCTACTTTCCTAATTACTTGACTGAACGTCAGAATCTAGGGATTTAAGTGAAGCTGGTTAGATCTTCTGTATCCTGGTTGAGACCATACAGATAGCCTGCATGCTCCCCCCTCCCACCCTCCCTCTTAACGCCACAGCTTCCAGGGGTATATAATTCTGCTATTATCGTGCAGGTGGAGTTACATACTGTGTCACTCAGTAGCCATCAAGGCCTCACACAAGGGTGGAGTGGTTACTCACAGTAACTATTAAGAGTGCACCGCTATCAAGGCCTCACCCGTGGGTGGAGTTACTCACAGTAACTAATAGGGTGCTCAGCCATCAGGCCTCACCCGAGGGTGGAGTTACTCACAGGAACTATTAGAGCGCTCAGCCATTAAGGCCTCACCCATGGGTGGAGTTACTCACAGTAACTATTTGAGCGCTCAGCCATCAGTCCTCACACATGGGTGGAGTTACTCACAGTAACTATTAGAGTGCTCAGCCATCAGGCATCACTCGTGGGTGGAGTTACTCACAGTAACTATTAGAACGCTCAGCCATCAGGCCTCACCCAGGGGTGTGTGTTTGGTTGGGCGGGTTAGCCCATGCCAACTCGGGAATATCAGTAAAATAAAATTTGAAAAGAGGTAGACAAGTCTCCTCCGACGACCAGATGGGGAGATCCAATGGATCCTCCAGTTCTGCAGCCAGGGTAGTTAACGGGCAAGCCCATCTCGGTCAAGTTTGACCGGAGCCCTCAGGCCTCGCCTCAGCAGGATGCCCTCTCAGGTGTATACTTACTGGTCCGGGGGTCCCGGCCGCGCCGTCTCTAGGCCGGCCGTAACCCTCCCCCAGCTCGCTTCCCGCCAGGTGGCGGGAGCTCCTCCCTAAGCCCATGGGTGGGGTTACTCACAGTAACTTATTAGAGCACTCAACCATCAGACGTCACCTATGGGTGGAGTTACTCACAGTAACTATTAGAGCGCTCAATAGACAGCAAGCCTCACCTGTGGGTGGCTGTATCCATGGTTCCTATGTTATATCCTGCGATTCTCCTATCCTTGGTTCCTAAGTGTGAGTATATGCATGAGCATATACCTAAGTGCACCCTCCTCCCCTCTAAGTGTGCTATGTAACTTTAATAACAGTCTTATCAAAGCTACATAGCACACACAGTGGTGAGTCAGGCTCAGCACTCCCCTGTAATAAAGAGCCCAGGCCTGCACCCTCCCCCTGTGTGGGGGGTTTGGTGCAGGGCCCTGGAGCTCCCAGGGAGACGTCTGCTCTCTCCAATAACGAATCCAAGAATGACAAAAGCTCTACCGAGGCGACACTAAGTAGCGGCTGGCCCTCTTGGCCAGTTACCACAATAATTCAGGGTGGAATGGCACTCATAACTAAATTAAGTAGGTCACCCCCCACATACTTGACCTAATTAAAATTAGCCTTATGTGGGCATACATGTGACCTAGATACATAAATTAGCCAAATTCAGCCTTCCTATTGGCTGAGACAAAACAACCTCCCACCCTCTGACCTACCCTGGCAGGTCCCGTGACCAGAATACTCTACGCTGATTGGCTGCCATATCCAAAAGTCCCCACCCCCCCATAGGGTTTAGTACATTAAATAAGGACTGGACTATCACTACTGCCAATAGACACAAATTTAATTAAAAAGCTCACAATTATATATTTGTGGCCGAGGGAAACAAATTCCCATAAAAAACGAAAAGTTTTATTAATAATTGTTAGAATCTACTTAGAAAACTATATGAGGTGGTACAGACCAGCTGCCCTCAAAAAGGCTAACATGTTTTCTTGTTTTACTTTAGTAAAAAAGGTCATGCATACTGTCTGCAGTGTAAAATTGTTGGCGCAGGGACAACAATTCAACACAACTTAGTCAAATGTGTTTGAGTGTCAGCGGGGACTGACACCCAATACATTCAGGGGGAGGTTCCCCCTTGAGCAGAAAAGCATGTGTAAGCCACAAGTGGCCAATACAGCAGCGGCTAAGGACCACTTGGTCCCACCGACCTCCCGCATGAGCAATTTCTTTAAGTTGATTAATGTTTTCATCCCACTCATGTTGCCATTTGGATTTTATGTGGGTGGCTATTAGTGGTTACAGATCAGCGTGAGGGATTAGACACAGTTCAAGATCGCAGTTCAGGGCCTTCCTTGCAGTGTGATCAGCTCGTTCGTTTCCTTGTATGCCGGCATGGCCAGGCACCCAGCACAAGTGGATGTCATACCCATCTGTTGCCAGTTGGTTCATTTTCTGAATGACCGTTGCTAGAATCGGCTGATCCGTTTTCAGTCCAGCAACAGCCAGGAGGCAGGAGAACAAATCATTGTATATACCATAGTTAGTGTGGTTGGATACCTCGATATACTACAACACAAGAAGGTGTGCTCGGGCTTCCGCAGTGAAAATCGAGCTCTGATCGGGCCAAATTTGTTCAGTTGGTAGGCTGCTGCGGCATCTGCCCGGCTTTGGTCTTTCGAACCATCAGTGTATATGGAGAGGTGGTCTGCAAACTGGCCTTGAATCTCTGCATGCGGGTCCTGGTATTTGAGTGGATGTGTCCCAGACTTCCTCAGTTCCATGAGTCGGAGGATAACCGCTTGCTAGCATGCTAGCACATAGCAGATTGTTGGCATGCGCTTTCTTAGGACACTCCACCAGAATATGTCCAGTTTGTAGCTTCTTCACGTCTTTAACTGTGCCAGCGATTCCCATAATGCCCTGGTGAATGGCAAAAGGAGAAAGTTTGCAACTGTTGCCTCGTTATTTAATGATTTGATCATAATATACCGTGGCCAATCATCAGCACGTCCGAATCCGAGTCCGATTTTGTTTCCTTGTCTAATATTCGTTTTTTGGTTGGGGGGTTTTGTGTAGCCATATTTAGCATTTTTTGTTTGTCATCCTGGCTCCTCACCCAGCAGGGAGCCCTCAAAATTGGGGTGTGTAGCGCTGCGGTAACCGACAGATACACTCCAGGGATACGAGGATAATAGTCTCTAGCATGGAGGCAAAAAAGCATAACCAGTACTAGATTGACCCTAGTCACCGCCAGCACTAGATTGACCCTAGCGTCCGCATTATAGGAAGTGAAGAATGACTTGGAAGTTGTGTAAATATAAATACAGTTGGTCTATAATATAATATCCATTCTCCATTAATCTACGTAGGGCTTAGTATGACCAGCCGATTGATTAGAATAGGCCAGTCCAACCTCTTGTCTAGATGAAGTCGGGGCCAAAGTGCAGTGTTCGTCCACAAGGAGCCTTGGCTCCTTGCATTCCTCATGCACCAGGATCCCTTCCTCCACCGACACAAGCCGTGACCCAGGGCAAACAAGTCACCTTTTATGATCTGCAACGGGGTGCAGAGGAACTATTCTGATCTGGTTCCTCGCATAGGTATAAACCTTAAGTGTAAAGCTAAAAAGAACAAAAATAATCCACGTAAAAATTAAAGTAACAAGACAAACATTTAATGTTGAACTTCAAAACATAGAAATGAATCAAATTAAATTACAATAACAGAAGGAATCAATGTAAAGCTAAAATAACAAATATAGGCCATATAAAGTTAAGAATAACAGGAATACCATTTAAAATTTAGCCCTGTATCCAGAGTGTAAAATCCTGGAGTTCCAAGAACCTTGGAGTGACAAACAGTAAAAGTGAAAGACTCCAATTATATTGCGAGATTGATTTGGCTGGAATGAAGCAGGAGCACATCAAATCTAATTCCTGATATGATCTTAGATGTTGCCAAGGTGACCAACCAACCTATTCTGGAACATAGTATTATCAGCCGGCACATTTCTGATATTAATCACTAAAGCTATTAGGTCACACCTACCCGGATCAGGGTAGGGGCGAGCCCCGGACCGTGATCCGGCGTGGTCTCTGATGATCTGTGGCTCATCTGTGAGTGGTCCTTGGCTGGTCCGGCCTCATCCCCGTTCGGCCCCGGATGTTTTAGAATGTTTAAAACATCCGGGGCGATCTGGGGAATATTACAATCCGGGCTTGATCCGGCATCATGCAGGGGTGGTCCGGGGGTGAACTGGGGGTAGTCTGTGTTCCGTCCGGATAAGGGTCAGACAAGCCGGATGAGCACGGCTTAGCCACGGATCACATTGCATAGCCTGGTTTACCACGGATCAGTCCAGGATGAGCCCCGTTTTTGTATATATATAGCAGGAGCAAGTCCACTTCATTCATTACTTGCAGCTTAACTCTCAGAGGGTTGACATCAAGGAGGCATGCATGAGGCAGCGCAGGCAGCAACTACAGTTGCTGAACTGCGAATTACAGCTACATTAACGACATAATGTTAACAACATGATTATGCTGCAAGTTCTGCAGTTCCACAGAAGACTTAAGAGAAGACAGAGAAGAAGTGTGTGGGGTGCATCCATGGTTGGAGAGAAGAATTCAATTTGGCCAGTTCACAAGTCTAATGCGTTACGTATCGAAGATGTTTGTGCCTACAGAAACTTTCTCCGCATGGATCTGGGTATTTCGATGAGGTTCTCCTTCGCATCCTTCCTAGAATCACAAAGCAGGACACTTTCTACAGAAACGTGTTAACACCTGGATTGAAACTGTCATTCACACCGTGATACCTAGCCTCTGGTGACAGCTATCATTCACTCATGTACAGTTTCCGAGTTCCTCACAACACCATCTCGCTGACCATTTGTGATGTGTGTCAAGCTATAATTGCAGAGTACGCCAAGGAGTTTATCCAGGGTCCAAATACAGAACCGCAATGTAGAGGTATTGCTGAACAGTTCTCAACAAGATGGCAGTTTCACCTTTGCCTAGGAGCCCTTGATGGGAAACATATCCCGATCCAATGCCCAGCCCATGGAGGGTCTGAGTACTACAACTACAAGGGATTCCACTCTATCATATTGATGGCTTTAGTGGATGGTGACTACAAATTCTCCTGGGTCGACGTTGGGAGCAATGGCTCTGCAGGAGACACTCAAGTCTTCAACTGTGGAGAACTGAAGCAGTACATAGAAAAGGAACAACTTGGTATTCCAGCTGCAGAACCACTACCGCAAGATGAACGGGATATGTCTTACTTCATAATTGCTGATGTTGCGTTCGCCCTGACAACAAGGTTGATGAAACCGTCTCCAAGCGTCACCTAACAATTCCGGAAATCTTCAACTACCAATTGTCCTGGGCCCGCCAAATCATCGAAAATGCATTTGGGATTTAGCTCACCCCTACCAGTGCCTCCTGACAACCATGAGACAGAGGCCAGTGACAGTTGGGTCGATAGTGTTGGCATGTATCTGCCTACATAATTTGATGCGGATGCGGTACGCACCTCGTCACAACGCAGAGATGGACTAGGAGGGCACCAATCACAACATCGTTCGTGGGGCCTGGAGACTGAACAATCCTCTCGACGGCATCTATGGCGCATGTGGGAACAGAATGACAACGGCTGTGAAATACAAGGAGCAATGCCTATTATGTGTCTGAGGCTGGATCGGTGCCTTGGTAAGATGCTATGCTATGAACTATGATGAAGTGTAAACTGTTAATGTGGCCGGTCCACTTGATATGAAATTGTGACATGAGAATTGTACTTAACATTGAAATGTGCAATTATTATATGTGTGTGCCTGTGGATGACATATGTATTATTATTGGGAATGTCATATGAACAGAAACTTAGCTAATAATGAAGATATCTTAAATTCATTTAATTTGTGTGTTATTTCTTGTTGTTTGTTGTTGCTATAAGAGCTTTACTCTTTAGTCCTTGTATTACATGTGCTATTTATCAAGAGGGAGATCTTGTTTTCGGAAAAGGGGGGGGGCCCATTTGGTAATGATGTATTATTTACTTTCAGATAATTATTACCTTTAGTACAAATGACTATCAACTAAATGGACTAAGTCATAAATATATATTGTAACAAACACAATTTAGTTTTGGTTTCATATTTTTCATATTTTTATTGTCAACAGGTGATAATAATAAACTCCATGATATGTACACAAGCACAACTCTCTTCAAAATCACAATCACAATCACTCACGATTTACATCGTAACTCAATAAACACAATGTACAGAAGAACAGTTCACAATTTACAGCATAACTCAATGAACACAGTGTACAGATGTTCAGTTCATGATTTACATCACAACTCAATAAAAACAATGTTCAGTTCACAATCACAGAGGCTGCACATCAGGATCGTGTCCCATCGCAACCATTAAAATGGTAAGGCTGAGATCCGAGAGTCTGGTTATGTTTCTGACACTGCTCGCTGGCATGCTGGATGGGCGTGCGGGACCCGTGGTGTTCCAGTCGATGGTATCCCGTACGTTGGAGCTGTGCCGTTGTCCAGTTCTGGAAGGGACGGGACAGGGAGTCGTCCACATGGTTTCTGAGCCTTCCGGTTGTAATCCCGTCGGCGGCACAGGGAAAGCAGGGAACAGGTCTGGTAGTTGAGGCTGTGGAGGTGGTGCTTGTGGTTGTGGAATTTGTTTCTCTTGTGTTTGTTCCTTCTGCAGCCCCAGTTGTAGGCTTTCCGTCCGTAAATGCATTGCCAAGGCAAAACTGTCTGCATAGAACTGTCCCAAAAGTGAGGGGTCACTATCTTCTGCTATCGACCCCAGCCACGATCCCCACAGTATGGGTGTTGACACGTTCAATGGGTGTAGCATCCCGCTTATCCGGCCCTGCATTATTCCAACATCCTCCTGCTGGGCAGTCCGGAGGTGAACTGTGGGTGTCTGGGCTATCCGGGGATGGTCAGGGGCTCGTCCGGGGTTGTCCGGGGGGTCTCTGGCCCAGTCCGGGCAAAATCCGTGGATACACCGGGGACTCCGTGGGTGGTCCAGGGTCGATCCGGGGTCAACCGGTGTTGTCCGGGACTGATCCGTGACTACTCCCTGGATACACCGGGTAATCCGGGTGTGGTCCGGCTCAGTCCAGGGCGAACCTGCCTCTGGTCCATGGCTAAGCCATGCCTCGTCTGGGTATGTGTGACAGCGAGCCCAAAAATGACCAAAATAGCGATTTTATCAAGGGCTGTCCGGGGGAGTGATCCGGTGGGTGGTCCACTAAAAAATATGGGGCTTGTCCGGGTAGGTGTGACTTCGGCTTAAGCACGTAGTAGTTGATCAACAGGGCAGAATACTGGAATGTCATAAGTAGATGTTATATATCTAATTAAAGCTTGTGCAATTTAGATATTTTAACAAGTTACTATATTTACAATATTCGCGGTCATCAGAAATATAATTTAGTTCTTCAATCATATATATATATAAGTACATGCAGTTTTGAATGGGAATATTCCTGGCTAGTCCCTTCAAAAAAGGCCCACTTTTATACTTTGAAAAGTCAAATTTTACCTGGATTAGAGGATGCATCATGATAATAAACACATGTATTTAATCATTAGAATCAAATAAATATGGGGTACTCCATAACAAAATGTTTGCATATGAAGATCCTTGAAGTTGCATGGTCCGATGAAAACATCAGATTTTCAAAACCGAAGCAATTATCTAGATTTGAATCTAACTTAGCTAGCTACTGGTGCATTGAGTAAGCATTTGTAGCCGAAGAGAAGGGAACACTGAGACAATTTAATCAAATCTGTTGCTACAGAAACCTATGGTGTCAGAGTTTTAGCATGCTTGCCAAAATTAATTTTGCACGTTTGCATTTCAAATATCTCAAAAGTTAACCATTTAAAATAAAAGTTATTTCAAATTGAAGTAAGGTAGAGAATAACGATCAACCTAATATATTTATCTCAGAAATTGACAGAAACTGAAAACCATTGGACTATACAGTTTTAAACTTTCACATTTGTTTTACTGCAACAACTGTTAAGCCGCATCAACTCATGTTATTAGCATGGACTTACATGGTCTTATTGTATCTATATTATGTTATATTGTACCTAACAGGATGGCCGAATGAGTTAGAGCGTATGTCTCCTGTGTTGGTAGAACGTGGTATCGTGGGTTCGAACCCTGGTCGAGGCAAACCAATGACTTACAAATTTATACTTGTTGCTTCCTAACCAGGAGCTAGGCATTATTAGGTTAGGGCAAGGAGCAGTGGAATGAGGAAGACCAGTCGTCTATGACTGAAATTTCCCCTGCTTAAACAACTAATGTACAAAACCACCAAAAAACAACTATAAATGTATGCATGTTCTCTACCTATTAAATTAACTAAATATAAGGCATACATCTAAGAAGCTACATTACTTCCATTGCAGCTCCAAAAATGGCTCACTCAAAATGTGAAAATATGGGTCAAATAAAGATCCAATGCAATAAGAACACAGTCATTGAAATGACATATGTATTTTATGGATGCGTTGATCAAGGTCGTTGCAACCTGGCTTTAAAAGGGAGGACAAACCTGCACTGTGCTTCTAAAGGTTCATTGGATGTTGCCAGGACTTTGTGTGATGGTCGCTATGAATGCACAGTTAACGCAGGAAACGATCTCTTCGGCGATCCTTGTTTTACCACCCAGAAATACCTTGAACTAGCATACGTGTGTCATCGTAAGTTTGTTGTAACAGTACTTATTTGAAATATAGTTGCAAGCCGGTTAATGCCTTCATTCATGATAATTTGTAATTCAGCTGGTGCAAGAGATTGAAAGGACTAACATATGGCTGCCCCTTACTCCACTACAATTATATTGAAAATGTTTTTTTATCATACACGTTGATGTTATTACTAGTATGAGCATTGCATAAACTAAGTATAAATAGTTCTGCTACATGTCTAGCTAAGTTAGATACACTGCTTAAACGTCTGGTTGCACAACGGTAGGTTTTGGATTGTGAAAATAATCTAGAAAAAAGAGCATCAATTAAATGACAGACATTTACAGAAGCAAGAAACCTAGAATACCATATTTACCTGAATATAAGTCATTTTGAATTATAAGGTCATCTTATCCTCTCGATACGCCCCAAGGAAGTATGGATGGGGCCCAGGACGACATGGATGGGGCACAGGATGACATGTGTATATGTCGATTCTCCAAAATGGGTTTTTGACAAATATCACTAAAATTTGAGTGTTGCCAACAAATACATATTTCAGATACACAGTTATGGCATAACTTGCTTATATGTGTGAACACTTAGGGCATATGTATAATACTTCCATTAAAGTTGCATAGTCTGATGGTTTTGACTTTGAGAAATTCTTTGAGATAAATACATTAGGTTGATCGTTATAATATAACACACTGACCAGGCTTTTAGACAACCATATTAAGAAAGATATAAAGTTAAATGCTTATTTCTCATAACCAGCTACTTTTTGTGTTAATAATTGATTAAATCATGTAGATTAATAGACTTAAAACGTTGAATTGAGAGCTTTCTGTGGCTGCCATCTTGGTGATTACCATGCCTTCCCCTGTGTGTGGGGAACCCCTCTAGGTCATGTGATGAGGGAATCCCACCTATGATGTCATTCATACATCACAGACCTTAACTCTCCTCCCACATGTTCAGTGGCATGAACTGAACAAACTAAGCAAAGGTATGTTTGGTGAGCTTTTGATGCTGGATTCGTTTGTATCTGGGTGAGGTATACCCGGCGACTTTCACAAAGTAAAATTGTGTGATGAAAATAATTGAATCCCTCAAGGAAAATATTTTCCCCTGAGGACATTGATATACATGGTTTATCATGTAAAACATGGAAAATCCGTGACTCTGCTTGTGGGACAGCTGAGATATCCTGCATGACAGTTTTGTAAAGACAAAGTTTCGGTGGCCATTTTGGCTACCTAATTACCATAATGTATGCACAAATAAAATGTGAAAATGTACTCCAATAGGGCTTGCCGAGCGAGATAACGCGAGGTGGCACTCGTGTACTATCAGTCCATACTCTTTGTCTACTATGACGGCCTGCCTGACTATATGACTGCTTTAATATATGACTGCCTGCTGACTGTATGACTGCATACCTGCCTGTATGTTTGTTTGCTTGCCTGTCTGTATGACTGCCTGCATGTTTGCCTGCCTGTCTGTATGACTGCCTGTATCTATGTGTTCGCCTGCCTGCCTGCACGAATGACTGTCTACTTGCCTGCCCGTATGTCTGTTTGGCTGCATGACTGCCTACCTATATGTATCTGTTTGCCTGTATGCTTGCATGACTGCCTGTATGCTTGCTCTGCCTGTCTATATGAATGTATGTTTGCCTGTATAACTGCATGACTGCTTGTCTTCCTGCCTGCCTGTATGTATCTATGTTTGCCTGTCTGTATGTATATATGTATGCACATGTGCCTGTATGTTTGCTTGCTTGCCTGTATGTATGTATGCCTGCCGCTATGTTTATTTTCCTCCCTACCAGCCTCTCTCTCACTTCTTTCCTGTATATCTTTGTCCACCCATTCCTTCCCTCCGTCCCTTCCCCTCTCCCTATGTTTGCAGTGCACCACATAGCCTATGCGACCGATAATACATGGGCACCACCTAGCGTTATCTTGTGTTCCGGCAAACCCCATTCTTATGCTTTACTTAAAGTTGTTGGCTAGCTTCAATACTTTGAAAAAAGAATTTAAAAGACACTTGTTACCTTAAGGCAAACCTGGACCCTCCTTTATGGCGATTATATTTTATGGAACCAATGATCACATTCTAATGGTGTTTTACTGTGGCTGCAGAAAATAAAGCAAGAGGGTTTAACAAAATAAAATGTTTATCTGTTTGCACATGTTGTTTAATAGATGTATCTAACTCATTCTAAATGAAACAATTCTTGTATACCGATTCAGCTAACCTTGCCCTGAAGAAAACTGCAACTGTACTTGAGCAATTTGGCGTTGGTTCACCAAGAACTATTGTAGATGGGGAGCTAGCAAAACAAAATCAAATAGGCCAGTGTTGCATCAGCAAAACTTCTAAGTCCTTGGATAGAATCGGGCGTCCCTACCATGCATGGTTCAGTGTTCAGCTTTCCAATACCAAGTTTCAACAATACGTGATTAAGTTTGTTGCACTACATTTTAAGAAGCCCTGCTGCTCAGGTATGTTTGTACATTGATACCTTAAGACAATATTGCTATTCATGAAATGAACACTATCCCCCAAATTAAAATTGTGTATGATGCTTAAGGAACACATTTTACGGCCGTTTTGTCTGTCTTATTGGTTGAACACCAATAATAGTCCAGTCAAAATATGGTTCAACCCAAAACAAATTGCAACACAAACGATTCTACTGGGATTTATTCCAAGGAACCGATGGCCACATTACAGCAATGGCCTACAGGATGAGGAGGCATAAGTTGGGATAACATGGCTTTATTCCAGGCAGCCCCCGGAGGCTTTACATTTGTGGTTTATGGTCAGCCGGCGATCTGAGAGCTGCAAAGAACAAAGTCATGTGGTGATCAGAGTCGGGGAGATGGGGGTGGTATGAGTGAAGTGCGACATGTGAGCAAGGTGAGGTGAGGTGAAGACAGGAACTAGCGGGTAGCAGTAGTTGGTTAATTCTGAGTAATGCATTTCAATTATGAATACTAAATATATGATCAATTAATTAATAAATTGTTAATTGAGCTAAGTAAATTAATTTATGAGTAATATAATATGGTTTAAAATTGTGCGGCTGTGGGTGGGTGGGTAAAAAGAGAGTGGTGGTCAGTCCGGATAACAATTGAACTCCCTGATCCCAAAAACATAGAAAAGGACACCTTAGCTGCCGGATAATTATTTCCAAAGACGTACATCTGTGATTTTGGCAGGGGAGGGAACCTAATTAACATAAATGATCATATTTGACCAATTTTCAGATTTGTCACAATATTGGATTTTTGACATGTTGTTTAGGGGGTTTCCCCAGAATGAATACCAGTGGAATTATTTGTGTTGCAATTTGTTTTGGGTTCAGACCCCAAATGAGCTAGATTGATTAGCCTATTAGTTATGTCCAGAGTTATTTTTGACCATTTGCTAATTATGAGAACCTATGAATGTTCTATAGTACAACATTTGTTGGTGGATTTGCAGTCTCATGGGTCCCTTGATGCATTTCAACTTGGTTGTCCTTAAGGCAACCTTCTATTTGGCATTTTGAAAAAAAAAAGCAAATTAGCGCCACCATTATCAAAAAACATTTTCTTCGATATTTTAAAAACTACCCATCGTAATGTGGACAAACATAGTGTCAACAGTTATGTTTTCATGGTTAATGGTTGAAATAAAGATGTTAAAAGAGTGATGTGATGTGTGTAAGATTTAAGTTCTGATCTGCCAATTGCCTAGTTGACTGCCTTTTACGTGTATAACCAGCATACATGAGTATGCCGGTGTATGTGGCTGGATACACACATTCATGTATGTCAAACTCCGAGTGTATGTGCCTTTATGGTTGTGATCATCAATGCGGGCACCTGACCTTACCACTTGTCACAACTAAGGCACTACTGCGTCTGACTCGGATTACATCTATATATACTCAATACTCTATATGTTATTAGTAGTGGGGTGGATATGTGGAATTGGTGTGCACTTCTGGAAAGAAGCATGAAACTTTGTCCTAGGGGGTTTTTGGGTATGCTGATTTTAAAAATTGCGGGAACCACGACGCCATTGCAACGGTTCCCGCCCAAAATTAAGAAATTCAAAATGGCTGCCTCAAAACACGTTTTTGCCCATAAAACGGCTCTAAGTGCCCCAATTACCATGATCTTGCTGTCTATGAAGTACTATTCAGCTATGAAGTTATCAGTTACCTCTTTTTGAATATGTTTTGCTCAGAACAGCTGGAACTGGTATGGCAAAAGTGTTCCTTTAAAACATTATCAAATTATTGATCTCCTTACAAACTTCTTACTCTCGGCTACACTGTCCGGAACAAAAACACAACTGTGTACATGGCAGATTTGCCTTGACACACTTGCATCTTTTAGTGCAGTCCTTTTTACATCCACATTTTAACAGTTCTTGACAACCTTTGACTGCCTCTGGGAGAGTGGTCCAGCATGGAGTCCATGGAGAATCATCTTTCGCTCTCTCCCAGCCCCATAAATCTGGTGATGGAACATTGGGTTCTCCTATAAGTGACTGTCCTCAGATATGCCCTGCCTGAAAAACTGTTCTTGGGCATGTAATGTTGGAGGAATGTTTACCATCTTACGGTTATGAGTGAACAACTGCTTCCTGGCTTCATTCACATGGCTAAGTGCTGATGTTCACTGATACAAAGGAACAACATATCTTTCTACTTGCTCCATTTCATCTGGGGATATCTGAGTTGGCACACGAGATAAACAAAGGAAAGTAGGTGTGAGCTGAGGCATATTACGCCATACAGCCCAAGCTGTTTTCTTTCCAATTCCATAGAAGGCGGAAACTGTATCACATCCTGATATCACATGCTACCCATATTTCACAATCCTTTAAGACACTTGACACAGCAATTGCAGGAACCACCACATCGGTATCTGTTACATGTATCATTAGCTTGGTAAATGCTTGATGGAACGAATGGGAAGAATGCAACCGTAGCCCTGTGTCTGCTTCTTCATGAGTACAGGACGAGTCGGAGAGGTCGGCTATGGGATATGAAACATCATTCTTGCCATGTGTGGAGATGACTAGCTTACTTTGAGGGGGTTGAAGCTCCTGCATTGGCTAGAAGTTGGAACAGGCTCTCTTTGTTTGAATCACAATGAAGGAAGTTATTCAAGTTACCAGGAATGTTAGTGTTGTTGGCAACCCGGAGATGGTTACCAGCTCCACGGTTCTGTCGTGTTTGTGCCTTTAGGCTGTCCTCCTTATATACATCCCAAACAACATCCAAACGAACAACGTCTTGTAGCATGCATTCTAAATAGGGCAAGAACACCAGTTGGGAATAGTCCTGGAATGTTTTGACACAAACCTTCGACTTCTTTGGATCAAGTGTGTGCACAAGGGCAGCACCATCGACGATCTTGCCATCAACATTTGGTGCAGATTCCAGTTGAGGTACCAATGATTCCAAACATTCCATCAAGTCAGATTTGTTTGTTTGGTGCATTGTGTGATTTGATGCGAATGATGGAGGCCAGGCATGATTTTCATGCATGAAGAAGGCATCCATATCACTGTCTAGCTTGGCATGATATATACATCTTTGAGAAGAGATGAACATCATTATCCAGGTTGGAGATTATGGAAGCAAACTTTGCAGGTTTCTTTCCCGAACTAGAATTTAACAGAGGTAGACTGTTCTTGTGTATGGTGTCATTGAATGCAGTGATATTGGCATTGACGCGCTCCGCAACAAAATTCTGGTATTGTGTTTTGCCAATGTCTTCTGCAGTATTTATTGTATTCACCAAAGGGGTTGCCAAGTTCCTCTATCACATCAGTGACACTTTTGACTTGAGATAGGAACGTCTTCTGTACACTTGGTATGTGTTCATGGTGGCGATCTGTGTCCTTCTTGTTCATGGAATGTTTGTCATCATACTCCATCAAAAGTCTAGCTGTTTCTGGACCTGCCACCATCCAGCGCGTCAGTGCAGCTTTATTTTCTGTGACACCTATTACACCTCTGTCTCCTTTCACCATTGCATTAAGCTGTTCATGAACTTGGTCATGGGCTAGTGCCGAGAACTTGTGCGTTGTTTTCTGTGTAACAAAGTTGCCCTTGAGGAACTGCGCATGTGTGGTAGTCATCCAGCGAGCCGAGTGGTAGTGGTCAAGAGCGAACATCCATGGAATAATCTTTCCAAGTGATTCCATGTATGGAACAAAGTTGTGTACACGCTGTGATCTAAGGAACTGTAGGAATAGGAGTTCCAACTTCCGAACTTTGAACCAGTAATCAAACTGAGGATGCTCCGAAGCCATCTGATGACACCACTCATCAAACAGTAGTTGTTCACCCTCTGGTGTGTTCTTTTGATACTCATCATATGACCTGTGAAGCAGAATGAACAGAGCTGCTGCTGTTACCTGATGGGCCCATTGACCTCTGGATGTGTGTGAACCTTTCTGTAGACCAGCGGCATGCCCCTCAGTTTTAACATTGGCTGAAGTCATCACATAGGTCCAACCACTTCCATCAAGCCAATCACCGATGACTTTCAACATGGCCATTTAGATGTGGAGACCCCCCCATCAGTACAACATATTGTTTTTCTCCATACTCATCTGACCATTTCCACGGAATTCTTTTGGCGACGGCATATAATGGTTGATCAACAGTGAGCACAGGTATCTGTTCTGGATTGCAACAAACTGTAATCTGTTGGATGATATTCATTCCATGCTTGACCATAGCGGGTGAGTGTGCATCATTTCGAATCATTGGCAGTAGTGCGTTGGGTACATACAATTGTAAGCTAGCAAAATAGGCTGACCATGATATGTTCACCAGATCAGTTTGGTTTTCATCAGCCAAAGCTGTCCTCACTTTTTCAAAGCAAGGCATTTGCATTTGATCTTCATTCATGGCAACAGGTATTGGAATTGCTAGGTCAACAGTTACTTGTGGAATGACATTGCTAGGGAGCGATATTGGTGGCACATTAGTATATGACTTTGGTAATTACTTGATAGATTTAGACTTTGGCTAGTCTCTGTTTTCAGGAATCTTCTGAAGGACCCTAAAAACAATCGGATTGTCATTTGTGACATGCTGTGTGATTGATATTGCTGTGCCATAGACAAAATCAAGACTTGAAGTGGATGACGGATTGTGATCAATGTAATCCAGGTTTCCAGTTGTGAACAGATTGTCTCGGAGGGTAGACGGACAGACACTGCACTGATTCTCATAAGTGTCTATTACTCTATTGGCTTCCTCTGTGGACAGTTGCAAAACCCTGTCATATGATACAGATAGACCTTTCTCAAAAAGAATGTCAATGAGATGACGTGTTTGTTCTATTGTGAATGAGTAGGCCCAGATACAATGGAAGAACAGTCTCACGGTTGGAGTTGTGCCGTACTGCTACAGATTCTCTCCTACCACGTTTGACAGCATTGAAGACTAATAACTGCGTAATGGATGAGGCAGCTGTGCTAACTTCATTGTCATCAATACATTGTCCTGCATTTGAACCTCCTAGAATCATCCCAACCAGAGCAGATAGATATGCTGGGAGATCATCATATTGTTTATCACATAAGGAACCATTGACGTGGAATTTTTTCTCAAGCACTTCTTTGCGAATCAGCTTTGCTACTCTCATCAGCATGATGGCTTCATCATCTGGATCAAGGTGGCAGACGTTGAGCAAGGCATCACCAACATCATCCTTGAATGAAAATACTCTGCCAAACTTGCTGTGATGAGCTTCAAGATTTGGAATATGCTTTAGGAGTTTCTGTGTAAGTCTGGTCGAATGGATGTTTCCAGTTGTGGTACCGCCTAATTTTTGTAGCTGCTTACAATACAATGCCTTGAGATCAGTGAGTTTAAAAACATGATTCTGATCTCCTCCCAATTGACCATATTCCTCAACATAAGACACCACCTCAGCAAATGCAAGTGAATCTGTGTTGATTTGGTGACACTTCTCAGTCGAATGTCTTTGTTGAGGTATATGTTTGTTGTAGAATGATGTCAAGCACTTAAAGTGATAAACAGCATCAATAGTGATCATATCTCCAATTGATAATTTGGGCAACAGCTTTGTGTCTCCGAGTACTCTTAAATGATTTGTCTGACACGGGTATCAAGGCATATTGTTTTGGCTTTGTGAAAGTCTCCTGTGGTTTCATCACAGTAAATACACGTTGGCTGATGTGTCTCTTCTGTTTCCATGGGACATGCTGGAGTGGTTGCACTGCGAAGGTGTTTTTTAATTGGTGACTGAGCTGTATTCGAAGAAGCTTTTTCTTGCATCTTCCTGGCTCTCTCCACTTTTGTTGCATTACACAGGATGTAACATTTTTTGTGCCACTTAGCTTCATGCTTAGTCAGCATTTTGCTCCATGCCGTCACAATCATCGAGTCATGATATGTTTATGTTCAATGGCACATTGTTTAGTTCATGACCGGCAGATCAATTTGTGGCCAGTGATGCATAACCTGTTGCTGATGGGTTTATGAGAGTTCCACCAAGTTCTTGGCACAGAGCACATATGTCCCAGTTTTTCGGTTGAACTGGTGCAGAGCAAGCCAGAGGAGCAATTCTAAGCCCTTTGGATATGGTGATCGCCCAGATGACCATCATGACATGAATGCCACTGGTTTCTGAAAAATAAGAATTATAACGGGTTAAACCTACTTGTTCCTTGTGATTATGACCCTGCTGAGAAGAAATGTCATTAGTATTGATGTCTGTGCCAGGTATCGTCTTTGATTCTAAACTATTATTGTATTAATAAACTCTGAAATGCGAAATCATTGAAAGTATTTTAATTAATTAGCATACAATGAGAAATTTAAGATCACCAGTATCATCTGAATGTCTTCTGATTTTAATCCTCAATTTCCATGAAGAAGTAAAATAACATCAGATTTATAGAAAGTTGGTGTATAAAAAATGATTGTTATGAGCATTTTTTTAAATTTTCACCATGAAGATGTATGTTATGGGTCTTCACATGTGTTTTATTGGATTCCTTGACATTAAAAACATAGGTATAGACATCAACATCATGGTAATCGGGGAACTTAGAACAGTTTAATGGGAAAAAACGTGTTTTGAGGGGGCCTTTTGAATTTCTTAATTTTGAGCGGGGACCGTTGGAGTGACGTCGCGGATCCCGCAATTTCTGAAATCAGCATACCCAAAAACCCCCTAGGACAAAGTTTCATGCTTCTTTCCGGAAGTGCACGCCTCAAGTAAAAATTGTTACATATCCGCCCCACTATAGCAAACACCAATACCTATGACCTGACCTGTTAACGGGTTATTATATATACAATAGCATACATCAGGGATGAAAGATCTCCGCGTTTTCGCGGATTTCCGGGATTTTTCCTGTAGCTATAAGTGTATACTAATACATTGTTCAAACACCCCCGCACTGTAAGTGTATACTAATACAGTGTTCAAACGCTGCAGCACTATAAGTGTATACTAATATGTTGTTTTATGCTGCACCACCATCAGCGTATACTAATGTGTGGCGCAGACGTGCAGCACTATCAGCATATACTACTAATATGTGCTTCAAACGTATATATGTATGAAACCCGACTTCCGGGCATTTTCCGCGATTCCCTGACAATGCTAAACCAATGGGAGAATATCAGCATTTCCGCTTTTTTTCCGGAGACCACTTTCATCCATGATACATTGACTATCTGCACTACTACCCTTACTTATGTACAACTACTGTGCACCTTGATTCTGCATCGGAACCTGTCAGTCCGGTAGTCCAAACCTTTAATCTGGTTTGGATCTGCAAATTGCCTATTTGACTGCCCTCTATATGCATGAGCAGCTGGTTCTAACTTGACTGGTCTGACTAAATAGACACAAACTTCCCTGTCATAATGGTGGGGAATGAGCGTGTGCTCATTCGGGGTCATTGTGGGGCGGTGAGGCGCGACGCCCACCCCCTCGCCCCCCACCACCAGGTGGTGCGGTGGGCGGGCACAGAGCACGCACACGGATGCTCACGCCCTCCGCTGGTCACTCCGCCTCACACATCCGGACTGACCACTACCCAATTTTACTTTGGCACCCAGGGTATCTCACAAACACAACGAGATGTGCCCAGACACGGATCTGCTGGGAAAATGTGGCGGGCTGCACGACCAGCATGCAATGTCATGGGGTCAGGGCCCGGGGGCTCCTGCTCCATACTTCCCCTCGGGGAGGAGAGCCCCCAGCCCAATGGTGGCTCACCGCAGGGAGCAGGGTGCTCGGCCATTGATAGCGACTCCTCCTACATACCACGGGGGCAGACCTCCCCGTGGCCAGCGGGGGGGCCGCGTCCCCACGCGACGTGCGGCCCGTGCCTGGGAAGGAGGCTGACACCTGCATGGAGCGATGCATGGCGGAAATGGAGGCAAGATTCAACGACCGGATCAGGCCCTCCACAACGCCATACTTCTCATAGCCGAGGCGGCCAGGGGGCGGGACCCGCCCCAGATCAACCCGCTGGTGCACGCTGACGACCGGCCAGCACCACACTGGCCGCCCCTCGCCCAGCGCCCGGCGTGGCCCCACAACAGGCCCAGGTCAGGGGAGTGCACATGCGGGCCCCCGCATGGGGAGGCGCGACACGGCCGGTCCTCCCGCCCCGCATCGTACAGGGCTTGGCACCATATCCCCTCCTCACAGTTGCATCCCCGGTGGGAGTGGTCGTCCCGGCAGCTGACGCTCACTGGGACGGGCTCGCTCGCAGGCAGGCCAGGGCCCAGCAGATAGAGGTGGTCGACGACGAGATGGATCATGACCGCACCCGGTACCGCAGGCTGGAAGGTAGGCACACCATCATGCATGACATGTTTGTAGCAAACCCAATATCCAAGCCATACATGTACCTGGAGCGGGATGAATGCCAGTCCGGTGCCCAGAAACTGGCCGCGCGCTGTACCATGACAGAGAGGGAGTACCTCTGCGCGTTCATGGCCCTACTGGATGACGAGCCGGTATATAACCCGTGTGACTACAGGGACATGATTGACCATTCCGGTGCATCACTGAGGAGTGCATGACGAAGCCATGGTCCATGGTCCGCAAATGGTCGCAGCGAATCTTTGATCGTATTGAAAAGAACAAGATTACCTGCACGAGCGGTTCACCTATTACACGGCCGAGCCCATCCCAGCCCGGGCGGATGCATGTGGCGGACGGGAAGAAAACAATGGCAACAACAAACCGGGATGCACCCGGATCGAGGCAGAGGCTCACGAGCGGCCGTACCCCGCATTTAACTCGGCCCGCCGCTGCACCCTCTACCAACACCACCAGGACGGCCCAGACGAGGTTGTCCATGCCTGTGCGCAGTGCTTTAGGGTCACACAGGCATTCTACGACCATTTCGAGCAGCGGTCCCGCCGCAAGGCTCGGGATGGTGCAACAAAATAGATGCGGGGGAGGCGGCCGAATGGCCCGCCCCCCCACCCCGCTAGCCCACGCCGCCGACTGGAGGCCGCGGGGGCGACATCAAGTAGGGCACGCCCAACGACCCCTGCCCTCGCCCTGGCGGGTGGTGGCGGGGACTACACACCTCAGGCCGGCGGAAGGGCACCCACTGAACCCACCGGCCTCGCACCCGCTGACCCCAGGCGCAAGCCAGCGGATGGCCCGCCCTCTCCCCCCGCTCCCGCCCGCCCAGTGGAGCGTCCCGTGGCAGAGGCAGCACCAACGGTCCGTCTCGCCCCGGCAACGGGATGGCCATCAGCCACTATAGCCATCTTGCCTCACCGCCATATCACCATCTCGCCTCACCGCCACATCTGCCGGTCATGGCCACAGCTGGACAACCCGACAGACGCGCCGCCCATTACCGTGCTATATCGCCGTCTCGCCTCACTGCCACATCTGGCGGACACACCCTGGCTCAACGACCCGACAGATGCACCGCCTGTTGCTGCCGCCCCCCCGGGGGGTGCCATCCCAACACACGCACCGCCCGCCCCATCACACCTGCCCCTGCCAGTCAGTGCCCACGCTCGCAGATGGTGGCGACACGACGGATGCGATCAGCACGGGGAATGCGGGCACCGATAAATTGGGGGCAACGGCCCAGCACTAAATGCGGGCAACGCCACATACGCAGACACTGCACAAGTGTTCACCACATGGCTCCCGCCAGCGCTGCCTCGAGGGGCGGGGAGCCCCCCCCCCCCGCGACTTCGGCCGGGCCGACGGTGGGGTGCCCACTCCCGACTTTGACCTGAACCGGACCCACTGCGCTCAGGACGCCACAACCCTCCCCGGAAGCCGCATCGACCCCACCCCACGGGCACCGCCGTGACCACTGTCCACACCCAACCTCCACGGTAGATGGCAGCATAGCGAATATATACGCGGCCGTCAGCACCACGGGGATGCCCAACGCGGTGGAGGCCCGCATAGTGGTACCAAGTAGTATTAGGGTCTCCCAATGGAGCGCCCTGCTCTCCGGGTCCCGCGACCACCGCCAGCTAGTCGACTTCCTCCGGTTCGGCTTTCCCCTCGGCTACCTCAGCCCCACCTGCGGGACAGACAGGTCGGGAACCACCCCAGCGCCACTAAACACCTGGATGCCGTGGGAGAATACAACCGCAAAGAGATGGAGTGTGGGACGCTCAATGGGCCCTACCGCGAACCACCCTTCCAACCATGGTTCCATGCCTCGCCCATGATGACGAGGGAGAAGGCCGACCCCAGCAAAAGGAGGATTATCACCTTCCCCCGCAAAACATCCGTCAATGCATACATCATTAAGAACACAGAGCTGGGCCACACCCGCGACCACTGCCTCCCCACGTTTGACGGGTTCACACGCAAGCTCTGGGCCAGTGGCCCTAACAGCTTCATGTTCACCATGGACATAAGCAGGGCCTACAAGAACTTTAGGTCCTGCCCTCGCGACTGGCCCCACCTCGGGGCCCGCTGGCGAGGCGGCTACTACCTCGATACCTCCGTTCCGTTCGGCACACGTGGATCCAGCTGCCACATACAGAGGGTGGTGGAGGCAGTAGTCTACATACTCCGCGGACGCGGGATAGCCGCCACAATGTATCTGGACGACCTCATAGTCGTCGTACCCAATCGCCGACCGCTGACGCCCACTTCCGCACCTCCCGAGGCGTGTTTGACGAGCTCGGCCTCCCCGAGGCGGCTGAGAAGACCCAGCCCCCCACGGCGGACGTCTGGTGGCTCGGCATCCTCATAGACACCACCACCATGACCCTAGCCATGCCGGCCGACAAGGTCGCGAGCACCATGCGGATGGTACACGCCACTGCCGCCAGGGCCCGCATAATCAGGAAGCAGCTCCAGTCCCTGCTCGGAAAGCTCCTCCATCTCTCTAAGCCCAAGACACAATATATACCGACACAAGTATTCACAATACTAGGGAAGCAGAGGCAACCTCTTGAAAATTCCCTATCCAAGGAATAACAAACTCAAAAGAGCACCTATTTATCAGGGAAGCCAACTCTCGAACAAACTCTCTGCCAAAACCAGGAATCCAACAACCTACCTGCAATTTAAATCTAGATTAAAGGTTGAGTACATTAGTCATACATTAATACACCTACCTGGATAGACCACAAACCTTGAGAACTGAAGTAAATACATAGTCCCAAACCACTCCCTTCCCTCTGGCAAAAAGAGTAAATGAAATAACAACTACCAAAGTATACCCACCAGCTTATAACACCTGACTAAACCAATAAAACATATACTACTGACAAAGCTATAGTTGACCAAAGACAATTTAAATGAGTCATGCAACCATTATTTGCATAATCCAAAATCCATGACTACCTGTATCAGCAAGTCATGCCCGTTATATTAATGTCTCCTCACCGGTATGATCATCAAATCACTGATATAGTCTAAAGGTAAATGGCTATTCTCCAGTCTCCATGTGCAAAATAAGATCCCCACTATATTTGTAATGCCTCATTTTAACCTACTACTCTCTATATTGTTCATACCATCGCATCATCTTTCATGTACGCTAAAATATTCTTCAATTGTAAATTATGTAAGTGCCCTTAATTTCTTCTTGAAAGCGGAGAATAGTGAGCCAATCGATTTTTCCTACCATCAGGTGAGAACGATTTTGGGAGGAGGTAAGCACGCACTGGGGTGCGCAGTTAAGCGTGTGGTCCCACTACTACCTTCTGACTTATTAAAAATGTTTTCTTTCATGTCCTTAAGTGAGGGTCATGTTGCCACTCGCGCGGCCATATTACTTGGGTTTAGGGCTCTCCTCCGCAAATGCCAGACTACCGACTCTGAGTCCGTCCTCTTGTGCTCAGACTTTTCTTTCCATGCTTGGGGCATGGTGGTCACCGTTCGGCGATCCAAGACAATTCAGTTTGCGGAGAGAGAGCTCCTGATACCGGTCGCGCACGTGCCTAACACGGACCTACGTGCTGTTTTCTGGGTAAAGAGGCATTTTACTGAGGTAAGAGTGGATTTGGGATCCCCCGCCTTTCAAGTTCCTGCAGGCTCTGGAGGCTACAAACCTCTTGACTACATATCACTCCAGGCTACCATCAAACATTTTGTGGCGGTTGTCCCAGGAGAATTGTTCCTGTCATTCGCTAAGACGGGGGGGGCACCTATTTGGCCCTCCAGGGTGCTTCGATAGACGAAATCAGGGTAAGGGGGACTGGGCGTCTGCTGCGATATATAAATAGATCGCCCCCCACTATCGGAGAGGATTGTCGCTGACATCCGTGTAGCCACGAGCCTGGGGGAAGTAGAGTAAGCATGTCTGGGATGGGTCCGCTGGACGTGGCATTGTCAGCCCAGCCAGATACTTTCTATATATATATATTTTACATCCATATTTATATATATACTTCCATGTTAATAAAGATTGTATCATCCGCTCCGGTCTCCTCATAATGCATACTTACAGCAAAGCATATACTACGTATATGCCGATGTAAGAAATCGCATGGTGCTGCCCCTCCGTGGCGCGTTTTGGAGCCGCGAGGGGCTAATGGCTAAATCCGCTAGTCGGTGCTGCTGAGCGATATATACACCTAAGCGTGCGCCGGCTGCGTCACTACGCCTTTGTACACATTGCCATATGATTCACTGTATTTTAATTTTTACTTGATCGGTAGGGCATTGTCAGCCCAGCCAGATACTTTCTATATATATAAACCACTAGGCAATAAGGTTAGACAAAGCAGAGTTGGGCTGAGTTCTTTATTAGTTCTCTGGCTGGGACTAATATACCCTACCAAAAAGAAAAGCGAAGCGAAGTGACAGTGGTTTGAGTCATTTCCGCACCAAACATTTGGCACCCCAATCGCGCGCATATAACAGGGTGGGTGCGCGAATCCCGAATACACGCAAATAATTGTACAATGAATATGATATCAATATTGGAATTGCTATAAGGTTAGACAAAGCAGAGTTGGGCTGAGTTCTATATTAGTTCTCTGGCTGGGACTAATATGCCAAAGACCCGAACCCGGGTCCCCCCACCCCAACTCTCTTAATTAGTCAGAGCTAGTTTTGCTGCCACGCGCATATCATTCATAATATGAATGGTTAAAGGTGTCTTAAGGTATTGAAATACCGCGTTACTTGTCCAATCACCTCTTGTCTTGATCTCTTCCAAGGAAGCACCGCACATTGATAGATACGTGCATCCCCCCCCTACGCAACGAGTGAGAAGAAATTAATTCCCTGTCAAGACCAGCAAAACCAGCAAACAATTTCAAAGTTGTTTGATAAGTCTCATATGTTAACAGAGAGCTTCCTCCGAAATCATTAGGAATAAAAAATGCGGGCGACGATCCTATCGCCGGTTGAGTACGTAAATGTTTTTTTCCATCCAATGGACTGCACAGATGTCTAAATCTGGGCATCTTGCAATAGGAATATGCAACAACCTTTCTTTAAATTGTATCGTCATAGTTTTACAAACTCTTAGCAGCATCCCCCAAGCGTAGAATTTTATATCCTCACGCCGGAGCATAGCATCAGAAAAAGTTACATTCGATTTCCGTAAAAGTCCTCTAAAGCTACATAGCACTGCAGCCCGCCAGGCGATATGCCCCAGGCTGTCCGATAGAAAGGAAAATATCTGCTTCAACATATGTGGCAATAATGGCATAGCCTGCAGTGGCGTGTCGCCTAAAGTTCTATGTATTCCTCAAATGGTGGAACTAACTATAACATTTTCATAATCTATAGGTGTTGCGCCTTGACATTTTAGAAAATAATTAAGACCACTCAAGTAATTAATGACCAGGGAGTATTTAAATGTCCTAGACAACCAAGTTGCATACAGCGCTACTTGCATAGAATCACAAGGTAAAGGAGAATGTGTATCTGAAAATTCCTCTACAAAGGAAAGATACTTGTTTACTTGCACACGCCTGTAATGTATATGATTATCCGAACACCCCCACCGCATTACCGCATGACGTCACAAGGATCAATTCTAAATAAAGTCAGTTACATTACAGAACTCACGGTGTTAACACGTCTTTTACAACGCCTGGCTGCCCTAGAGTTCGGAGCGTAGCATTTTAGTTGGAGAACTTTCTGTTTTGCTTTGAGTTTATCGAGATCTGGAAAAACAAATCTTGCCGAAATAAGTCACTACAACATAACATACCTTGTGGGTCCGCATTAATTATAATACTAGCCATGCCCAGAGTATTTAGCCTGCTTAGGGCGTCTGTTATTATAATCAGCTCGCTGTTAATGCGTACAGAAGCAAACACAAAATTATATTTGATTGACATCCAAAACAACCGTCGCAAATAGTACATAATCAATTTACATTTCGATCTTCCTCTGTTTAATGCCGATTCTACTGTAGCATTGTCTGTATTTGTCATTATAGCAGCTCCTTCCCAACTGGGACCCCACCGCTTTACGGCCGCATATAAGGCCCACATTTCTTGTTCATTAATATGCGCAGCAAGTAGCCCGTCATCTGGTTTAGTGTTTAACAGCCAAACTTAGAGGATCTGCCTGAATTGGGTCAAAGCAACCTATTAACCAGTCGGTGCCATGCATAGCTCCATATCCCCATTTACTGGCATCACTATAAATGGATTGTATGGGAGCAAACTTGCCGAGTATCAATGCCTTGCCATTAAACGTGTCTGCAAACTCAATCCACCAATTCAAATCCTCTCTGAAACCCTCGTTAAGTCTTACTTTATAATAAGCTTGAGTGACAGAGTTTACCAAGTCATATACTCTACGCGAAAAAGTTCGCCCACTACGCACAACTTTTGCGCAGTGGGCTAACATTCCGGCCAACCTTTCCAGTTCTTTCCTCGTTGCTTTCATTTTACCACTAAAAGAAGCCAGAATTCTCCGCAATTTCTCAAGTTTATCGGCCGGAAGTGTTAATTCCAGTTTAACGGTGGCAATTAATAACCCTAAGAATTTTATCTTCCTACCTGGACAAATTAACTTCTTGTAATTTATGTGAAAACCTAATCAACGCAATATGGCAATTAATTTATATTGCTGCTCCCTAGCCATTTCCGAATCTGAAGAAACAATGCAAAAATCATCTAAGTAATTTACTATCTTCAAGATGCCTTCCCTATTTGCACAGCAAACTACAAAATCAGATATTTTTGAAAAAACAAAAGGACTTGATGACAGCCCCATGCATAACCTGTTGTCAAGCATGTAGTCCGGTTTCACTCCTATGTCATCATTAAATCCCCAAACCAACCCTTGCCTTGGCCTATCTGTTGGGTGTATAGCTACAGCTCTGTACGCATCTTTTAAATCGATCGTAGAAAGGTAATCACCGGCACTCATGTAATCAACTACATGGTCCACACTCTTATAATTGAATTTAAGAGCTACTTGATCCGTAAATTTATTTACCGAATCTTTTTTAGGCAGACTACAGTCTATTATACCCCTTCTGCCTCCTGTTTTTTGGTATACCGAAAATATTATGTACACAAAGTGGGGTGTGTGTCGTTCAGGAAATTATGCCTTGTTCTAGTTCAGCCAATAATTTTTTAGTTGTATAGAGTATTACAGATTCTTTTAAATTTAGTCTCATAATTTGCCTCACAATCCATATTTATCACGTGATACCCAAACACCACTCCGCACAGGATATACATCCAATCAGGGTCAGTGGCCCCTCTCAGGAAGAGCTCACATATAAATCGACATGGCTTTAACTGTACTAGGTTGCCTGCTATATAATTCAAAACCAGACACCGATAAACTTTTATGGGCTAATACATTTATTAATCAGGCTTAATAAATTTTTACAAAGCCTTGCAGACTACACCTTTGTGAACAAGTTAGTATATTAGCTTTACTCAATAGTACAATTGAGCCTATTTGCTTTACCTACTTTTATCTATTATCAGGTAATACAACCTGTGAATTATTGTTTATTCTGATCTCATTACTTATTTGCAGCTTTCTATAGGTAAGGATATCAATCATTACTAGATTTTCATTACTTATTTGCAGGACATATTCTTGATTGTACTATCAATCATATGGATTCAGTTATTCATTTCTGTGAAGCGCTTGAAAATTGAAGACATGAGGCATCAGCTAGGGCAGATCATGGTCACACAGTCAGCTTGCATCCGGCACACTCACACACTCGCACTTTTTGTAGCATACAGCAAACATTTATGTCATGGGTCATAGGGACCATAAGCTCTCAGCCAAAGTATGGGAGGGTGGGATGGTCAAAATGTCAGTATTGAACACCAATGAACCTACTTCAGCGACGGTCAGGTAAGGACTGGATTAGCCTTTGAATCTACTACCGGAAGTTAACTTTTTACGTAGCGACGCGCGCTACAAACGGTATCTATGGTATTCATAATATCAGCCCGTTGTCAGTGTTTTGAATTATGCATGTTTCCGGCAACATGGACAATTCAAAACCAGACACCGATAAACTTTTATTCATACAGCAAACATTTATGTCATGGGTCATAGGGACCATAAGCTCTCAGCCAAATTGGGACAGGAGAGCTAATGGTCCCAATCTACAATATATCTTTATTCACATAGTTAAAGACACTGTTCGACTTCCATCTCCCAAGTGCTTCTATGCACTCAAGCGGCATTCCCACTCTTGGATACTCCTGAGCTCCCCCTCGCCGTAGACTATGACATGTCACCAATGGCCACCAGGGAAGTCCAGACGCTTTCAATGCAACTTGCATGCACTTGTTAAACAGTTGGGCAGTCAAGGGCTCCCCATTTGACATCATGAATGCTGGGGCGCTGTCATGCACTGGGAAACGACGGACGTACTTTTTCCATGCTCGAACAGGACAGAAGTCAGTACTTGCTACTTGAGGCAGGTCGATGCTATATACATCCTCAGGTTTGTGTGTCGTCTTCGTGCTCCTGACTGTTATCGTCAGGTGTGTGTCATGCGCTGTGATGTCACCCCGGAGCAGCTTGTGACCGCCATCCCCCGATACCTCGGAATAAAACAACTTTGACTGTCTTAGCAAACATAGATATCCTATTAATAATGCAATAATCAACACCAGTCCATCATCTCCGATCTTTTTGAATTTTATAATTATCAGTTTAATATGTTTAATCTTCAGTGGGTAGGCCGTATTTACAGTATTATTCTTTAACTTAAACATACCACATTTAATTAGTGACATCGCATAACAGTCAAATGATGCTGTATTACCTCTCAACAGTCTAACCCATGTTCGTGTCCCACTCATGTAATTTTTTATTGCTCCTCCGGTCTTGAATTTATCATTTAAATACAAAGCGTATGACATTACCGTTTTAAGATTGGGTCTCTTAGGGTCGTCTTTAATGTTACTACAGAACCTTAAATACTCCCTAAATTGCACCCCTTTATTCCTCCAAGTTCCCTCTGATAATCCTGCCGAGAAGTACACGCTAATGCTTCCCACTAATGCGTGGTTACCACCTGCAAGTTGATAACGGCAAAACAAGAAAATTATCAACTAGCAGTGCACCATCACAACAACAAATTAAAAACATCATACAAATGCGAAACATGTATTTTAGTCAATAGTTTGGCCTGACATAATTTATCAGCAAGTAACCTAGATTTAGTATCAAAGAACAACCTACTTAGGGCATCCGCCAATACCAGATCCTTTCCTGGCTTGTGAATGTCCTGTACCTGGCAACTGTGAATAGCAGCAAACTGCCATATCTCCCTGGCACAGGCACACAAGATCCTATACCAGCACCAGAAGACAGCACCTGTTGGGAGGCTGCATTATCGGTGTTGATGATAATATGAACATTTTGAGGATTAGAAGGTGACAAATCTTTTAGTGCCACCACTAGATTTATAGCCTCCAATTGGGCAATATGAAAGTTATGACTCAGAAATGCTTCATCATACAAACTGGAATAGAATTTAATAGCACTGAACGCTCCCCCACCCTGCATTGAAGAATCACACTCGATGATCCATTTTTTCTCCGGGAAATGATGGAGCAAAACCAGCCTATTATGTCCTTCTGCAAAGCGTAGAAACCACAATATATCATTAACCAATTCGATAGTGACTTGTGTCTTCCCTATATAAGGGGAGGCTCTAAGAAACTCTAAAATCCTATTCATAAAGACCCGTGATGCCACAACACATTTCGAAATAAACTGTAACCATCCCACTAACCTCTGAACATTTTTTCGGGTAACCGCCCTACCCACCACCCATTTTTTACACTCTAATGAAATATCTAATAATTTCTCATTCGGAATTCTAATAAGCATGTTGGATGTGTCCAGTTCATAACCCAGCCAAACCAACTGCCTAGTCGGGGGAGAACACTTTTTAATTGAAAGACTTAGCCCCAGTGAATTTGTCAATTCTAAAATAAAGTTGTACGCTTGCTGTGCCTTAACCAGGGTATTTTCTACACCAACAAAATCGTCCAAGAAACACAAAGCGAAAAACCCCTTTTTTCTCATCAAGTAAACTACAGCCTCTGTAGTCCTAGCACATGCCATACTCGAGGTTGTGCAGCCGAACGGAGGAGCTGTGTCAAAATAAAACTGCTGGTCCACTTTGATTCCGAACAAAGGCACACTTAAGGGGCAGGTTCTTAATTGTCTGTACGCCCTCGCCAAGTCAATAGACCAAACAAAACAATTTTTCCCCAGCTGAGTTACTTGTTTAGCTAATGTCATTATAGTAGGCAAATTATATTTATATTCTTTTCCTTGATAAAATCCTTTAATTATCCCTGCATTAACACTGCGCCCCTTTGGAAAGCTAAGGTCTACAATGATTCTACGCTCGGCAGTATTCTTCTTGGGGCGGGTCATAATAGGACTAATTTGGGCCCACGGAGAGAAAGGAGGAGAATCAAATGGGCCCAACAGTGCACCGTGGGACAGTTCAGTACTTACATACTTGTTGATCCAAAATAAATCTTCCGCATTGCAGGTATGATTGCAATCAGACGCAGCAGGGATAAAATCACCAGTGAAATTGGATGGCCAGCCATATTCTAGAAACTGAACCAAATCAGTCTCGTAATAATCAGTCAAAAATTCCTTCCATCGATGTATTACCAGACCAGAAGGGACCGGCACTCTAGCTTCTAAATAGTTAGGCAATCCAGTACCTCGTACCTTTGTATAAATTTCAGCATAGTTCAAGAATAAATTACAGTTCGAGGTCAAACTAGGCCAGTGGTTTAGAACATAACACTTATATTCAAATGGAGATTTTTCACAAAACCTTTTACATATAACATAGACGTGCTATTAACATTATTAATAACATTAATGTCAACATCGCTGACTAGGCCATCAACACTGGTATTAACATCACATTGAAATGAATTAACGTCAACATCAACATCAACATCATCATTTACCGAAACATCAACATTAACCAAATGCGGCTCATTTTCAATACAACTCAATGGTAACACAGGGCCGATCATACCAGCATCTGGACCCACAATAACACTAGAAAAGTTTGTTGGAACCATTGGAGGTTCCCAGGCACTGAAATCACAGCGAGCGCCGGTGTGCGTGGACACATATGGAGGATCACTTAAGATTGGAGTATTTAATAGCGGGCAAGCCTTGTCAACCAACCCCTCAACACACAAATAACAACCAACAGGAACAGGTAAAACAGCATTGGACACACAAGGGACGTTTGATTGACTAGGCCTACCAGAAGAATGCTTAACTATGCTAGTGGCTGGACCAGCGGTAGGCTCTGTAGGTAGCAATACGCCCTCCCTAGTGAAAGAATCACAGCTTTCACTGCCGGTCTTAAAACCAAGCAATTGACCATGGCTGTCAATGGCTTTAATAGGCAATGTGGCCTGTAAGCGCACAGACAAGTTCGGGATGGTAGCCGTGCGGCAGGCAGGATCCATCAATGTGACGGTGTCGCCACGACCAATGTTTGGAAGGAAAACACTGCTCAGCTCCGTCATAGGTTGTGGTGTTCGTAGCGAGCCCATATCCAAATCCAAATTCATGCCACCGCCCCGTAATGCCTGAACACCCTTGATCGGTCGCATCATCCTTAGATTCGCATTAAACCATTTATATTGACCGCCACAATTAGAAACACGACCAGGACTGAAAGATTCAGTCTTACTGCATGGATTGTTAACAACCGTAAACCTATGCACTTTATGTGCCAAGCTAGAATCAACAGAGGTGGCATGTGATCTCTTCCTGCTGCGATAATACAAAGTATCAATTGACCCCTCCGGGGTACCTGAGGTAGCGTGCAAATTCTGGCATACACCTATGGATGCAACAGCACTACTATGGCAATTTACACTAACAGCAGAACCGATGGAGGGTGACAGGAGGGTAGGCGACAGAATCAAATTTAAACTCTGGGGAGGCTTAGACAAAATCACACCACCGAAATTAACGGAGCGTATGCAGATCTTGTCGACGTCTCCCCGCCCAACGTGCCGACATCTAACGCATCCCCGCTGCAACTCTTGTCGACGTCCGGTATACACACGTCCACAACGGAAGATGCAGCCTCCAGCCGGCTGCAAACTAAAAATGCTTTGTACGATCATGGTCATCTTGATGGCTATCCCTTGTCCGTTGCTTGGTTTTGCAATCCACCTCCTTATGTGGGTGCTTACGCCTCAGTTTAAACGCACAATACGCGCATATATGCAGAAACCTATCAGAACCTTCTCCATGGTCGGCGTTATAACTACAAGCACCCCCTTTGTTCCAAACGATGCACGGCCGAGGGTCAACACCCTTTTTATATTCAGCATACATGCTAAACAGTCCATGCTTTGACACCGTAGGTTCAACACGCCTACCGAGACCACATACGTCGCGGCGAATTTCCACTATTCGGCCCTGATCACCCCATCCACCTGGCAACCTTTTATCGGAAATCATAGAAAATATCCTCTCACTATATGTCAGACATGTTTGCCAGGTGTAGTGCTGGGCCATATCCAGTATAGTGTCAGTGTGTTCTTCAATATGTGGAATCCAGTCAGTAGGTACATCACCCCTCTTCACCATCCGCCGAATGGCAGCTAAGTATTCAAACCAGTGTGATTCCCCTTGAGCCACCTTCCCTTTTTTGTCATTTCTCACCACATACTTGTGAGGCAACGACAACTTCCCTGTACGTTTAGCCTTTTTTCCAGCAATGCGAATAAGATCACGCATAAGCGAGTCGTCACTATCAGAACCCTCACAATCAAACGGTACACAATCATGAGTGCGTTTTTGCACGGAGTCACAACCAGAAGAAAGTTTTACTGTACCTCTTGCCATACGAAAAAGAGCCCGTAGGGCACACGATCCTGTCGACCGAGCTGGCGAGTCACTAACATTGCTGACAGCCATTACACTTTCCGCATCCGTGACGTCATGTCGACCTACTGCCAGACCGCCGTCAGCCTGACCCACATTCGCCAACGTCATATTTTCCAGTGAAACAAGTCGATCCATTAATAGACGTTGTGCTGCCGCCAGCTTTGAGTCTAACAATCTCGCGATATCCTCCAGAGATGGACCCGAAGCAGAACATGACGGCAACACAGATGTCGGCGATGATAAATCCTCCATTTGCACTCTAGACGACGATCCTGGACGATGTATATTAGAACGACTTGTACTTGCGACAACTATATCAACCGTAAGCTCCATTGAGTCCAGCAGTTCCTTGGAATATTTACCAACACTAACTGGTACCTTACCAAGTCTTGGCATCTTGAAGTCACTAATCTCACCGGATTAAATCAAAATTTCAGTATTGAACACCAATGAACCGACTTCAGTGACGGTCAGGTAAGGACTGGATTAGCCTTTGAATCTACTACCGGATGTTAACTTTTTACGTAGCGATGCGCGCTACGAACGGTATCTATGGTATTCATAATATCAGCCCGTCGTCAGTGTTTTGAATTATGCATGTTTCCGGCAACATGGACAATGCGTACAGCTGCAATTACCGTTAACACAGTCATTCCTGACATTAATTATTCTCGGTATTGAATTGGGGTATTCTTTAATATGGACCTTCCAATAGCAGTAATCACCCATAACTGTTTCTACATAGAGCATGTCCTCCCTACTTGCATCATTTTTATTTCTCCAATTATTTAGTATTCCATCAACCTGGCTTTTTACGCTATAATCAACTTTTATTTTATCGCCGGACACTAATGTGTTGCTGTCTTCGGTTTGTATTGAATTGTATGAAGCGTATTAGCACATGCAATGTTGTCTGTACTATTTAAATGCTGCCCTAAACTTTTATCGTTCAAGTCATTAATTACACACTCGGCTCACCATACAGACACTATTCCATTGGAATTAGGTAACTCGTCGAGGTTCGTAGCACATCTAATTGGATTGCTATTCGCACAACAGCCACCACCTAACAGCATATCCGCCACATGAGTTATTAACACAATTAGGGTCATTAGGCACACCTGTAACATTACAAGTTATAACATTCCTCTGAAACTGGGCCGCAGAAGGAAATTTATCAACACGAGAGGAAGCAAATTTTTGTCGTCCCTCACTTGAAATGCGCACATACGCATTATCAACCGTCTCTCATATATGGTGTTTGCAATTACTAACACCACATTCAGCTGCAACATGTTTCATACAATATTTGAGATGCTGGCTGCCTTAGCTTCATGTCTTGTGTTCGGCAGTTCAGTCTCTAGCACAATTATATTTTTTGTGCCCTTTGCTGCCACATTTTGCGCACCAGTGCCCAAAATTACATGCGTCCTCCGTTCTGCTGCAGCCTGCCTCTTTGTTCCACCTAAAGCACCCCGCTTTTCCATCCTTTGCGTACGCATTTGACTTGCGCACTGTGCCGGTTGACTTTCTTGGCCGCATGTTGTGCATACCATAGTGGAACATCCCCACACCTGTGTTGTGGCTACTAAAAGCCGTAAAACCCTCTACTTCCGCCAATTTCCTAATGTCCTTGTCATATTCTATATGCGTAGAGTCATTAAAGTCATTGTGTCTGGCTCTTGAAGCCATGAAGCATAAGTGTTCTAGGAAAGCACGGAAGTCCTTTACAGTTAAGCATTCAATATCAAGGCACCAACGAATGGAAGCGGTAATTAATTCATAGCAATTTAATTTCTTCACCTCCTTTCCTAACATTGCATACCGTCTGAGACTCCACTTACTTCGCCTTGACCAAGAGAACCAGCTGGTGCAATGGCTGCTTCCGGCGCCGCCATTTCACCGGCTGGTTCTCTTTATTATTATTTTTATTATTATCCTCTTCTTTGATGCAGGCTTGTGGTAGCCTATACAAAGCTCGTAGCTCTCAGCTCTAATGGTATGCAGCCTAAAAATCGTACAGGAATGTTTCTCTGGCCCAGGCCCTGTCCAGCGCATTCTTGAATTGATTCATGGTAGCTGCTTCAACCGCTTCAACCGCTTCTTCCGGTAGCTCATTCCACATTTGTATCACTCGCTGTGAAAAGAAGGCCCCTCTGAGTGAGCTGTTGTACCTTGAAAAGCTTTTTGGAGTGACCTCTGGTATTGCTTCCCTGTATACGTCTGAATAGCAAGGCCTCATCCACATTATACTCAGCATTCAGGAACTTCCATGTGTTGATCATGTCCCCACGAAATCTTCTGTATGTGAGGCTTGGTAACTTGAGTCTCCTGAGTCTGTCTGGATAACTAAGGTCCTTCAGATGTGGCACTAGCTTAGTTAACCTTCTCTGAACAGCTTCAATCGATTTAATATCCTTCTTCAATGTTGGGTGACATATAGTGACTCCATACTCTAGTATTGGCCGTAGTTGGCTCTTGTACAAAGTGATCAGCATCTTTTCGCCCAAGTATTTGAAGGTTCTGCGAATCATTCCCACAATCTTATTAGCTTTAGATACGGTTTGTTGTGCTGGGAGAAACTTAGCCTATTGTCTACAAATACTCCTAAATCTTTCTCTACCTCACTCTCTTCGAGATTTAGTGGCTGGCCAGTAGAATGTTCATGCATAACATATGTATACTCTGGGTGGTGTCTCCCTATTTGCATGACCTGGCATTTATTCGGATGGAACTTCATCTGCCACTGCTTGGCCCAATTCTCCATTTCCAGCAGGTCCTTTTGCAGATCAGCACAGTTCTCCGTGGAATTCACAGTTCTGTAGATCTTTGCGTCATCTGCAAATAATTGTATCCCACATGATACAATCTCTGGCAGGTCATTGATGAAAATCACGAACAGAATAGGGCCCAGGACGCTCCCTTGAGGTATCCCACTGAGAACCTCTTTGAAGGAAGATTTACTGCCATTTACTACGACTTGCTGTTTCCTTCCAGTCAAACGACTTTGGATCCATCTCAGAGTATTTCCTTCGATGCCATAGTTGTGTAACTTGGTAGCTAGCCTCTGGTGGGGGACAGTATCAAATGCCTTCATGAAATCTAAGTATATAGTATCTAGTGATTCCCCCCTATCCATTGCGTTGGTCCATATTTCCAAAGTTTCTAGTAGCTGTGTAACTGTTGATTTCTTTGGTAGAAACCCATGTTGGTGGTCCGACATCAATTTGTTCTCTAGCATATGGCTGAGCATGTGCTCTCTGATGATACGTTCCATTACTTTGCATTCTATAGATGTTGTTTGAGTATGACTTTGGTAGACACTTCTTTGTTCATCCACAGTGGCCTGCTTCTTGCATCCGGATGGATTGTCTTTGTCGGTATGTGTTTCCGCACTGGTTCTTCCAGCTTTTGTGATAACTCACACCAGCATTCATATATACTATTATCTTGGAAATGGCTGTTCCAATCGATGTCCATGAGTTCCCTCATCTCACCATAATTTCCATGCGAGTAGAATGTTTTTAAGTATGACTTCTCAGTTTCTTCTGTATGGCACTGATAGGTGAAAGATAATGTGAGGTGATCACTCTTACCTAGGGGGGCTTGGGCTGAGATATCTCTGACCATGTTCTCTTCATTTGTGAATATCAGGTCTAATATTGATGCTTGTTGTCCTTCTCGATACCTGGTAGCATTTTCTACATGTTGGAACAGAAGGCATCACGGGTGCTTTCAAAGAATTTGCTGGCCCGATGGGTTTCCCCTACTGTTGTTGTGTTTCCCCTCCAATCAATCTCAGGCATGTTGAAGTCTCCCATGATCAGTACATGGGATGCTTCTGTGTCATTTACTGCCCTGATTAGGTCGCCTAATTTGTCATTGGTTGCAGGACTGCTGTTTGGGCTTCTGTATATACACCCAACTAGGATCGTATCTTCCTTGTTTGGTTTTACTTGGATCCAGACACATTCTGAAAAACCTATACACTTATTTATGTTGCTTTCTCGATAGGTGATATTATCAGATTCCAATACATAAATACACACAAGCCTGCCTTCCTGCTCTAGGTTCCACACCAGACTAAATCCAGGGATTCTAATGTCTTGCTTTGTAATTTCATAAGTGCAGTTCTTTGGTTTAGTTTCAGTCACTGCAATCAAAGTTGGTTTCTCTACATCAATGATAACCTGTAGTTCTTCCATTTTATTCGGCATTGAATCAGCATTTAGGTAGAGCCACTTGAACTTACTTTTATGTTTGTTCTAAGCTCTCCTCTTTGGTCTGGTCTGTGTATTGTTGCATTTGTTATTACTTACATTAGTGTTACAGGGAATTTCAGTTTCTTCCATATTTGGCAATTTCATGTTTTTCTTCTCTATAGTCTCATATAGCTTATCAATGTATTCTTGTTCTTCCTTGCTTGCAGTAATATAAACATGTTTTCATGTTGTTGGACTTCTGGTGTTTCTTACTTCCTTATCTTTTCTATTCTTAGATTGCTTGGGGGTCCCCTGACCCGATAGATCCAGTTTTTTTGATCATCTTGCATTGTTTTCATCTTTGCTTGTTCAACTTTTTCCTTGATTACCTTATGCTCCTCCACGGTGTAATCATTGCTGATGCTTATCTTATGGTATTCCTCTTCTGTGTCCTTCATTTTGTTTACATTTCTAAACACTACTGATTTGTCCTCTTTATTTGCCAGGACTACTTTCATTGGTCGGGGAACATCACTGTCAGTGTTCTTCTTTCCCAACCTAGTGACTTTGGTAGTTTCCAACTGGTCGATGCCAAGGGCTTCAGTGCTGAGGTTGTTGAAAAATTTGGTGTCCTCTTCTGGCCTCACCTCCCAATTAGCAGCTTTACTTTCAGGTACTCGATAGATTATCAGGTTGAACTCACGGTTTTCTTTGTCATCCACATTCTTTTTGTGTTCTACCATTGCAGTCTTAACAATTTCCTTTATCTTACTTGGGGCTGTGTTGTCTTCCGATTTCAGTGATCTGGATGCTATGTTGGCCCAAGTTTTGTTAACTTTGTCTGGAACAGCATTTGCCTTCTCTTCTAATTCTGTTTCAAATGTATCCAATTTCTTGTCCAGGTATTTCTCAAAGGTGCTCAGCTTCTTCTGCATGTCTTCTTGGAGTGATTCAATCTGCTTCCTCTGCTCTATCAACCCAGTTCCCAGGAATATCTCAACCCTTACTGCACAGGTTGGGCAAAACCAGAAAAAATCTGGACGATGTGCAGTTGCATATACTCCTCAGATGACATCTCAATACATTTGGTACACCATTGATTTCCACAGCAGCTGCAGGATACCATCTCATCATCATTTTCACAATCCACTTTACATTCTTCACATTTCCAGACCTCGTCATTATTGAATTTAGCTGCCTTGCCTCTGGGTTTTTTCTTTGTGGAGGTTTCCTTGGTTGTCAACCCCACTCTGTTTGATAGCCTTAGTTGTTTATATTTATCCAGCCATCCTTGTGGCTGAGGCATGATAATCAGCTAGATGTTAAGTCACTATATTGAATTTACACTCACAGTTGTGATGTTGATAGTGTCAGTGATGTGAGTGATAATAGGGAAATTATCCAATTGATCTTCTTTTGATCCAGATTATATTGCAGATGTTGTTACCTTTTACTCCTTAGTAATGTTCTGTAGTAATCAGTTCATAGTTGTCAGGCATACATACAGTTTGTTTACTTCTCACGCGTCGCCGATCTCCTCCGTGTTCATGATCGAGACATACGGCGTTCAAGTACCAAGCGATCTGTTAATAGGTGGTGTGCTTTTAGACATATTTCACTTTTTTGGTATTTTCTGTATGAAGATTGCTCACGACCATTGACAATGCCATGAGTTTGAGTCTATGCAGTCAGCATCATCCGCCGATATCTTCCTCCTTGTTAGAAGCACGACACACAAATCGTCGACAGACCGACACACAAATCATGTCATGCCGTTTTATTACATTTTTTAACTCAAAGGTAGCGGGGAAATATGAAGGAATAAATAAAGAAGAAGTGTTGCTTCTTAGGTTGTGAATTTAGGCTCTCATTTCATTTCCCCGTTTTTTTCGACAGCTTTTATATAGGGCTGGTATTCACCCGTGTACTGCGAGTACAGGGTGAATCCTTTATCTACGGATTAGTCAGCTTTTGAAAGAAGCATGTTTCAAGTATGCTCCTCATAGTGTGTGTCTACTATCATGACCTCTCTTTATTTGGATTCCATATCGACATGATATCGACTCTTGGTCGTCCTTCTTCCTCCAAAGGCGTCATACTGAATAGACGCCCTTCCTGTCTCCTCTTCATGGCGTCTCGCTTCTCCTGCAACTCCGCTATGCGTTGTTCTTTGGCCATGTCCGCAATTTCCTTGAGTAGCGCTGCCTCTTGGTCATCCAAACTGAGTGCTTGCACTTTTTCCACCAACTCTGGTGAACTTTCTCGAGAAACACTCCTCGACAAATCTTCCTCTATTGCTGCCGTGCGCCTTGTTAACTTTGTAGGCGGTACTTTCTTTCCTTTCTTCTTTTCTTTCATTTTCTTGCACTTATCAACCTTGTGCGACAATCCGCACAAGTCGCAATACGGCATTCTAGAAAGGTCGCCAACTAATGCACATGGTGTTCCCCCAACGGAAAATGCGAGCGAAGTGACAGTGGTTTGAGTCATTTCCGCACCAAACATTTGGCGCCCCAATCGCGCACATATAACGGGGTGGGTGCGTGAATCCCGAATACACGCAAATAATCGTACAATGAATATGATATCAATATTGGAATTGTTCTGTTCCTTTATATTATTGTAATACATTATAATACACATATATTTTACATCCATATTTATATATATATACTTCCATGTTAATAAAGATTGTATTATCCACTCCGGTCTCCTCGTAATGCGTACTTACATATATATATATATATATATATATATCACACATTACTGTAAGTCATTCTTCACCTCCTAGAAGGTGGTAGTTAGGGTCTATTTGTTTGGTACAATCTGTTTACATTGCGTGTAGTTTTAGAACCAATTAAAAACAAGGTTATCTACCCAATGTCCTATCAGAAGCCTAGCATCATCATGGTATGTTGTTTTGTGGCTGGATACAAAACTAAAGTGGCTAAAGTAGTGAAAGTGTTAATCGAGTAGGTTATGTATTTCCTGAAGAAGGGTACATACAAAGAAAGACTCCTGAAAAGGATAACAAAGAAAAGTGCTTGCAGATCTTTCCCATAGGAACATTGTTCCAGTAAACCAAGCTATGTTGGTGAGTCTCTGTGCCTCCGGTGATTCAAAAGCATAGATCACAATTGCAAAGTTTTGGCATTGATTGCAATTGAAAGCAAGGTTACTTCCACACGATTTGGGTATCCTGCATTATTTGGGAACGTTCAATACTATCATTACTGGAACAAAATGAGCTCAACAACATGTTAGCTATCCAAGACTCACCCCAAGACAGTCAGCCAGTTATCAGCAATGACCTATCAAACAAAAAAGGTCATTTTATGTAAATAACCAAAATAATATGGTTGCATATCCAAAACAAGTGCCTTCAAGTTTAACTTAAAGCACATGTCAATAACATTGTTTCATCATTTTGTAACTTAGGCCACTCTGATCTGAAACCACATCAAATCTAAATGTCAACATGAGTGGGATGAAAACAATAATAAACTGCAATTGAACCATCTGTGGGAAAACCACCACAGACTCATGGAAGAGGTTGGCGGGACCAAAGAGTCCTTAGTCCTTAGCCGCTTTCGTTTTGGACACTCATGGCTTACACTTGCTTTTCTGCTCAAGGGGGACCCTCCCGCTGAATGTATTGGGTGTCAATCCTCACTGATACTCAAACACATTGGATTAAGTTATGTTGATTTATTGACACATAATTGATTGTATGCTTTAACATGTTAAAGCGATGGTCTGAATAAAAAATAAATAGTTCTTGCCGTGAATATGGCCTATCCTGCCGGCAGGGCGTAAAGCAACCACCCATCAATCAATCAAATTGTAATTTAGGCTTCGTTGAAGTCATCTCCCTATTGATCTGGTTCTAGAGAAAGTACGCTTTGTGGCAGTCTGGCTCCATAATGATGAGGGGAAACACAAGATTCGCAGGACATACTGTGAAGTGACAAAACTGCTTCAGGATGTTCAACCTTTAATATGTAAACCAAACAAGGATATAACCTCAATTAAAATACAACACATGAAGGAAACCACTCAAGCACTATGTGAGGTTGTAGCTACAGGATATATATATAGAGGTAAGATTTGTATTTATATTAATTAATCCTTCAGGTCAATTTCTGTGCCTATTATATAGTTTATCTTAAGACATGACCTAGTCTGGTTGCTTTCTATGTACACATTGTGTTGTTGCTGAATACATACTTTTCAGTATTTATGATTCTTGTTTAATCTTCTAAATAATGAAGGAAAGTTTCAGGTCAGAGGAAGGATCTTCCACGACAGCTGGAAGCTTCAGTTAACAACTGGAGATACAAGCTAAGTATTTTGCACATGATTAGGTACATTTTGTAAAACACTTGGATCGTTTATTGTTATTTAGATGTTCAAAAAGAATTGGTTACGTATGTGGGAAAGAATTGGTGAAATAGACATGCGGTTCTGTTTACTTACAGGCTTTATTTTTCCTACAGATTCTGACTTCAACAGTTACCGTCCTGTTATGTACCCTTGGTCGAACAGACGTATAGGCACTTTAAGGTGTGGCAAGCAGACAAACTTAAATTAGCAGTTAATGCACCAGATTCATATATGAGACGCGTAACTTGTTATACCAATAAAGAAACCACCAATTGTTATACCAATAAAGAAACCACCAATCAATCAAGCATGCTGCCTGAGTGGTGGCCTGCATGCTGCCTGAGTCGCTGCCTGAGTGTCAGCATGTATGGTGCCTGAGTTGCAGCCTACATGCTGCCTCGCAACCTGCAAGCTGCCGGAGAAGCTGCCTGAATGCCAGCCTACATGCTGCATGGGTGCCAACCTGCATGCTGCCTGAGTGGCCGCATGTATGCTGCCTGAGTGGACGCATACATGCTGTAAAGAACAAGCTGTGGACACGACGACTGATTCACAACTGTTTATTAATAGTTCCGGGCTTTGCCACTTCAACTACTATTTTGGTTATTCTACGCATGTTCATATCACACACTTGTTTAACATATTCATGGTCAGCAATGAAAATATCTTACGTTTCTAACAAATTTTTAATTCAATAACAACTCTTCATCATTACATGTTACAACCACATGTAGTAAGTTTGTTTCTTAACTAGAAGCAAAATTGAAATTAACAAAATAACAGTTCAGTCACGATAGAACTTACATTTGAATCTATCTATGTCGTGTGTGATCCGCTTGTAAGTTTTGTACTGTTTCTGGCCATCAAATGCAAGTACATTTTAATATTTTCCGTTGCTTTATTATTCGTGTAGTACCTAATGCTTTATGTGCTTTTCAAGATAACTCAACATTCATGTTCTATAGTCATATCTTCTCTGGCATTCAGGTGGTTGCTTTTGCCTACTGTGTCGTGTGTGCAAAATGGTCGCTGTCTTTTAGTTTGCTAGATCGCACGTGTTCTTGCCACTCGGCAGGCCAGTTTATAATTAGGTTGATTTTAGCTTCGCAGTAATCTATTTTGGTATTGAGCTAGGTCTTGAGAAGGGTTTAACATTTATATGCATGTGTTTGTTGTCATTCGGCCACCCATTTTGAGCCAACTGCATGACTTCTTGCAGTGTTGCATCATTGGCTGTTTCATGTTGTATTCGTTGATTCATGTTCGTCTCCATATCAATGCTGGCTATGGATATTGTGTTGTCGAACAAATCATCGGGTTTGGTGCTAGCGGTGTGCGCCCGGGAGAGAGTATCTGCAAAATACATGTTGCAACCGTTAATGTGTATTACTGACAAATTATAATTTTGGAAACGCATACGCATTCTTTGCATGCGCGCAGATAATACATGTAATGGTTTCGACATAATATTAACCAATGGTTTGTGGTCAGTTTCAATTGTTATTTTTTTTCCATACACATATTCGTGACACTTCACGCACCCGAAACAAATAGCTAGCCGCTCTTTCTCTATCACGGCATAGTTGGTTTGTGTGTCATTCAATGCTTTGGATGCCATTGCTACCGGTTTACCTTTCTGAAACAGTGTTGCTCCCAATCCTGACTGAGATGCATCCACTTGAATTGTCACCTTCTCATGTACATCGTAATACTGTAACACGGGGCTGTTATCAATAACTGCTTGAGCTGATCAAAGGCTGCTTGCTGCTCATGTTGCCAATGCCATGCTGTTTCTTTACCTAACACGGTTCGAAGAGGCTTGGTTATTTCAGAAAACTTCGGAATAAATTTACTAACATAGCCTACCAAGCGTTGGATAGCTTCTTTATCATTTGGTTGAGGCATATCCACTATGGCTTGTATCCGTTCAGGATTCGGTTTATGACCATGTTGAGTTAACACGTGGTCGACATATTGTACATTTGTATGACAGATTTTTTATTTTTCTGGGTTCAATTTTAGGTTGGCTTCTCTGGCTCTAATAAACACCTGTTCTAGGTTTGTATTGTGCTCGGCTATTGTTGCTCCATAAACTAGAATGTCGTCCGTGACAACATTAACACCTTCTAAGTCTCCTAAAATGCTGTTCATTTCATTTATGAAAATATCGGCAGCAGTTTTTATGCCAAACGGCAATCTTGTAAAATGGAACCTCCCCCATGGGGTATTGCAGGTACATAGCTCCGAGCTTTTCTTGTTCAACTCTATCTGCCAATAACCACTTCTAGCATCAATACCTAGCATTTGCAGTTTTTGATATGACTTCTTCGATCGTTCTAGTCGGATAGGGCGTGCGCAAAATTGCCTTGTTTAATTTTGTCGGTTCCAGACACACCCTAATTTTTCTTTTTTTTTACTATGGTTACTGAACTAACCCATGGAGTAGGTTCAACCTGCGGCACTATAACGCCCAACTTTAACATTTTATCAATTTCATCTTTAACTTTGCCCACCACTGCATGTGGAATACGGCATGGCGGGTCAATGGACGGTTTCACAGATTTATCAATGTAAATGTTAGCATTTGATTTTATGTTCCCTAACCCCTCAAAAACGTCATAGTATTTATTTACCAGAATGTTCGCTTCTTTTTGGAAAGCCTCATGCTCTTTCGCAGGCGTGCGCTTTCCGTCTGTCGTAGTCTCTCGGCATCTGCGGTTGTCACTCTTGGCCTTGACTGGCGTTGTGTTGACTGCATCAACATGCTTGATCAACTTTAGCTGTACACACGCCTCCCGGCCCAGGATTGGGCTTCCGTCGGTTGTGACTTGGAAACACATCGGGGTTCCTTTCACGTCGATGTGAATCTCCCCTTCTGGTTTGATACGTTGCCCTGAATATGTCACCGGGCAGCATTTGGACGGTTGTAGTACTATGTTGTGCATCTTGCGATATGTAGCCATTGGTATGATGTTTGCTTGTGAACCCGTATCGAGCTTGAACCTGACGTTTTCGTCTTGCAACACTTGACTCTCATACCATAACTCTCGTTTATTATCTGCAAGTGTTAACTCGCCTATGAAGAGTTTGTCGTCCTCCATGTTATGTTTGTTATTTTCTTCTTCCACGTCTTGCCTTGTAATTTCATTTACCGCCACTCGACTATTGTTTTTCGACCTACACACTTTTTGGAAATGTCCAATGCGTTTGCAATATAGACATTGTTTGTCCTTAGCAGGACATTGATTTGGCGGATGGTCGTACCCGCTCCTTGGGCAGGCAGTGCGCGCTGAACTAGGTTGGTTGCGGCGATCAGACCACATGCGCGATTGTGGTGGCCACCCTGCCTGTGTATCGACACACTCACTTGTGACTTCTGAGCTACTACATAGTTGATCATGGCAATTTTCGCTCAATCTGCGTTTGGCGTCTGGAGTAGTCTGTCTCTGAGTCTATTGTTTTTTACGCCACACACCAGCCTATCGCATAACATAGAGTCTTCTAGCTGCTCGTAGTCACACAACGCAATTCGATGTTCTAACTCCAGAATGTACGCGTTTATATCCCCGGATGTCTGGTTATACGAATTAAACTTGTAGCGCACTACCGTTATGTTTGTGTGGCCATAGCAGTACTATTCAAATATATCGATTAGCGGCTGTATTTTGTCTTTGCTTTCTGGTTCTATCTTGAACGCTTGATATAGCTTCTGGGCTTCCAGCCCCGCAACATGTAGACAAACACAACATTGTATTTTTTCTGTCTTTGTAGCCGCTCCTGTGGCTACTGCATATATGTTGTATGACTGTAACCATGTGCGCCAGTTGAGTGCTAGATTTCCTTGCAGACATAATGGAGCCGGTGACTTCAAGCTTGTGAGCGCCATGCTTCGCTGGGTTCAAATCTGACACCATGTAAAGAACAAGCTGTGGACACAACAATGACTGATTCACAACTGTTTATTAATAGTTCCGGGCTTTGCCACTTCGACTACCCTGACCTCATTCCGGCCAGGTAGTCTCGTACCGTGTTACTAACTAACTCACCGACTATCGTAGTTACATATATTACACATGCTACCTGAGTGGCAGCCAGTATGCTGCCTGAGTGGCAGCCCTCTCCAATGGTTACCCAATCCTACCTGCTTTCGCACGCTACTACATATACCTCCAGTCAATACCGGATGCAGTGGTTACCATGCAGAAGCAGAAGGTAGGGAGTTCAATTCCCAGGATAATCTGACAGTGTGACTAGTGGGGCAACACTATTAAGGTGCCATGACTGCGCACTGTCACAAGTCGATACCCATCCTGACATGACCTGATATGTTGCTAGTACACTGAGAGACCAGTCTGCCAGAAGCATGGCAGTCCTATCCTAATATTGCAGAACGCCTGCCTAGGAAGCAACACATATCAGTTTTTCAGTCATTGGTTTGACTCGACCAGGGTCTTCAAATTTTCAAAACCAAAGCATTTATCTAGATTTGATTCTACATATCTAACTTAGATACTTATCAAACATCTGTCAGCACATATAATGGAATACAACTCTTTATTTCAATGATTCTTTAGGAATTCAACCTGTGGCATGCTTCATGTGTTTAGACAATGTGCTTTCCATTGTGTAAGGATCTGCATAACTTGTATTGCAAATAAAGTGTTGACTAACAGGTCAGTTAGCAATTTGTTTGGTATTGTTTTATTTTTATGAACATATTGTAAAGTCCACGGCTGGTAACTGTGTTTGTGTAGGCAGGCTATAATGAAATCAATGCAGGCAAGAAGAGAAAGGAAGAGTATAAAGAATGAAAGTAGAGAGATAGACAATGCCCTCAGGTGTATTATTTATAGTGGTACATGGGTCTGGTATGGCATACCACCTGACCGTGTTCTCCAATGAGAATCAAGCATTTACAGTTCCACCAATGAAAATCAAGCATTCTTGTGTCACCATGGCTACAGTGATCTTCCCACCACCACCATGCTGTGTGGCCCCCTTGGCAACCACCTGCCTGAGCTGAGTGTGTGGTGATCCGTGACTAACAGAGGGGGGAGGGGTAGTCGGTAGAGCTTCAAGTGCCCCTTACACACTATCTCTAGTGCCTCTTTCACACTATCTGACTAATATACAATGACTATTGACCATGAGTAAAGTATCACCAGCAACTACATAAATACATTGATACACCTGGCACTATATACCATTTACCATTATAGACCATTTGTATTTCCCCACCAACGCATTTTATCAGAATATTTTACAACTTCCCACTTCTTACCAGCCGCCTGAAGCAGCATCGAAATAAGTTGACTTTAGTACATTGTACTCAAATTACCTATATCCAATAATGAATAATAACTTAAATCTAACTTGTTTTAATTGATACGGTTTTCTGATTTCGAATAACAATAAAAATATAAAAATTATTTTAATTTAATTTTATTATTCTCAATTTTAAATCAGTTATGAAGAATGTATCGCATTTCTGATATCTAATATGATGTTAGAAGAAACCTATGAACAATTTGCGATCAATTTTACATTAATCCGACCATTTTCAAACTTTGTGACAGTTTAGAGGTTGTATGTGATACTCTAGAGGTACATTTCGGTCTCAAAGCATCGATCTTACATTAGTACAAATCGGATTTGGCGTCTGCTAACATTTAGTCTCACATTGATACGCATGGGCAGTTATTTTATATGTTGGCTGTCAAACTCGAAGAAACCTGAAGACGTTGATGTTAGACCCGTGGTTGCTCGACAGATCTTCATTGAGTTAACATTGCTTAAGCAGTTTGAATCGATGACCTACTTTCCCGGACTATTTTCTTGCAAAACCAGACCAAATTCTTTGATTTCACCACTCACCGACTATCGTTTTGAGTCGAAATGAAGGCAGAAATTGATTCAAAATGTCACTATAGATTATATAACTGTATGCATTTTCAGTTCAAAGATCATGAATATGTTCATAGAACAACCTGAACAATGTTAATGACAGCATAAGTTAATAATATGTTTGATAACAAATGGCAATATTCAACATTTTGTGTCCATGAATTTTCAAGTGAAACAACTTGTTCTTGAATTAATGACAATATTCAACAGTTTATGTTCATGGATTTTCAAATGAACCACCTTTCATGACATCTGTATCTCTATGAATTTTCAAATGAACCACATTTTCATGCATAAATGATAATATTTTACACATTTCATGTCCATGAACTTTCAAGTGAACCAAAATTGTCATGACAATAATGATAATATTCGACATTATATGTATAAGTTTTCAAGTGAACCAACCTTTTCATGAACAAATGATGATATTCAACATTTTGTATGTCTATGAATTTTCAAATGAACCAACTTTTTCATGACACATGCATATGTCTATGAATTTTCAAATGAACCACTTGTCATGGATGGTGGAGGTGACGTAGATGCTGTCTATTTAGACTTCTCAAAGTGCTTTGATTCAGTCCCCCATGAGAGATTGCTAATGAAGCTGGACAAGTATGGCATCAAGGGAGAATTGTGGAAATGGGTAGCAGACTTTCTCAGGGGCAGACAACAACAAGTATCTATCAGAGGATATTTGTCAGCCATAGCTGCAGTTCTCACCGGTATCAGACGGGATGGCCGAATGAGTTAGAGCGTCCGTCTCCCATGCTGGTAGATCGTGGGGTCGTGGGTTCGAGTCCCGGTCGAGTCAAACCAATGACTTTAAAATTGATACTTGTCGCTTCCTAGCCAGGCGCTCGGCATTATTAGGATAGGGCAAGGACTGGTGTGCTCAGTGTCAGGATAATGTGACTGAGTGGGATACCAGGTCATGGTGCCGGCGGCCTGGTTTCCCAGTGGGACAGCACTATAAAGTCGCCATGAGTGCGCACTGTCACAAGTCGGTACCCGTCCTGATATGACCTTAGATGTTGCTAGGACGTAAAACAACAACAAACAAACTCACCGGTATCCCACAGGGCAGTGTATTAGGGCCGCTATTATTTGTCATTTTCGTTAACGAGATGCCTGACATGGTACACACATGCATCCAGATGTTTGCGGATGACACAAAACTATTCACTCATATCAAAGATGAGTCTGATGTAGCTAGACTGCAAGACGACCTGAATAACCTACAAGTATGGGCTGATGCATGGCAGTTAAGATTTAACCCTGACAAATGCAAAGTGCTCCACCTCGGACGAAGCAATCAGAGGTCAAATTATAAAATGTCTACAGCTGCAGGAGAACAGATAGAATTGCAGAGCACGGATCTCGAAAAAGACTTGGGGGTCTGGATAGACCCGAGCCTGACCTTCTCTATTCATTGTGAGACCCAGGCTGGGAAAGCCAATAGAACACTCGGCCTCATAAGACATACTTACACATACCTGGATGAAGTCAGTCTGACCAAGCTATACACATCCCTGGTGAGATGCAAGCTAGAATATGGATATCCAGCATGGGCACCAATGTACAGGAAGGACTGTGAACTTCTCAAGAGAGTACAGAGGCGCGAATCCCGCCTAGTACCAACCCTGAAGAATTTCTCTTACGAAGACCGACTACGAGCACTAAAACTGCCAAGCCTATTCTATAGAAAGGCCCGTGGAGACCTCTTTGAGATCTACAAACACCTCAGCGGAACTTATACAGTCAAAAAACGGTACATCATACTCGAGCCAACACACGGTCTGATAACCAGAGGGCATAATAAGAAGATCGTCAAACCCAGAACTAACAAGCAAGTTCGTCAAAATTTCCTCACTGAAAGAGCCGGGAACACTTGGAACAGATTACCAGCTGATGTAGTGAATGCCCCAAGCTTAAGCTCTTTCAAAGCATGCCTTGACAAGCACTGGGGAATTTACCGCTACAGTCAACGCTCGCCGCACAAAAACTATAATTTCACTAGGTCCCACTTAGACAGGCCAAAGCTGCTAACAGGCATTGATGCCTAATTTCTTAAGCAGAAGAGGATAAGTATAAGTATAGGTAAGTATAAGTATAAGTATGACAACAATGATAATATTCAACATTGTATGTCCATGAATTTTCAAATGAACCACCTTTCATGACAAAATGATAGTTTTCAACATGTTATGTTCATAAATCTTCAAATGAAAGTCATTGTAAGGGATTCCTTCCCCAGATCCAAAGAAATTTTAGTTTTTTAGTAATCTAGATATCATTCATTGTATATTACTAACATTAAACAGTTTTGTAGTATAATAACGGTTTGTAAAGCCCATACGGATTTATAGTAATATTATTTAATTAAAAAGAATAGTATGATATATTTTTTTTAATGTGTTTGTGATCTCAAAAAAATATATATATCATTTCATGCTTTAGCTCTGGTGATCCAGCCAGTCTCGCTCTTGCAAGCCAAATAAATATATAAAATAAAGGTCATCATACATAATCATTTTCTAGGCCCAACTAACTGATCACAGTTCACTTCACGAAAAGTGACTAAGTATATGTATCGACACAAATAATAATCATCATTTTAGGCCCAAATGCTCACAGTTCACCTCATGAAAAGTGATTATATTAAAAAGATATAGGAAATTGTATTAACAAATATATATATTATTTCATCTTATAGCAGAGATGTTTCTAATCTCGCTCTTGTGAAGTGAAGTCAATATATTAAAAAAGAAATAGGAAATCCCTACAATCATTTCAGCTGACCTCCCAACGAACAGTCGCTTTGGTGGAAAATGATTCAGTTCATTCAGTACCCTAGCATTACTTGTACCTCCCCAGGCATCTTCTCTGCTTGATAAGCAGTAGAAAGCATATAATGTCTCGCTCAGCAAGCAATAGGTAACAAAAGGAAGAATCTTACAGATCATCCTAGAACAAATGAAAAATATCTCCATGCCTTAGGCATTTCTTATGCCAATGGTATATCATATACCCCCAGGCATCAACTAATGTGTTTTGCTTAACAGAATATTTTTGAAGAGTTTCTGTCTAAAATTGAACATCCACAAGAGTAACCATACGTTCTACCTAACAATTGCACAAAACAAACCCAGTCGATCTGTCTTGAACATGGGGATACAGAAATATCAGTTCTGGCCCGAATCATAGGGATCAGACAGTCGTTCTCTTATTGTTCATAATTGTTGTCTGCAAGTATTTAATCTCTGAATTGGCTTTCATCTGTAAGATTCTTCAAGAATATTATTTGTTATTTATTTTAAAATAAATAATCTTTTTATAATATATATCATATAAAGTCAGGCTAAGTGAAAAGAAGAGGGAGAAACGGGGGTTGGTGAACAGCCTAATTTATTCGATAAGGCTCTTATACAAAGCTTAAAAGTAAAAATGGATGTGTAGTGGGAGAGGTAAGCGGCTACAGTGCGCACAGTAGAAGGCGGGGGGAGGGGCAGCAGCAAAGCAGCATACTGGCCTGCAGCAAATATATATAACATCCACAAGAAATAATTATCAAATCGTAGCATAATAAATAATCATTATTATAAGATACCTTCACCCGCCAGTTTATATTTATATAATAGATTATATCACACATAAAGTCAGGCTACGTGAAAAGAAGATGGAGAGACGGGGGTTGGTGAACAGCCTAATTCATTCGATAAGGCTCTTGGCCAAGCAATAAATGCCAAACCTGCCCGCTAAACTGGGCCCGCCCCACCAACCACCCCTCAGACCTAGATCGTTGACAAAGCAGCCGCGACACGGAAATCATTTACTATCCTTTCTTGCAATGGAGTCTTCAAGTAGGAGTAGACCGTGTCAGGGGCCCAATCACCCCTGACCTTAATCTCCTCGATAGAGGTGCCTGACATGGCGCCTGACATCTACTTTGGAATGCTTGCATGACACAGCAGTTGGACCTGATGGAATACATTATCAATTTTTTAAACATCTCCCTGAACATGCACTGAGACTGTTGCTTCAACTCTTCAACAACATCTGGGAGTCGGGTGTCATCCCCGCCTCTTGGCGGGAGGCAACAGTAATACTGATTCCAAAACCTGGTAAAGACCAGAGTGAAGCCCACAACTATCGTCCCATAGCGCTCACCAGCTGCATCTGTAAAACCATGGAGCGCATGGTAAACAACCGCCTCGTCTGGCTACTGGAGTCAGGAGACCACCTGTCCGACCTTCAATGTGGCTTCAGATGCATTTGGTGTGCATGGAGACCTTCATAAGAGATGGTTTCCTTAAGAAGGAGCATGTTGTGGCTGTCTTTTTCGACCTTGAAAAAGCCTATGTGGCAGCATGGCATCATGGAGGATCTTCATGCGATTGGCCTTCATGGCCACTTGCCAATTTTCATCAGGAACTTTCTAGCGTTCAGGCATTTCCGCATCTGTGTCAAGACTACCTATTCCAGCCTACACTCACAGGAACTATGAGTACCTCAAGGCAGCATACTGGCCGTGACCCTTTTCAGGGTCAAGGTCAATGGGATTGCTGCTCCTGTAGTCTTTTCATGGATGACTTTGTTTTATATTGCAGCGGTGCTAACATGAATGTCATAGAGAGACACCTACAACCAAGCATAAATGGGATCCATCGATGGTCAGTTCTGAACGGTTTCAAATTTTCCAAGACCAAAACAGTCTGCATGCACTTCTGCCTGCTGTGTAGAATGCATGCGGAACCGGAGCTTACCCTGGATGGGGATCCCATTAAAGTCGTTGAGAAAACCAAATTTCTGGGCCTCATTCTCGATGCAAAACTGTCTTTTGTGGCACATATAAAGTACCTGAAAACGCTGGATATTCTGAGGGTGCTGTCTAGCTCAGAGTGGGGAGCGGACAGAGATGTTCTGATCTATGTGTACAGAACCTTGGTTCGGTCACGAGTGGATTACGGCAGCATAGTATACGGTTCCGTAAGGAAATCATATATTGGGCTGCTAGACACGATCCACCACCAGGGACTACGCCTGGCCCTTGGGGCCTTCCGCACCTCACCGGTTCAGAGCCTTTATGTCGAAGCCAATGAACCATCGCTTAACAACAGGAGAATCAAACTGGCCATGCAATATGTAGTCAAGATAAAAACTAATGCATGGAATCCTGCACACAATTGTCTATTCGAGCAACATGATGAAGCCAGGCCGAATTACATCCGGCCACTGAGGCTCCGAATGAAACCTCATTTGGAGGCCTTGGGCGTGGACTTGGACGCGTTGGAGGATACCAAAGTCCCAGAACATCCCCCGTGGTCGTTGAGAAAGCCATCGGTTATCCTCCGACTCACGGAACTGAGGAAGTCTGGGACACATCCACTCGAGTACCAAGGACTGCATGCAGAGATTCAAGGCCAGTTTCCAGACAACTTCTCCATATACACTGATGGTTCGAAAGACCAAAGCCGGGTAGCTGCTGCGGCAGTCTGCCGACAGGAAAAATTTGGTGTACGTTGTTCAGTAATTCGTTCTCTTGCCTCCTGGCTGTTGCTGGACTGAAAGTGAATCACCCTATTCTAGCAACGGTCATTTATAAAATGAACCAACTGACAACGGATGGGTATGACATCCACCTGTGCTGGGTGCCTGGCCATGCCGGCATACAAGGAAACAAACGAGCTGATCGGGCTGCGAAGAAGGCCCTGAACTGTGATCTTGAACCGTGTCTGATCCTGTCACTCTGATCTGAAACCACTAATATCCACCCACATAAAATCCAAATGGCAACATGAGTGGGATGAAAACATTAATAAACTTAAAGAAATTGAACCATCTGTGGGAAAGCCACCACAGACTCATGCGGGAGGTCGGTGGGACCAAGTGGTCCTTAGCCGCTGCCGTATTGGCCACTCGTGGCTTACACATGCTTTTCTGCTCAAGGGTGAACCTCCCCCTGAATGTATTGGGTGTCAGTCCCCGCTGACACTCAAACACATTTGACTAAGTTGCGTTGATTTTTCGGCCCTGCGCCAACAGTTCTACACTGCAGAAGTATGCATGACCTTTTTACTAAGGTAAAACAGGAAAACATTTTAGCTTTTCTGAGGGCAGCTGGACTGTACCACCTCATATAGTTTACTAAATAGATTCTATCAGTTATTAATCAAACTTTTCTTTTTCTATGGGAATTTGTTTACCTTGACCACAAATATATGATTGTGAGCTTTCTAATTTAATGAGTGTCTATTGGCAAAATAATTGATTGTCTGCTTTTACATGTAAAAGCGATGGTTTGAACAAAAAAACAAACATTTCTCACCGTGAATATGGCCTATGCTGCCGACACGGCGTAAAACAACCACCAATCAATCAATCAATCAATCATGGACAAGTATGTACAACCTCCCCTTCTGAGGGAATGCTAGGTAAAATGCTCCTCACCTAGGCCCGCCCTATTCGAAAACAGCGTTAACATCTCCTGATAAGCTGAATATGTCCTCGGAAATGAAGAGCAGCCCAGTCCAGGCAGGGGAAAAGCCATGTCCCGATCCCCCCCTGTTATATCAGTGAAATGACGCTCTGTCCAATAGACGGCACAGAGGGCGGTATTGGGACAGCTAGATACGGGTATCTCCAAGACCCTCTCACGAAACTGTATAGTCTTCAAGTGACTCACCCATATTATCATTCCCCATGGGTGAAAGAAAAAATCAACCCTGCACAAGGCGAAATCTGAGTCAGTGATTTGTGATTTATGAAGCAGCGCTCTAAATGAGCACAACTTTGCTGCACGCCAGGCAATATGGCCCGGGTTGTTAGTCAATAAAAAAAAATACACAAAAGCATATGTGGTATCATAGGGGGGGGCCTGATGGGGGGCATCCCCCTTTTGGCGCTTTATCCCCTTCAGGGTTGCAGCGACCACAAAATCATCATATTGGATGGGCAACGCCCCATTCTGTCTGAGAAAATAATTCAGCCCCGACAAATAATTTAAGACCGACCTGTACGTCAGAGACCTAGCCAATGAAGCTGGATACAATGCAACTCGCTCAGAGGCACAAGGGAAAGGAGAACTGTTACTAAGAAAAGGAGCAAGGAATTCAAAATACCTCCATATCTGAACGGAACGGGTTGCAATAGAATTTTGTGCATAAGAATGGCTCTCAAACCCCTTCTGTTTGGCTCGCAACTGCACCAGACCTGCAAGGAAAAGAGATAGGAGCATCAAAAGGATGAGTGCAGCACATAACCCGATCACTATCATCCCCCCTTATTCGAGAGCAACTGGACCGTGCATCCAATCTGCTCAGGGCATCACAAACAGTGCTAACGCGTTTATTAATATATATTGAATGGAACACAAAATTATTCTTAACCGACAACCAAAACATTTCACGCAGCATAGCCATTATATCGGCAGAACGGGAACGACCTGTATTGAGTGAGGCCTGAACCACTGCACTATCAGTTACACCAACAATCACAGCATTAGACCAATCAGCTGCCCAGCGGCGAACGCCCTCAACTACCGCATGCATTTCCTTAATATTAATATGTTTTTCACCCAATCCGTCCATTAGCATGATCCCATGGTGACCACAAACCTGATCTATCACACGCTCATCACGGTGCTGAATGTACCAACCAGCCAGTCATTCCCAAAACTAGCGCCAAGGTGCCAATCGGAGGCGTCACTGTACATAGCCTTAGTAACGGCAAACTTTCCCAACATACCTGCCTTGCCATTAAACTAGAAGCAAATTGAATCCAGTAGTCAATTTCGGCCCTAAACCCTGCGTTAAGTCTTGCCTTAAAATATGGTTCCCAAGGAGTACCGATCAAGTCATAGACCCTTCTACTGAAGGTCCTGCCACCCCTAACCACCTTCGCACAATATGCCATTAGGCCAGCAAGGCGCTCCAGGTCCTTCCTGCAAGCCTTCCTTTTGCACTTAAAACTCAGAAGTATTCCTCTCAACCTATCCAACTTATCCGTAGGGAGTGATAATTCTAATGATTCGGAATCAACCTCTATCCCAAGGAACCTGACATTCTTGGATGGAGAAATTAGTTTTCTATAACTAATAAAAAAAAACAAGCGACGAAGAATAGCAATGGTTATCTACTGGTAAGCAGATGCCTGGTCGAATGTACCAGCGATGATACAGAAATCATCGAGGTAGTTCACTACATGACAAACCCCTTCTCTGGCTGCACATCGCACAACAAAATCTGAGATGCACGAAAATATATAGGGGCTAGAGGACATACCCATACAAAGTCTACTATCAACTAAATAAGTATCAAGATTTTCTCCCTTAAACCGCCACTTAAGGCCCTGACTAGACCTATTATCCCGGTGAATGTGGACAGCCCTGTAAGCATCCTTAATATCGATACAAACCAGATAGTCTCCTCTCTCTAATAATTCGACCACATCGTCGATACCATTGTATTTAAATTTTAGGGCAATAGTAGAAGTCCAGTTATTCACAGATCCACCCTTAGGCTTACTGCAATCCACTACACTACGGCCACCACCACTATCTTTCGGAACCACAAACATCCCATGCATACAAAGGGGACGATCCACTACCTTAGTTACCAAGCCGTCATGAATTTCAGCCAACAAGCGTGACTCGAATATATCGGTCTCCCAAGATGTTTTGGTATGTCTAGTCTTAACATCATAATGGGCATCACAATCCCGATCAATAAGCCTAAAGCCAAACACAATGCCCTGTAACATATATAGGCCGTTGACATCACAGCTTCCCCTGCAAAAACACTCAACAAAAAAGCGGCATGGTTTTAATTAACATGTAATGGAGGACAAGACATGAATACAGTCACAGCAAACTGATGCACAGTCTTTATATACTCCAAAAGTGACAAAGTCAGAGTCATGTGTCTCCCTCACCGAAACCATTAAATGTCCATGTTCACTCCCAATTACCACAATAAAGTCTGACCAGCTGTTGTCTCTTAATCCATGCCAGCTTAAATTTGATTCAATGATAACCGAAACAGCGGGAACCTTGTCACTATTTTCACCCAGCCGAACATCCTGCTTGTCAATTTCACACAATATTAGCTGACCTCCAATGCCAGCTCCCCGGCTACCGTCCCATACCGTGTCGACATTGTCGAAGGGCTCACGATCACCACCATCACGACTGACGAATGGCATAGGGGATGTCGATTCATCCGGCTCTTGAGTGGCACTCACAGCAGTCCTCGCCTCTACCCGCGCGCTAATAGCCTGGCATTCCCGGCCAATTTGCATGTAAGAGTGTCCATCACCCATCGGATATGTGCCAGCCACGTCACAACACTTCAATCTCTGCAGCTGTTGCGTTTGTGCCCTTTCACACTACATTTCAAACATAGGTGAGCAAACCGACACTCCTCCCCTGTTTTAGTACATCCTTGCTCACTATTGTGGGCATAACAGGCGAGCTTGCTGCCAGTTGGTCCTGCCAATGTTGGTCCTGACAAGCACTACAAAAAGGCATTGGTATGCCATGAGCTTACCAGAAATACGTGTTGACAGGAATGTCCATTAGCACAGGCAGAGAAAGTAAATATGGATGTGTAGTGGGAGAGGTAAGCGGCTTATATCACACATTGTTAAGTAATATCAATATATAGAATACATCTCTTTATAGAAAATGAAAGTTTAAAAAAAGTTAATTTAATAAGTATCATTCCATAATCTTATATTTATTTATATGCTTTGTAATACATATAATAATATAGAATATATTCTCTAGAAATCATAGTTAAGTTAGTTCATGTTTCTAAGTATCATAGGTATTTAGTTATGCTTTCATAAGAATATAAACATATGTATGGAACTCTGCTATAGTTCCGAACGATGAAGTAATGCCCACGCTTATCTTTTGTCAACCACAACAAAAATAATGCATGTGTGACAAAACCTTCATGTCCATCATGTTTTGTCCAATTTCGCTTCCCGCCGCAGCGCATTGTCTGTAAACACAACTTCAGCCAAGCTGAATAAAAGTTTGTAATCGCTTTGCGCGTGTCACCGTCGACACTCGAAATAGACTCCCGTTCCACGCGTCGGATTACTTATTGACGTTACGTACACCCGCGAAAAGATATCTACTGCCGAATAGAAGAACTGTGTCGGCTATTCGCATTCACTTTTTTTGTCATGAGTATGTCGAGTATGAAAAGAGTACCTAGATTAGTAGTGTAGTAGTCTGTACATGAACTCTATTACCACGCGGTAGCGGCGGAGACTACGCCGCACAGCTGTGCAGTTCCACAACACTGCGCTAGGTGGGGGCAAGGCTAGCCACCGGGCAGACCCCGACTGGGCTGCCCTCTACTGTGTGTGGCGGGCCCACGCCCCCCACACACACACCTATTGAGTCGATTTGGGATCTGGTGAATCAAGGGGCGGGTCAGATAACTATTGATGCCACGGAGAGCAGATTGGTTCAATAAACCAGGTTGAAGCATACACTGATTGAATCTTGGTGTTCTTCCATGTGAGAGCGTGAGCGTGAGAGTCGGAGGGTCGTGGGCCATTACATTGGTGCCGTGACCAGCTCGCCTTCTGCATAAGGGGTGAGTCTTGGACCTGGGCCGTGGACTCCGAAGGTAGGTTCTCTTCATTATTTTATTATGGAGGGGATGTCGGCAGGTCAACTGCGTAGTGGGCGCCGATACCATATTGATGGTACGAGGCGTCCCGTCGCAGAAGGACCGCCAGTGATCGTGGATGCTTCTGTGGTGAGTACACCATGCTCTATTAATGCCTGTTTGGGATGTTGGTAATACTTTCATTCCGAATACAGGTGCCGGCGTCATCGGGGAGGGCCGTCAGGTGTCAATTGGTCGGGGACGCATAGCCACTCCCGTGCCTGCACCGGTGGTGTCGCCCAGGATCATTGCAGTCTCTGATAGCTATTGGACGCAGTTAGCGCAATTGAGTGGCAGTTCGCCGCCTGGTATTGCGCCATTGTTTACACCGGTTGCGGTACAGGGCGGGGGGCGTGTCACGCGGTTGAGCACTGGTTCAGGTGATAGTGTCACGGCGTTGAAAAATGTTGTGGCCTCTGACATGGCGCAAAAGGTTCTCTCAGTTGATAAAACTACTTGGGAGGGCCTTACGGGGAGTGCAATGAAGGTGGGCTTCTCTCTTGATGCTATACGGTCTCTGTCAATCAATACTGATTCGGGGGCGGGTGTACATAAGCGTAGCAGTTCAATCGTGTATCGTGATGATTTAGGTCTAGGCATGCGCGGGAGTTCTGCAAGAGAAGTTCAGCTGGAGTATTCACCCTGGGGGAGTTCAGCAGTCCGTTCTGTGGGGACGGGGGCTGGGCATTTTTACCCATATGAACCCTGTCGTGGGGGAAATTACCGGCTTTGGAGATGGGCCGGTAGCTGATGACTCGTTGACGTTCACGTTGGAGAATGATTTGGCTATGGGTCGTACGTTTTCGGGGTCGCAGACAGAGGTAGAGCATCAGGAATCGATGCGTATTCGCCGGTTGCGAGCTTGGAAGTGGGTCCAGTTTGACCGCATGGCAGAGGGAAGACAAGTGTTGGATGAATTAAGAGTCTCCAATGCTGCATTCTATGCGCGCAATTTAGCTGATCTAAACGCAGCATGGCGCATCTCCGCAGAGGAGGTAAATTCTCACCGTATACTACTTGAGGAGCAGCAAGCTGCTTGGATCAGGCAGACAGAGGATTTATCCATGCGTGAAGCGCTGAATGTTCAGTTGCAAGACGACAACCACAGTATGTGAAAGATTGCTAGCTGCCGAGAGGTGCGGCATTGATTCTGCAATGGTTACTCTTGCAGATGAGTGTCCAGCTTTTCAGGCCGAAAAATTAGCATTTCGACGTAGTTTAGGGTTTGGGGAAAGCTGTGTGAAGGTTACTGAGTCTACATGGTTAGATAGCCGTCAGTCGCAGTATCCGGCGCATAGTGCGCGCCTGGCTTCCACAGGTAGCTCGTCGAATCTGCCGGCGCCTGCTAAGGGGGGCGGTGGTGGATATGGAGGTCCGAGGGAGCCGGTGCCCTCTTCTGGGGAGGACGTTACTTCTTGGGGTGGGGGGGGGGGGTTCTGTTCAACATCAGCATGATAATGTATGGAGAGAGAGGATTCCTGACTCGGTGGGTTCAGGCGGAGATGCATTACCCATTGCATCGCTACCTGGGCTGCTGTTGGGCCGCCAGTACTCAGTGGAAGAAATGTGGTTGTTCCGGAATCATCCAGCAATAATGGATGTGATTCGGGAGCGTGCTTCTATTGGGGGTGGGCTGGATGGGAGTCATGTAACCGGGATACTTTAGAGCTTGATGAGAATGTTTTAAGGTATCCTGTGGCTGGGTCTGCGCGTATCCCTACGTTACGTCCAAAACCATTTACAGGTATTAAACGGGAATGGAATATTTGGTGGCGGGATTTTACGTTGGATATGCGGTCCAATATGTGGGATGAGAATGTAGCTCTCATTCAACTATACCTCTGTCGAGGAATGGACCGGTGCAGGACTGTGTGGACTTGTGGAGGCGTCATGTGTTGACGACGATGAGGGAGCTGCTCCCATCATCTCATATAAACTCTGTCCTGTGGATCCCATGGCGGGCTGGTATCAGTGGAAGAAGCGCGTCCAAACTGCCTGTGATGGATCGTACCATGCATACGGTTTACAACTTCAAGTTGATGGCCGGGAGGCTCCTAGAGATACTCGGATGAGTGAGCGCGCGATCGAGACTAAAATTGTCGAGTGTTTTGTGTGTTCACTCCTAGATCCCGGTGAGCACCATGCCACCTACGACCATTGGCGTCTGGGTAAGTGGTCTCTGGAGGAGATGTTTGAGGTGGTCGACGATTACTGCGCCAAAGCACTGCATGCTGGGCGGTCGACTGCGGTTGAGGCTATTCGGCTATCAGATGAGTCGGATAGTGAGTTTGAGGTCGAGGTGGTGGCATATAATGCGTCCAGAGGGCCTCGGCGTGATGGCGGCGGTAGTTACTCCCGGGGCAATTCTGGGGGGGGCTATCATAGTGGTAATAACTTTTGGGCTTCAACAGGACGGAGCTATCATGAGGGTGGCAATTTCCGAGGGAACTCTGGGGGGATTATCGGGCACCACCTATCACTAAGGAAATGGTCCAGGGCTGGGTCCGTGATGTGATAGGCGAGCAGAAATCTGCAGCGCAGGTGGCGATGAGTGGACCTAGTCCATCTGGGTCATCTGCATGCAGGCGCATAGCTAAGAAAGATACGCATGCTCAAGATCATGAATGTGGTCGTTGCTTTGCGTTTGGTCATTGGCCTATTCAATGTACTGGAGTAAAGCATACTCTCTAGGAGGCTGTAATAGCCGCGGATCGTGAGGGTAGGGACAACTCAGGTGTTGATCGGGTTAGGTTGACGCATCTCCGTAAAGAGAGGGACGCAAAGGCTAAGCCCAATTTAAACGCCTAGGGTTGGACCATGTGGGCTTGTGCCCAACCCAATTGGCAAGCCCGGAAACTGCCAAAACGGATGCAGTGTTAACTAATGAGGAAGCCGGTGTGCAGTCTGATGCTAGCGCAGGACCGCCAGTGATCACCCCTGGTGATTCGATCCCAGTGGAGTCGGTATTGTGGGATGGCATGAAGCTGATAGCGTGCTGCGTTTCTGCTTTGGCTCCCGCGCCTCTGGATCACTGTATGCAATTCATAGTACAGCATCAGGGGTGCAATCTATCTCACCCTTGTGGTAGACGCCTGTTCGTGGATTCCACTTTCTGGACTTTGGAGGAAAAACGCTGGTATGTGAGAGTGTGCGTTAGGGGGACTATCAGGTATTTTTTAATAGACAGTGGGGCTGCGGTCACATGTGTTGGACGAAAATTCTTCGATAAACGATAGATGGTGACAAGGTGTTTTTCGATAATAGCGTGAAGCCTGTCATGGTCACCGGTGGGCCCTCAAGCAGAATGGACAAGCCATCCTATCTCTGGAAATCAGGGGGTAAATATTTCATTATGCCCCCACTGTTTCCGGTATTTCAGAAGATGGTATTTTAGGTGCAGAATTTTTGGAGTATTATGGGTGTGAGCTGCGACAGGCTGGCAGCCTATATCTTCATTATCTGTACCGCCTCACAGTGCAGTGTGAATTGCGTTGCGATAGTCAGACTGTGTCTGCTGTTGCGCAGAATGTTCGCATTGCTCCGATGACTGGCTGTGATGTCAAAATTACAGCTGATGGGGTTGACGGTGATCAGCAAAGCCTAGTTGAACCGTTAGTCTCGGAACTGCATGAGCTGGGATTGAGAGGTCAGAATATCTTAGTGTGGAGTCCCGTTAATTCAGTTGTGCCTTTGTTTAATCCAAATTGGTATGCGGTTAGGTTGCAAAAGGGTATAACGATCGGATTGTTGAGTGAGGCTACTGACTTTGGTGATGTTCATTGCGAATATGCTAAGGCAGGGTTGAGTAAACAATCCAGTGTTGACATTGCTTGTGGCAATGAGGTCACCAAGTCAGCTGTGAAAATGGTTGACCCAGTGGTCGGGGTTGGTGCGGGGCAGTGTTGCGGGGTCAGCTGTTCTCAGTTACATGGTAATTTGGGCAGTGGTTGGCCAGAACTGCGTGTCATGCGACAGCGGCCGGCACAGTTAAATTGTCTCTCTAGTGTTGTGAGTAGTGGAGGGGAAGTGGGCATTGCGGCGCTGGGGGACGTATCTGATATGGTTACCTTTGGTACTAGGGAGGAGTGCGTGGCACCCCCTGAGGTATCAGGGACCCTGGATTGCAGCTTGCCTGCCCATCTTGTACCTTTGGCTATGGGGTGTGAGGTGGTGAATGAGTCTGAGCACTCTCAGGTTGAGGATTTTCTGGGTAGAAACATTCAGGTTTTCACAGTTCATGGTGAGACATTAGGCTGGACAGAGGTGGTTAAGCATGGCATTCATGTCAGCCATTCCGCTGCTTTTAGAATTCCCTATCGGCGTTTCGTGCATTCTAAAAAAGATGCGCTGGAGGCAGAGCTGGATAAGCTGTTGGATAGTGGGGTGATTAGAAGTAGTGACTCCCCGTGGAGTTCACCTGTCCATTTAGTCAAAAAGAAGGATGGTTCACTCCGCTACTGCATTGACTACAAAAAACTCAATACTGTGACTCGGAAAAATGCTTACCCGCTACCACGCATAGATGAGTCGCTTGAGAGTTTGGGGGGTAATGAGTGGTTTTGCACTCTGGATCTGCAATCTGGTTATCATCAGGTAGCTATGGATCCGGAAGACATTGCTAAGACTGCTTTTAGTACTCACCTGGGCTTGTTCAAGTGGAACGTGATGCCATTTGGATTGTGTAATGCTCCAGCCACGTTCGAAGAGATGATGACAGATATGCTGGCAGGCCTTCAGTGGAGGGTCTGTTTGGTTTATTTAGACGATAACATTGTCTTTGGTCGGATGCTGACTGAATGTCAGGATCGGCTTCAGGCAGTGTTTGATGGTTTGCATTCCTATGGACTAAAGCTCAAGGCTTCAAAGTGTAGACTTTTTAGATGAGAGATGCAGTACCTGGGGTATGTTGTATCTGCGGGAGGGATTAAGGCAGACCCGGAGAAGCTCTCTGCAATTGCAGGGTGGCCCAGGCCTGAGGATATGAAGGAGCTTAGATCATTCCTTGGGTTTGTGTCATATTACCATGATTTCATTGCGGATTTTGCACGGTTACCCGTTCCTCTGCAGGACTTAGTCGTCACTGTAAACAAAAATCAAGTTTGTGTGGGGCGAGGCTCAGGAAACGGCATTTCTGGGCCTAAAACGTGCCTTTACCCAGACCCCAGTGCTGGGATATCCGTGGGCGGTGGGGCGGTTCATTCTGGACACTGATACGTCGGTGTTTGCGATCTCGGGGGTGTTAAGTCAAGTTCAGGATGGGGTGGAGGTCCCATTGTCTTTTGCGAGTAATAAACTTATTAAAGCGCAGCGGAATTACTGCACGACAAAGCGTGAGTTGATGGCTATCATCGTGTACAGTAGGAAGTGGAAACATTTCCTAGTTGGGTCGGATTTCATTATCCGGACAAATAATCATTCCTTCGGTGGATGTTAAGTTTCAAGGAAGCTGAGGGGATGATGGGGCGTTGGTTGGCCACTTTATCTGAATATGGGGTGACCAATGAGCACATTGTATACAGAGAGAGGGTGGATCATATCAACGCCGACAGTCTGAGTATAATCCCGGTTCGTAAGTGCGGCCAGGGTGATTACAGACTGTGGCGCGCATAATTGTGTGCTCGCAGCAATATCTGTGATGCGTCTGGCAGAAATAGATGATGAACTTTGGACGTTATCAGAGGTTCGATTGGCGCAGAGTCAAGATCCCTCCATACTGCGTGTGATCAAGTGGTTGGAGGAGGGCTGCTCGAAGCCTTTGTGTGACGAGCTGGCGGTGGAGAATGCAGAGACTCGTAAGATTATAAATCAATGGGATCTGCTAGAACTGCGTGAATGTGTGCTCTGCAGGTGGAAGGTAGTGGGTGAAGACCTACGCAGTCGCCTACAGATCATCGTGCCATTCGCATGGCACGATGATGTGTTGTTGTTTTATCATGTACATTCTACAGCTATGCACTTTGGGCGGGTTCGTTCCACCAAACGTTTAGCTTGGCGTTTCTATTGGCCTGGCATGACCTCTGATATTAGAAGGTGGGTACGTACTTGCCATAAATGTCAGGTGGTAAAGCCGGGTGAGGGGATTGCTAAGCTACCGTTGACTCAGGAATTGTCTGGGCATTGGTGGCGCCGTCTTGCATGTGACTTTGTGTCTGGGTTTAAGGCAACGTCAAGGGGGAATGTGGTGATGATGGCAGTCCAAGACTATTACACTAAGTATGTGCAAGTGTACCCCTGAAAATATCACACTGCACCCACTGCAGCGCAGGCATTGGTGGATAATTGGGTATTAATATTCGGTGCGGAACCATTCGGATTGGGGATGGGAATTTGAGTCCACACTGTTTCAGTCCATCTTGCATTTGTTGGGCGTTAAAAAACGTGTATGAACCCATACTGTCCACAGTCTGATGGGATGGTAGAGCGCTTTAATAAGACGCCAATTTCTGTGTTGGCTTGTACCGTGAATGACTTCCAAGATGATTGGGATTTGCAGGTCAAGTTTGTGGCACACGCATATAACTGTATGGAGGATGCATCTAAGGGTGTGGCTCCGAACAAGTTACTATTTGGTGAGGAACTCCGACTGGCAGCGGATCTGCAGTTTGGGGTCGTGAATCGTCAAGTAGATCGGCCTTGTGAGATCGTGCTTGTAAGATGGTTAGAGCACTGCTTTCACTACGCGTATAGCGCAGTTCGCGATGCTTTGGGTCGAGCAGCGGGTCGTCAAAAGCATGACTATGGACCGGCTGTGTGGTGTCAATTCAAGTGGAGGATCGGGTAGTGCGGTATTATGCGCCGCTAGCTCGTGTCAAACTCGCAAAGAACTGGGATGGTCCCTTTACTAACAGAAGTTGTCTCTGACACCACAGTTATTATGAAGGGCAAGGATCGAAAATCCCGTGAATCCAATCTTAAACGTCTAAAGCTTTACACTGAACAGATGTCTAGAAATGCTGGGCCCTCCTCCTGGTTGGATACTCATGTAGGAGACGGGCCTGCGCCTGAGAGGGTGGAGGCTGGCACTATAGATGCGTCCAGTCGGAAGAGAGTGCCTGGGCTTCCAGTTACTGTGGAAGAGGTTATGCGATAGACCTAATAAATGGAGAAATAAACGTTGGTGTCGTTCTAGATCAGTGCCTGATACCGATAGTGTTGTTTCCGTACACAGTAGCTCGGGTAGTAATAGTTACTCTATACCAGTTAGACAGAAGCCTGATGTGAGTTCGGATGCCCCGCCTGTGCGGCGATCTGAGCGTATAGCGTCACGGCGTAGATAACTGATGTGGGTGGAGTAGCAGGGATTGGGCTACTCGACCCTGGTGTTGTAGGGTCTCCAGCGGTTGGGCGTACATAAGTTACTCCAATCCCTGTCACACAACGAGTTACGCAGTATATATGTTCAGTTGACTTTACTATGCAGTTATTTAAGAGTGGTGGGGAACGACCGGGGGCCCCGGGGGCGCCAATAAATGGGCGCAGTTACTAATGTTCTGTGTAATGCCTTTGCCTAAGCTGTGTGTCTATTATCTGCCATTTCTTGTCTAACGAATTGGTTATAGTTGACAGGGCGTACTGCATTTTTGCTGCTATCGCCGGGGAACTGTTGTTGTTGGTGGGTATTGTGTAAGGGGTGGTGATCTGTCGCCGGGGGTGGCCCGGTATTGTGCACCGGCTGGCGGTCATGACGTGAGGGTAGAGCTAACTAGGTCATCCTTATATGGTGCGGTTGGGGATTGTCCATGGCCACGTGGTGCGGTAACGTCAGCGGTACTGCGTGGGGCGGGGAATGCCCTCGTCGGGTGGCTTGGTGGGGCTTCCCAACTGGGTCACACGGGTGAGGTAAGTTCTCTCTGATTAGCACACTGACTGGACTCTGCGGTTCTGCAAGCGAGGACGTGTGGAGCCAGTCACTCTACCGGCTGCCGGCAGATGAGGTGGGTGTCTTTGTTCCTTGACAATTATCCCATCTCCGCATACTTGTTGTTTGACTGATGTCTCCATATAAAGTATCGCAAGGCCGGCCGCATCTGTGTTGGTCTGTGCGTTCGGGCGCACAGACTTTACACAGGGTGTATGGCGATCGTCCGTCGTGGGGGAGATATGACTCAGCTGCCGTAGCAGTTCGTCGTATTTTCAACATGGCCGACGATATCCTTGACTCAACCAGCAACCCATTAGGGGGTGTTGCAGCGTCACCTTCTCTCGATCTTCTCTTCGCAGAGCTCGAGGGCGGCGACCGTGCTGGCCTATCATGCATAGGTTCAATTAGGCCATTAGGCGGTGGGGAGAGCTGTCTAGTCCGCTACTGTCGCCCGTGTTGTCGCTTGCCAGAGGCCTTCAGAGAGGTACAGCGATTCGGTTGGTGTCTCCCCTGGGAGTTGCTAGCCTGTCGTTATGTTCTTCCGAGGAGTTGGAGGCCCTTCAGCGCGAGTCCTTATGTCTGTATGTCGCAGACGATGGTTAACTCTGACGAGCTGTCATGCTTCCGGGCGTGGCAGGCTAGTCAGGCGATGACGGTCGGGTCGTCGTGTTCATCCCGTACGAATCCATTCTCTCTCAGCCCAGCTGAAGGGAGGATGGCTCAGCCGCTCGGTGGTGGTTCGCCTGGTTCACGCCAGGTGACGCTGCCAGCCGCAGTTGCTGACCGACTTCCTGCGCATACGTCCGTGAGGTCTGGGGAAGTAGGAGCTAGAACCTCCTGGAATCTAGTTTCGGCATCTTATGAAAACGGACGGACAGCAGGGGGCGGTTCTGGGGGTGCGATGGACGTAGACCCAGTCTTCTACCCCGGTTGTGGGCGGTGAGTTGCATTTGCCTCCTGCCCCTTTTCGAACGTCTGGTGCCTTGACAGAGGCACAGGTGACCTCGACCTGGTAGTGAGATAGCTCCGCTACCTCCAAGAGTGATGTACGGCTCGTTCGACTATCGCTATCACCATAGCCATGGGTCGAAGCGAGTCGTACCGGTTGATGTAGCTCCCACTGCGAGCAGCTCTCAGGCTGATCGTACGACGGTCATGTCACCTACATGCTTGCGTGTTGGCGAGTCAGTGGGGAGTATGGTGTGGAGCTGGGTTTTCAGATCGCTGAGGACTCGTCTGAGTGGATTGTCAGGTCGCGAAGAGGTGGTCCTGTCAAGCTGGCGCGGTTCCTTTCGGGGAACGTGGCGGGCTTGACGGAGACTAGCCTGTCATGACAATGGCATGACCCTCATGGGCCGAGCCAGAGTGCTGTCCGCGTACTCCGCTGAAATGGTACAATGCGCATTTGCTAATGCTCTTCGAGATATTGAAAGATTCAGCGAAGTGGGACGGCTACACCAGACAGGAACTAGCGTGTCTGGGTTATGTCCGGAGGGTGTTTCGTCCGGGACAGACTTGCCTGTTCTGTGAGATGAACCCTGTCGGGCATAGATGGATCCCAAAGTTGTTCCTGCGGTGGGCACAGTTAGCTCATCACATTTGTGAGGGGCACTTGCACACCGCCCCTCTGTGGAGGTGCACGCGACCGTTCAATGCGGTGACGGGTTGTGAAGGGTGTCCTAGGTTCAAGGCGCTAACAAAATATGTATTCAGATGAATAAAAATATTTACCAAAAAAAAAAAAAGGTGGGTCTCGGGGAGAGTAATTGACACGCATGTGAAAGGACCCAAAACTCATGGATTAAACCGATCCTGGCGCATCAGGACGAGATATTTGAAATGGCCTCGGAGTGGCAATGGGACATTTGCTTAGCATGGTCAGAGGTCTTCTCCATGATACGGACGACTACCTAGGGGCTGTCGGGACGCCCAGTCTATAAAAGACCTGCAGCGAGGAGCCTACCTCTCAGGGACCTGGAAGGAGGGGGAGAAGCGCACAGCCAAAACAGCCTACTATCGCCCATATGCCGCCATCCGCACCGAAACCAACAGGCGCAGTCGTGCAGCACACCCTACAATCACCCAGAGTTTAACCCCGAGACAGATGGCCACCCCTGCCACAGGTGGAACTGGGGAACGGATTGCGGGTTCTCCAGCTCCCACGGCACAGGTGGCAACCACTTTGCGCATGTGTGCGCCTGGTGTGCAAATAAGTATAGGAAGGCAAATCCCCATAAAGAGCAGGATTGTAATAATAAGAAGCGCCAGATGGACAAGAAGGCGGCCGCAGCAGACAATGAAGACACTAGTAAGGCGGATTTTCGCTAAACGGCAAGGGCGAGGCCGACCAAACGACCACACAAGACCCCGCAGAGAAAACCAGCGTAGCAGCCATGACACTTCGCTCAAGCACACACTGGACAAAAAACGCCCCTGCTACATGGACCGCCAAATACACAGCACAGCCAGATGACCACACCCGAAACACACATATACCAGTACATATACGACGATGTCAGACACACAGGCCTCCCTAACCACGTAGCGGCTAGGATCCCCGTCCCATCCGACCTCAGGATTCACCGCTGGAGGGACCTGCTCAAAGACTACCACGATGACCAGCTACGTGACTTCCTAGAGTTTGGCTGGCCAGCAGACTATGCCACCGACCAACCCCCGGTCCCATCCACCGCAAACCACAAGGAGGACCCTGCCCACCTCAAATGGATACGGCGATACGTCAAGAGCAAACTCAATCGGGGGGCCCTCCTCGGACCCTTCACCAAGAAGAACACTGACGAGCGCCATGTCATCTTCGACCTGAGCTACCCAAGGGGCGCCAGTGAACGGCGGAATAAGGAAGGGCTACTAGCAAGGCAGACCAGTGACATACACCCTTCCCAACATTGTCAACCTCACAGACGAAGTCACTCGCCTCGGCCGGGACGCCTATGTTTGGACCATAGACCTGGCCAGGGCCTACAGGTAGCGGCGGACATGCCCACTGTCTGTCCCCCTCCTGGGCATCACCCATGACAGCTGAATTTACTTTGACATCACCCCCCCCCTTCGGCTGCAGGACCTTCGCCATGGCCTGCACAAGAACGACTAGCACCTGGCACTATATACCATTTACCATTAATTTATAGACCATTTGCATTCCCCCACCATTGCATGTTATCAGAATATTTTACAATATGATTCATAACACAACAATCGATACCAGTGGACCAACATGTATTAAATTCAGCATAAGACTGGATCCAAGATGTGCTTGTAAATCAGCGAATTTGTGTGCTTGAGAACTTACAAGAGAAACACATTACTCACTGCAGAGGCCGAAACTGCTCCAGTAAATATTATGCAAAGTGCTTATAAATTAGTTAGTAGCCTATGATAAAACTTGTAATAACTATCAGTAAATACTTTCGATTTTGCTCCGACTAGACAGCTTGTAAAATTAGTTAATGACTGAAATTTAAGATAAATATTCTCTGCATATCACCTAGCCTGCCACAGGAAGAATAACATACATGGTATAATGATCTTACTTATATAGCCAAGCAAACAAGATAGATCACGATTACTACTCTCACACCAGGCCAAATAACTTAGAGAGCATCATTAGCTTCTTTGAAGATCTTCGAAACATAAGCTTAGAGTGCAGATGAATGCCAGCCTCCTGCTTATGCAACCAGTTCTTCTGGGGTTCCTGCCTTAGCGCACATCTGTGCAGATTATGTAAGGTCACCTCGGAAGGACAGGGGTGATCCATTGATGACAGAGCTAGCTTCATGGCTGCAAGTAAACCATTGCTGTTAGTGGTTTACTACTGGGTAGCGCGAATGCTGGATATTGGGGACATGGCACAAACTGGTGGCTATTTCGATATGCCGCTCATTCACATACTGCACAGTTGGGGAACCATCAGGCCATCAATTGTCTACCTTTTCCTATGTTTCCCTATTTTTTTAGATAATGCCCTATTTAGCCCTATTTTCAGAAAATATATCCTAGTTTCTCCCCATTTTTTCAATCCGTTGACTCTCTTTTTTCTAAGTGTGATAATTTGTCTCTGCTCTGCACACTATTTGTTCTGGATTATTAGAAAACAAGGTTTGAGAACTTTTGCAAAATTGTTGTCAGGAAATGTCTAGTTTTCTTTAAAAAATAGGGGGGCACATACTAAGCGGGGGTTGCCTACTAAGCCGTTTAATGCGGTAGACTACAAATAAAATAGAATGAGACTTGAACATGTAGCACAGTATGATCATATGATGCATTAAGATTTGAACTTCAATTGTTTGTTTCCTGTCTTCCTACTTTCTGAGCTGACTGCTCATTTGACAGCCTCTATACATTATTTTGGTACATTTTCTCTGAGACAAAATCCTATTTTCTGGGGAAAATCCCTATTTTATCCCTGTTTTTCTAAAAAAAAAAAAAACCCTGTTCCTATTTTTGTTACCTACTGCCTCACTTGACAGACACCCTGAACCATGTGTCTGTGGGATGCACACCGAGAAGCCATGATTAATCCATAGTGGACAGGCTCTTTCCGTGCAATTAATAGTCTATTTGATTGCCTGTCATTATAAAATGAACCATCTGGCAAAAGATGAATGCGACAGCCACATGTGTGGGGTACCTGGCATAGCCATCATCTCAGGAACCAAACAAGCAGATCGGGTTGGGAAGAAGCCTCTGAACTCTGATGTTGAGCCAGGCCCTGTCTGATCACAAAAGCATGGAATGTCTACTTCAATAATAAGACATTGGAAAATTGGGAAAAATACACTATCGCTAGGAATGCCGCAAATGACATTGTCAGTGGACACAAAGAGACTTTTTAGGACAAAATTGTCCAAGACATTAAAAATAACCCGAAAAATGTCTGGAGTTATACTTCACATAAATCAAAAAATGGCAATGGCATACCAGCTCTAGACAATAGTGATGACGAACTAATCGTAGACGATGAAGGCAAAGCTGAACTACTCAATGAGTTCTTCGTCAGTGTGTTTACCAATGAAAATACGAATAATATCCCACCCTCTCCAGATTCAGGAGTCTCAGAATTCATCAGTGACGTTGACATAACAGACGATAAAGTTGACAGATTAATTGAAAAACTTAATGTCTCCAAGGCACCTGGGCCAGATGGGATCAATGCAAAAATCATCAAAGAGTGTTCTGAGCAAATTGGACCTATTTTGACATCTCTATTCCGTAAAAGCCTATTTGAACGGAAAATACCCAAACAATGGAAAGATGCTGAGGTAAAACCCCTGCATAAAAAGGGACCAAAACACCTGGCATCAAATTACAGACCTGTGAGTTTAACCTCCCTATGCTGTAAAATGCTAGAAAGAATAATCCGAGACTGTGTCGTAGAACACTTGGAAAAACTAGGATTGATATCTCCGGACCAACACGGATTCACTGGAGGAAAATCTTGTCTGTCACAACTACTAGAAGTGATGGAAATTTGGACTGACTGGCTGGATCATGGCCTGGCATGGGACACGGTCTATCTGGACTTCTCCAAAGCCTTTGATAGTGTGCCCCACAAAAGACTATTAAACAAAGTCAAAGCTCTGGGAATATCCAGATCAATTTCTGAATGGATACAGGACTTCCTGTCTGAGAGAAAGCAAAGGGTAGTTGTAGGTAATAACAAATCTTCCTTTAAGAATGTCACCTCAGGAATACCTCAGGGAAGTGTGCTAGGACCAATATTATTTATATTTATAAATGACCTGCCAGGCAGTGTCTCATCAAACCTAAAAATATTTGCGGATGACACAAAGGTCTTTCGAGCAATAAAAGACGTAAGAGATAAAAATCTCTTACAAGAGGATATTCTGAAACTCTCACAATGGTCTGAGAAATGGCAAATGCCCTTCAATGAAAAGAAGTGCAAAATTATTCATTACGGGAAAAATAATCCTCATTATGCCTATATTATGCAGAACACTGTCCTGCAACAAGATAGCTATGAAAAGGACTTGGGTGTAACCTTCGACTCCCAACTCTCCTTTCAGAAACACATGAGGACTATCATCTCAAATGTTAACCAGAGTGTAGGAATAATTAAAAAACCTTCCATCGCCTCAACAAGAACAATTTTCTCATTCTATTTAAGTCTCTTGTTAGGCCAATTTTGGAATAATGTCCACAAATTTGGAGCCCAATTTTTCGGAAAGATATTCTGGAGATCGAAAAGGTTCAGAGACGTGCAACGAAACTAGTTGCAGTTATAAAGGACTTACCCTATGAACAAAGGCTCAGAAAATTGAAACTTCCTACCCTTTACTACAGAAGGAAAAGAAGTGACATAACTGAAGTATTTAAAATTATGAAAGGTTTTGATAAAATAGATATGAACCAATTTTTCACCTTGAATAAAAGATAAGGCAGCCGGGGCCATACTCTCAAACTAGTAAAACCCAGAGCTGTTTCAAAATTAAGGCAACACAGTTTCTCAAACAGGATCATAGATATATGGAATAATCTCCCACAAAATGTTATAGATACCGGCTCAATAAATTAATTCAAGAACCGATTAGAAAAAGCATGGGCTGATGATACAGGGAAATGTCACCACTTATTCACCACATGCTACTAATTTATTCCTTGTGTTGCTAATTACTTGCACTCAAGCAAAAATGAGAGACACATAAGTGTTCACACTTCCTATCTACCAATCACTGTATCACTATATCACTCACTCTGATCTGAAACCACTAATAGCCACCCACATCAAATCGAAATAGCAACATGAGTGAGACGAAAACATTAATAAACTGCAAGAAATTGAACAGTATGTGGGAAAACCATCACATGCTGCGGGAGGACGGCGGGACCAAGTGGTCCTTAGCCCCTGCCGTATTGGCCACTTGTGGCTTATACATGCCTTTCTGCTCAAGGGGGACCCTCCCCCTGAATGTATTGGGTGTCATTCCACACTGACACTCAAACACATTTGACTAAATTGTGTTGCGTTTTTGGCCCTGAGCCAGCAATTCTACACTGCAAACAGCATGCAAGACCTTTTCACTAAAGTAAGACAAGAAAACATCTTAGCCTTTTTGAGGGCTACCACCTCATATAGTTTACTAAATAAATTCTATCAATTAGTAATGAAACCTTTTTTGGGGGAGTATTTGATATCCCATGGCCACAAATATATCATTCACGATGAAACAGATGTGGCACAAATTGCTTTTATTCAACCACAGGTCAATTAATAGTCAGAACAATGAATGGAAAAAGGACAATCAGCGCTCTCAATCCTACCTGTGAAACGTCTGTATTAACAATGTAATGTGGAAACGAATATCATGGGACACAGTTTCTGAAAATGACCCATACATATATATATTTAATGCAATTAGAGAAGTTGCACTGAATTAGGAAATTTAAAGTATTCTGGTTTATTTTCATAGCATGTCCAACAAACAGATGGGGCAAGGACTGCGTTAAAACATGTGACTGTGAGCAACACTGTGATGATGTCACTGGCTATTGTATGAGTAAGTCCACATTTGTCCCATTGAATTCTACTTATAATGTTAGCTTCTAGCTCCTGATAAGTTCAATATGTACTAACATGAATGTTCTAGTCCCCTAATGGACTTCAGCTTGGTTGTCCTCATGATATTCTGATGGTGAATCCACCTCGGAGTGGCAAGCGGATTGATGTTCTGCTCACCTTTTCTTCGGTCCTGGCTAGATTACAGCAGCATAATATATGGTTCTGAAAGAAACAATCACTATCAGCCCTAGGTTGCATCACATAGGCTAAAGGTTTGATAAATATTACTCAGATTGCTTCATATTTAGATGATGACATTATTAGCACCCATGAACAATGTAGGTCTGTCTTGGTAAGAGTGCATACAATTAGAATGCTGGTATTTCAGTGATTTAGATTAGGTACTAATGTATTTATATGCTGTTGTCTTTGCAGAGTGCCCCATTGGTTATTATGGCTTGAATTGTGCCTTGAAGTGCAACTGCTATAGCCCATATGAGAACTGCCATATACGTACTGGTGAATGTCACCAGACTAGTTGCCCATCTGGATACACAGGACAAAAATGCGCTGAGGTTTTATTGACATTACCAGGTATGTGTAGTGTAAATTGAATGCATTTTGTAAACTAACTAGTTTCACTAATCAAAGAAATAATTCCAATAAAAGATATAGCTAAACAATCCACCATTGAAAGGTATCCTATTTATTCAGGTAACAAACAAATTAAAATGTTAAAAATGGAAGTATGTATATGTTATATACTAATTAATAAGCTAGACATTCTCTGACTATTTTATTAGTTATTTGGAATTCGGAAATTGTAATTGATTGTGTGGAATGAAAAAGAGCACCACCTCACACTGAATGAAGTTGTATTTGTCTTGATAATGTGAAAACACCTTGCTGGAAAGAAGACATTGCTATTGAGTGCACCCTATTTACATGAACCAGACTATGACTGTAGATAGCGTCACACCCCAATTTCCATCATCAAACACCAATGTAGATGAATATTACCTCTATAATCCTTTATGTTTCAAGGAGATTAGCATTCATGTTGCAGAGTGACATGGGTAATTCAGCGAGTGGAACCCCCCCAACATTCCCAAATGATGCTCTATCCTGGCGCCAACCATCCATCTCACACATCCCACCACTACTGTGCTACTCCAACCCCAGTTGGGTCCGCTGTCACGGTTTAGATTCTCAGTGGGTTTAGAGTACACTCGGGGTCCTGCACATGCGCGTATTCGATTAACATGACACGGGATACTAAAAGTATTTAGCTAAATAACATATATTTACCGAATTGAAAAGTTAATGCCTTGACCACATTTGTGCGTCAAAAAGTCGCTTGGTGACCCGAGTTGATTAATCGAATACGCTGAAATTATATATATTTTTTGGTTCTAGTATTTATTCACCGAATAATATCTTTTGTCAGCGCCAGAGCACTGGTCTTCCGGCCGTACAGTACAATTCCTTAATACATAAATGAAACTACTATCAGTTGTAATAGCAACTGTATGCAAATCCTGTTTGTTACTAAACATGTAAATACATTTTATAGTCTAGGACTTATGTGAGCTTGGTGATCCGTGACTAACAGTTGGGGGGGGAGGGGGTTGTGATGAGAGATGTAAACAATGCAGCTCATCTAACTAGGTCAGGTCTAGTGATTAGGCCGGCGCACAGACTAGACCTGCACACAGGTTAGACAGCTGTACACTAAAACTATGTGCATGTTAGCATTAAGATTTATTTTCAGAAAATATGTTCATCGTTTATTTCAAAGATCACATTATGTCATAGGGAGACAATAACCCAAAAGACATGAGTGAATGGGTACATGCGTACATTGGCTAAACATGATTAAAGACTAAGACTTCATGGCATTATGTTACTATGTGTTATTTTCATATCATGCTTTAACCTGTAAACCCAATGTACATGTTACCATTCTTAATTATATGAGACTGTCTCAAAAGGTGCTAAGTAATATGCAACAAAACTGTGTCCATTGTAACGATCAACCTGCTATCTGCTTATGCATTTGCTCAGGATAAACTGATTTGTTTTTTACATGGTGTTTCATAATCCCAATAGAATACATATTGATTTGAAGCAAATGTCCTTGTGTTTTCAGTGTAACCATTTCTGCGCTGTTTTGTGTCAATTGTTACAATGGACACACAAAAAAAGAGGTATCACCTTTTGAGACAGGCTCATCATATATGTTTATATCTCAAAAGTACTTGTGAAGGGGGGATGTAATATATGCGTAAAAGACATCCAGGCACAAGCAGAGAACAAAGGAATATGTAAATGAGATGACGTCAGAGGCACAGGGTGCCGGCGGTTCAGGTCCCTGTGTAAAGTTGTCGGCTGGCAGCTATTGTTGGGTAGGCAGGCTAATAGGAAATCACTACAGGCAAGTATAAGAAAGGCAGAGTATAGAGTAAAAGTAAAGTAAGTGAGCGCTTGCACCCTCAGGTTTATTATTATATAGTGTTCTCTGGACCTGACATGGCATATCACCTGACCATGGCCTCCAATGAACAGTAAGTATTTCTAGCTCCACCAATCAACAGTAAGCATTCTTGTGTCACCATGACAACTGTGATCTACCCACCACCACCATGCCTTGGCTGCTTTGGCCTCACCTGCCCTGTTGTGTCTGTGAGCTTGGTGATCCGTGACTAACAGTTTGGGGGGGGGGAGGGGCTTGTGACGAGAGCTCTTGAGCTCCTTCCACACTAACAGCAGTGCCCCTCTCACACTATTTATAGAATACACAATGACTATTTAATATAAGTAAAGGATCACCAGCACCACATAATATATTAATGCCCCTGTCCCTATACATCATTTACCTTTGTATACCATTTGTAATCCCCTATAGACCAGTTCACATTCTCCATCAATGTGTTTTATCAGAATATTTTACACCTGGATGGTGAATAAAGCATTCATTATCCAGAAGTCAAAGTGTTCAGACGTCGTATTTTCACAATAGACACTCATTATATTCAAAACTCACAATTATATATTTGTGGCCAATTCCCATAAAAAAAAGAAAAGTTCTATTAATAATTGATAGAATGTATTTAGTAATCTGCAGGTGCACAAATACATAACATACAGGCATGACCACCAGGCAGATCCAACCGCCCCTGCATATTGACAGCCCATGAGCCGTAATGAACTATCCCAGTGGGGCCTACTGTCTAGGTTTCTGGATTCATTATTAGATGACTGCATTTTCAACCCAGGCAATGAAACACTCTTTGCCAATAAACCCAAGGCCATCCCAACTTTTGTATACCGTATACTTTCGGTATACGTATTAAGGAATCATTAGAAACACTCAAGTCTGATGTAGGTAACATTGCAAAATTCCAATATCCAGACACACCACCTTGGATGTATGCTGGCAATGTGAACTTGGCTCTCTCTGAAGCAAGGAAATACTCAACTGACCCTCTGATCTACAACAGTATGTTCAGGGAGGTTAAAGACATACATTCTGATCATAAGTTCATCTACACTGATGGTTCTTAAGAGGATGACAAGGCTGCAGCGGCAGCTGTCATGGGCAAGCACACCTTCTCGGAGCGATTACCAAAGGGTGCTTCGATATATTCACCAGAGCTTGATGCCATATTCTTAGCAATGGACCATGTAGAAACCTCTTCCCATAGAAAATTTGTGATATGTTCAGATTCAAAATCATGCCTACAAGCTATTCAGAGCAAGGATTGGAAGAACCCTCTGATCCGCAAGAGTTTAGAAAGGCTACATTATTTATGTTCAGGACTTCACAAAACTGTGCTTTTTTATTGGGTGCCGACTCATGTTGGCATTCGAGGAAATGAGGCTGCAGACGTGGCTGCCAAAGAAGCTCTCGACAAATGCATTACACCTCTTCCCATTCCTCACACGGACCTCAAAAGGCATAGTGAATTTTCATCAACAACAAAATTTCTCCATTTGACTAAAAATAGTTGCAAATTGTTTGCACACATCTTTTAAGATCATATTGAATGTCAGAAATGGTTTATTTTCTTCGCAAGTGACAGAAGAAGGTGGTTATAAAATTAAAATCCTCTATTATTAGTATGGGTGGCCAGCCAAGAGTGTGTGTACATGTATGTTGTGTATATATATATATGGCTTGGCCCATGCTTGAGGACAGGTAATTATAGACAGGGATGATTGACAGGTCTGGGTGTGAGTGCACTCAGGGCCTGGCTCTTTGCTGAGGAAGGGGTCAGTGCACACAGGGTGTCAAGGTTGGTGGTGGCCACAGGACAACCAGGTATACCAGGAATCCATGTATTATATACAATAAACCAGAGGGGCCTGAACTCTCTTACACTCTTACTTTTGCTTTACTTTCTCTCTTTCTCTGTCCGTTTTGTTTTTCACTTTAGCCTACATACATAGCAACAGACTCAAACACACACTCTGTGATATATGCGTAATAGACGTCTAGACCTGTGGGTAATATATGTTAACGATATGCAGAGTTGGGGACAAAGAGATATGCAAATGAGATGACATCATGGAAAGTTTAGCCGGCGGGTCAAGCGTGCCCTACACCGTGAATAAACCATTCAGTATCCAGAACTCGAAGTGTTCAGACGTTGTACTTTCACATGGTGTCAGATGAGGAAGAATGCCGCCCGCAAATACTTTGCCAGGTGTCATATTGAAAGGAGAATGAGTGCAATGCTGCATCTTCCTTCACGTTGCTGGCGAGGAGGCGCAAAAGGTATTTGCCAATATGACTTTTGCTTTCGTCGATCAAGACAAGATCAAACCATTAACTGAAGAGTTTCAAGTTTATTGTGTTGGTAAGAGCAGTATAATTATCACACGATACAAATTCAATTCGCATAATCAAGCGTCAGAAAATATGGCGACGTACATCACAGCGTTAAGGGACAAAGTCAAGGACTGTGAATACGGAGTGGTGGAGGAGTCGCTTTTGCGCGATCGAATTGTGGCTGGCGTGAAAAATGTGAATTTGCGGAACAAATTGCTTCAAACTATTGAGTTAACATTGACAAAGTGCATAGGTATGTGCGAAATGAGTGAGTTCAGTTCAGATCTGTTGGAGGACACCAAATCAGACGTGGAAAGTAGAGACATAGATTTCATTCGGAATTATGCTAATGTGCGTACCGGTGCACCGTTGGTCCGGTCAGCGGCGACGCCATCTTGGAAATCGCCATCTTGGATTGCCGGCGGCGCCGGAGCAGGAGATTTCAAGATCCGCTGCCAGAACTGTGGATATGAACACCGCCCAGCGAAAGGAAAGGCTTGCATTGGCTGTAGGAAGATCGGGCACTTCGGGAAGGTCTGTAGGAGCAGGCTCGGGAGAGTCAACGAGCTTCACGTCGAAGCGCCCGACCCTCACAATACTGAGCAAGACCCGGATCCGGCGGAAGTCAATGTACTGGCAACAGATCTGTTTGTGGGCACCGTCGATCGCGGTGCTGGTCGGGATGCCGAGCTGTGGCATGCAATCGTTCGGGTGAACGGTTGTCCTGTCAAGTTTAAGCTTGACACTGGATCGGAGGCAAACGTGCTTCCCAGGTTCGTCTTCGACAGAGTCGCTCCGGGGAGGCTGGCGAACACCAGATGTTTGTTGGTGACGTTCACCGGTCACCGGATCACGCCGGATGGAGAGGCACTGCTCGACGTCAACGACAGTGTGCTTCGGTTCCAGTTGGTGCCGGATTGCCAGCCCATCCTGGGCAAGCAGGCTTGTGTGACGTTGAACCTGCTGGCACGTGTGGATGAGGTGCACAGCTCTGTGCCGACGAACATGGCCAAACCGACAAACATTGGCAAACCGGCGAACATTTCCACACCGACGAACAGTTCCAGCGCAGGGGCAGAGAAGCTGGTAAGCGAATACAAAGACGTATTTCAGGGTTTGGGGTTGATCAAAGCAAAGGCTGTCATTCATGTCGATAAGTCTATTCAACCTGTCATAGATCCGCCTAGACGGATTCCGTTTGCCATTCAGGGTAAAGTATGCAGTGAGCTTGATCGTATGGTAGAGTTAGGTGTCATAGTGGAACAGGATGAGCCTACTGAGTGGGTTAATTCTATTACGATCGTAAACAAAATTAGAATTTGTCTGGATCCGACTAAGTTGAACAAAGCGATAAAAAGAGGGCCATTCCCAACCAAAACTATTGATGAGATTATTGCCAAAACGGCTGATGCAAAGTATTTTTCAGTTTTGGATTGGCAGATAGAATTGGATGAGGAAAGTTCACGTTTGTGCACGTTCAATACTCCGTGGGGCCGGTACAGGTACACACGCTTGCCTTTTGGCATCAAAACAGCCGGTGACATTTTTATTCAGGAGATGCACCGTGTCATGGGTGACATACCCGGTATCGGGATAGTCACGGACGATATTTTGGTATATGGGTCAACGGTTGAGGAGCATAACGAGCGGCTCCGAGCTGTTTTGGACGGAGCTAGGTCGGTTAATCTAAAGTTAACTGATGCTAAATCGTTGCTATGTAAGAAGACTACTGTAAAGTATGTAGGTCATCAAGTTACCCAGCAGGGTGTAAAGCCTGATCCAGACAGAATACAAGCAATAGTAGACATGCCAGAGCCGCATGACAAACAAAGCGTCCAAAGGTTCCTGGGCATGGTAGGATATGTACACAAGTTCATACCCAACATGTCCGAGATAGCCAAACCACTACGCACGCTCCTAGTCAAGGATGTGGCGTGGCACTGGCAAGCCGAGCAGCAAGGTGCGTTCGATAAATTGAAAGAGAAGTTAAGAACTGCTCCTGTATTGACATATTACAATGTTAAGAAACCCATTGTGATTCAGGTAGATGCTTGTCAGTCAGGTTTGGGAGCCATGTTGATGCAAGATGGTAAACCAATCGCACTGGCATCTCGTGCGGTTAATGCAGCACAGTGTGGATATGCCACTATTGAAAAAGAAATGCTCGCCATATGTTTCGGATGCCAACGGTTTCATGAGTATATATTTGGCAAGGAAGTTCAAATTCAGACAGACCACAAGCCGTTGGTAGCCATAATGCAAAAACCAATACATAAGCTGTCGGCTAAAATGCAAAGAATGCGAATGCGATTGCAGAATTACAATATTCAGTTATGTCATGTGAAGGGCTCTTTGATGTTTTTTGCAGACACGTTGTCCAGGGCGCATACCGCCAAAGTAGGTCATGATAGCCTGTTCGATGACACGTCCTGCGTTGCTGCAGTTGGACGTGTTGGAGGATGCCAAAGTCCCAGAACATCCCCCGTGGTCGTTGAGAAAGCCATCGGTTATCCTCCGACTCACGGAACTGAGGAAATCTGGGACACATCCACTCGAGTACAAAGGACTGCATGCAGAGATTCAAGGCCAGTTTGCAGACCACCTCTCCATATACACTGATGGTTCGAAAGACCAAAGCCGGGTAGCTGCTGCGGCAGTCTGCGACGGGAAAAATTTGGTGTACGTTTGCCCGATCAGAGCTCGATTTTCACTGCAGAGGCCCGAGCACTCCTTCTCGCTTTGGAGTGTATCGAGGTATCCAACCACACTAACTATGTTATATACAGTGATTCCTTCTCTTGCCTCTTGGCTGTTGCTGGACTGAAAACGAATCACCCTATTCTAGCAACGTTCATTTATAAAATGAACCAACTGACAACAGATGGGTATGATATCCACCTGTGCTGGGTGCCTGGCCATGCTGGCATACAAGGAAACGAACGAGCTGATCGGGCTGCGAAGAAGGCCCTGAACTGTGATCTTGAACCATGTCTGATCCCTCAATCTGATCTGAAACCACTAATAGCCACCCACATAAAATCCAAATGGCAACATGAGTGGGATGAAAACATCAATAAACTTAAAGAAATTGAACCATCTGTGGGAAAGCCACCACAGACTCATGCGGGAGGTCGGCGGTACCAAGTGGTCCTTAGTCAGCCGCTGCCGTATTGGTTGGCCACTCGTGGCTTACACTGCTTTTCTGCTGCTCAAGGGGGAACCTCCCCCTGAATGTATTGGGTGTCAGTCCCCACTGACACTCAAACACATTTTAACTAAGTTGCGTTGGATTTTTTTTGGCCCTTCGCTAACAACGGTTCTACACTGCAGGCAGTATGCATGACTTTTTCTAAGGTAAAACAGGAAAAACAAGGGGTGGTTTGTGGGGGGGGGGGGGCCTGGGGTTGTTGGGAGGGGGCCGCGGGAGGGGCGGGGGGGGGCTGGACTGGTATGCTGCGGGCAGGGGACCTTGGATAGTAGTTTACTAAGTGGAGGTCTATTAATGGTTGTTATATGGTTACATTTAAGTGTGTGTGAATTGTGAGATTGGTGGTTGGGGGTGGGGGTGGGGGAAATTGTAAAAAGATATATGATTGTGAGCTTTCTAATTTAATTAGTGTCTATTGGCACATAATTGATTGTCTGCTTTTACATGTAAAAGCGATGGTTTGAAAAAAAAAAAAAATTCTCGCCGTGAATATGGCCTATGCTGCCGACACGGCGTAAAGCAACCACCAATCAATCAATCAATCAATCAATCAATCAATCAATCGTTGCTGCAGTGCACATGCAGTCGTCGAGTCTGTTGAGTAAGATTGTGGCTGGATATGAAAAAGATGTATCTATGTCTATGTTGATCTCACACATTGAAGATGGGTGGGACACTACACGTATCCAGACACCACCGTGTCTAAGACAGTACATTCTGTACAAGCACGAGTTGACAGTTGAAGATAATCTTGTAATGAACGGCAATCGGGTGGTGGTTCCTCCAGCTCTTTGTGGTGAAATGATAGAGGCATTGCATGAGACGCATTTGGGGGTGACTAAGTCCAAGCAGTTGGTGCGGGACTGTATGTTTTGGCCAAATATTAAAAAGCAAATCGAGGATAAAGTCAGTTGGTGTGACACTTGTCAAAACAACCGAAAAAATTTGCATAACGAGCCATTGATAAATCACCCGATCGCCTGTCAACCATATGATAAAGTGGGTGCCGATTTATTTGAGTTAAATCATAAGAATTACCTGATAACTGTAGATTACTACACCAAGTTTCCAGAGGTAACGCTGTAGGGCGATACGTCGTCTGTCACTGTTATTGAAGCGTTGAAAGACAACTTTGCAAGACACAGTATTCCTAGTCAGGTAATGTCAGATAATGGTCCACAGTTTAAGAGCCATGAGTACAGGGAGTTTGCTCTGCATTACGGGTTCAAGGCCGTGTATTCCAGTCCGCAGTATCCGCGTAGCAACGGTCAGGTCGAACGTTTTGTACAAACAGTTAAGGACATGTTAAAGAAGTGTGAGAACACTGGAGCTAATTTTCAGTTGGCATTGCTGAATTATCGCAATACTCCGTTGCCTGTCCTGAATGTGTCTCCAGCGCAGTTGGTCATGAGCAGAAGGTTGAGGGCCAGATTGCCTATGGCAAAGGGTATTTTGGTGCCTGAAACGCAGGATCCTAAGAAAAGGCAAACAGCTCAGCGGCAGAGTAGTCAGAAAGCGTTTCATGACCGGAAGCGCGGTAAGGCGCACAAGCCTATGAAAGTTGGAGATAAGATAAAGTACAAAAATAATGCTGGGAATGGAAAAAAGGTGTTATTTTGGGACGGACTGGGGTGTCCGGGAGAGAATATCAGATTTTAAACGAGTCGGGCAACATGTTGTATCGTAACCGGGTACAAATGATTGCAGCGCCTGTGGAGGGGCGGCCCGAGTTAGTCGTGCAGACGCAATCTGGGTCAGCGTCAGCGCCGAATGTAAACAGTACGGTTAATCTAAGTAGGTCAGCTCGGCTGATAAGGCCGGCGAGCAGGTTAGATCTATAGTAGGTCAGTGTGCTTCCGACGGTTGCTCGGTTAACATGTGCATGTACAGTTAAGTTTGTTTCAGCTTTTGTGTGTTTACTGTTGATACATATGGACAATATCAGATGTCAGGCATTACGGCTGGAGTGTTGAGGACTTAAGTGCATTGTGCACTCAGACATTTGCAAGTTAAGTGCGCATATATTTGATATTGTATATTTTATGTTTCTCCATTGTTATTTTGTAACATTTCATGTTTCAGAAATACTTTGAGGGGGGGATGTGATATATGCGTAATAGACGTCTAGACCTGTGGGTAATATATGTTAACGATATGCAGAGTTGGGGACAAAGAGATGTGCAAATGAGATGACGTCATGGAAAGTTTAGCCCTACGCCATGAATAAACCATTCAGTATCCAGAACTCGAAGTGTTCAGACGTTGTACTTTCACACACTCTACAGTATGGTAGACATACGTTGTTCACTACATAGCACTATGTTGACCTACATCAGTCGGATGAAGAGCCAGTGGAAACATAGTGTCTGTGTATTGATAACGTATGGATAACGTACGTCTAACGTATGCTATGCGCTTCTCCATGTCTTGACGTATGTTACATACTGTGAGCGTATTGCGAGCGTTTTTCGCCGGGAGGCACATAAGCCATATTTTGGCCATTTGTTGGTCATTCGTTGGCCATATACTCTGCTACATTGTGTATTGGGTATGTATTGGGTATGTATACGTCCAACTTTGCCCCCCGTGCCGAAAAGTTCAGGGCATCTTGAGCAGGTTGGAGAGCTTACCTCCTTTGGACTATGGCGGCTAAACACTTAAGTCGGCGCCCGGTTCAATTACCAAGGTCGACTTTTATAGAGGATTAATGTTCAGGTTCACAAATATGGTTGTGGCACACTGAGTTTTGGGATGTTTTCATATTGGAATACATCACTAGAAAGCAAAATATGATATCTACTTTCCTGGATATTCCAAGGACATTTAGTTGGGACCGGATTGAGTAAATTAACAGTGAATATTAGGAAATAATTAATTAGTTACAACACATGGCTACAGGCCAGAACTGCACACACATACATATGCATACACATCCATACACATGCATACACACGCATGCACATGCATACGTATACATACATACACATTTACATATATATATGCAGACATATATACATATGTGTATACATAAATACATATGCAGACATGTACATGACTATATATATGCATATACATGCATATTCTATTTAGAGATGAATGCGTCACATATCTTAGAGTGGTCCTCCATTTGTAACTTAATCCATATATAGTCTGTGTCACTCTCAGAGTTATTGCAACAATGCAAGGGGCCTAAGCTCTGGCACTTTCACACTCAGATTTTAACCAAACACTGCATTACCATAAATAGTATTCCATTTATATTGTATTTATTTTATTTTTGAGTATGCATGTACATGTAGACATACACATTCTTATAAAGGTATATGTATATATGCGTATATGCACATAAGTATGTATATATGATATATAATATATATATACATAATATTGCAATATCAGGTGAAGAATAACTTAACAGTGTTCCTAAATGTAGGGATGACTGTGTCAAATCCATCACAATAGTAATTCTTGTATAAGTAACAAATTGACTGTTGTGTAGTGTGTGCCTTCAGAAATATGTGTGTGCAGTGCACTGTGGCACAGACCTTATACACCAAATCCAATCCATTCTCACACATAGTCCAACGGCATAAGCTGTAACACATTCACAGTCAGTGAATTCAGCTGGAGTTCCAGCCCAGAGAACCATTGGTGACCTGAGGTGTGAAAGCTTTCTTTGAAATTGTCAGTTACAATCTTATTGTGAAAGTATCAGAGATTAGGCGCCTTGCAATAAGTCTGATTGTGACACAGACTACACATGTGTTAACATAACTTACCAGTCACAAATGGAGGACCACTCTACAATATGTGATGCAGTTATCTTTAAATACCCCTTATCCGGTGGCTCTACTCAAATGAGGGATGCAACACTCAACAACTCACCCCCCGGTGCAGGCACCCCGCAAACACCAGCAGATGTCAAGAGTATGGTCAGATACGTTAAGTTTGTGGGACTCTCACTGCACCTGTCCTCCTCAGGGACTTTACCCTTCTACACAGTTTAATTTACTGTCATCAGAGACCATCGGTGATGGAGGCCATGCCCAGCTATCTAAGGACACACTCTTCAGACCCCGAATGGCTCACCTTCCTCACCAGCACAAGTACTTTTTTTCATGTTTTGTTTATGTAAAGGAAACTCCTGATTAAAATGGAAATATATGTAAATTATACTATCATAAAATACTTCATATCCCATTTTGCTGCATTGGTTTAAAAAAAAAAAAGTGTTGAATAAACTACCATTTTATGCATCCCAAGAGTGTTTGTTTATGCAACTTGGGGTTGTAGGCCCTGTGCATGCACCAAAAGGTGGTTCGGATGACCCGAGTTGCTTAATCGAATATGGCCAGTGTGTGACTGGCTGGCAGTGACCCCCACCATGGGAGTTTAGCTATAGTTTGGCTGGACAGGGGACGGGACACTTAGATCTGTGAGACAATGGAGAGCGAAGAAGGAAGATAAACGGTGAAGCATACATTTCTCTTCGCTGTTGTCTCTTTATGCTGCCCTTAAATACAGACCAGGGGGAACCCACCTTACCATACAACATGCCTTTCACAAATGTAATAACATTCGTAACTTGGAGTCTTCCAAAATCCCTTTAGATTGCCATGTAAGCCCAGAGCTACATTCCCATCTAATCAGTGCATAAGCTGGTTTCTGATATTAAACTTATGACGGTGTTGTTGAATAGTTGGTCACTGGCTTGCTATTTGAATTAATACCGAATGTTTTTCACCAATTGATTGAAAAGCTTATGTAGCTCTAGCAATTTACGCCTTCACCGGCATGATTCTAACTCATAAATAGTTTTGTTTATTTATCTGTGTCCTAATAAGGCATTTAATGCTAACTATTTTCAATTTACCAGAATGCCCACCTTTAATGTGGGGCAGGAATTGTGAAAAGAACTGTGAGTGCGAAAATAGCTGCAATACGTATGGAGCATGTCAAGGTAAGCATACCCTTAATAACCCAGAATAAAGGAAAGATGGCAAGATGTGATGGCGCGTCCCCAAATGGGCGTGTGGTCAGATGACTTTCCAGAGTTTCCGCCAGACTTTATTGCAGTAGTAAATTTAGTGAAAAAATGTTTTACTTTATGGACTGCAGTAGCCATACAAAGTTGAAGTTAGTATCAAATGTAAATAAATTGAGTTGCCCTGAATAAGTAATGTGAGAGTTCAACAAGAATAATTTGATAACATGAAATTCACTTGTGTCAGCTCCACATTAGTATTCACTCACAACCTGCTTAGACAGAACTGTGTCCATGTGGGATTAGGCTACTTTCATAAACTCGAAATACAACATTGAGTTAAAACTGCCTAATCCAATGGCGTTGAGCTTCTGCTAATTTCTGAGTTCAATGGATCAGCTTGATCATGATAGTCTTCACTTTATTTTGAGGAGGGTTGTGGGTTCGATCCGCAAAGTGAATTCGATTGTTTATCTTTCCTGAAATCCAAATGAAAATATTCTTGAATCCCTTTTTTTTTAAGCCTTGAAATAGCCTTGAATTCTATGTCCTCACATAAATACGGACGCTGCCCTGGCTCTCAGATTTAGCTTGCCATTGGCATTTCACTCACTCTGTTATTTTCAGCATGCTCCTCAGGATTCTTTGGCCGAGGATGTATTAATCTGTGCAATTGCGACGATCAGGATGAGGACTGTAACAGAAAGAATGGTCAATGTAAATCCGGTTGTGCAAAGGGATATGCTAGCACCAATTGCAGTTTGTTTTCACAAAAGTCTGACAGTAAGCCTATATCGCTGATCATTTTCCATTCTCTTTATTGTTTAAAAACGTCAGTCTTATTGAAATACCAGTTGATGTTTTGACTCAAGGTCATACTTCTATTGAGGGACATTCACTATCACTATTACAACTAGAGACCACATGGATTTTCGGTTAGGAATTATATATTGGCAGAGATCATTATTATTCTTGGGTGACGGAGTGGGACAATGTTATGTAAACTAAAAGCAATAGTGTCCCACTCCCATTGTGACATGATGTAAGCTGTGTGAAATATATGTTCCTACATGATACCTGAAATTAAGTAAGATATGTTTCTATATAAGAAGACAGTACATGATTATTGACATGTTTCTGTATGCATCCATAAAGAGTGCAATTGGAGAAAAGGTCATATTATCAGAGATAAATTGTAACTGTTGCAACTACCTGCCCACCCATGACCACGGGGTAGGCCCACCAGCCTCATTTGCATATCAGGGATGAAAGATCTCCGCGATTTCGCGGATTTCCGGGATTTTTCCTGTAGCTATAAGTGTATACTAATACGTTGTTCAAACACCCCTGCACTGTAAACGTGCTTCAAACGTATTTGTATGAAACCCAACTTCCGGGAATTTTCCGCGATTCCCTGACAATGCTAAACCAATGGGAGAATATCAGCATTTCCGCTTTTTTTTCGGAGACCACTTTCATCCATGCATATGCACCCAGAGCACCACCTGCCGCTGGGTTGAGTGACAGCCACCACCACTGGGGGGGTGGCTCCCACCCCAGCTGTGGGGGTGCCTGATTGGCTGACTGTGGGACTGCCCAGTCACCTACACTACCTTGGCCCTCTGACCACACTAGCTTCATTCTGAGATTCATTAATTATTCAAGACTCTGCTTCAGACACACTAAAGAGAAATCACTCTACTCCTGGTTCTTGAGTGAGACACGCCTACTCTAGAGCAGGAACCCCAGACACTCTGTCTGATGCTAGGCAAATTCATATATCTAAATGCAACACCCAAGGGACTGCGGTTCAATGGGCTGTAGGCACTGCTTCTTATACAGGCTAAAGTAGTAATGAGATTCTGTGTGGACAGAAGGTAAGGGGTGTGGATGAAAAGTCACTGGTAGGTGGACAGGCGTTGATGTCATTAAAGCACAACTTCTCCACTGTTTATCTGTGTGACTTGTCTTCCTTTTATTCCTTAGGAGTTTGTAGAAGTGTTGTTTAAGGGATGTATCAGGGAGTGAGAAGAAGGGGAGAGTTTTGTAGTATTATCTGATGTCCATGCGGCCTGGCATCCAGTAATATTATATCCTGTTTTGGGAGATCGGGGGACTCAAACCCATGGGTTTGTGGGTTCGAACCCTGGTCAAGTCAAACCAATGGCTTAAAGATTCATTCTAGCCAGGTGCTCGGCATTATTAGGATAGGTCAAGGACTGATTGGCTCAGTATCAGGATAATGTCACTTAGTGGGATATCAGGCCATGGTGCTGGCGGCCTGGTATCCCCATGGGGCAGCACTATAAAGTTTCCATGAGTCCGCACTGTCACAAGTTAGTACCCATCCTGATATGACCTTAGATGGTGCTAGGACGTGAAACAACAAACATACAAACTATTACAATGAGGAGCTGCTACAGAAGAAGATAGTATCTGATTTGTTTTGAGAAGGATAGTATCTGATTTGTCGCTGCAGTAAATGTCTATGGATTTGATTGTAATTTATGGATTTCATTGTAATATGCTGAATTGTTTATTAATATAGCATGTCAAAATGGACAATGGGGCAATGACTGCGAGAAACAGTGCTCGTGTAAATTCTGCAATAAAGTGACTGGAAAATGTAGTAGTAAGTCTACTTACATGTCATCTGTTCATGTATACTGCATCCTTCGATTGCTTTTCTTTATGACCTATGATTTGTGAATTATGATTCAATGTAGGACTCAAATCATACAGTGCCATAATTTATTTCCAAAAATTCTACAGAACAGGCGTGAGCATTTCAAGTTAACGAGTAATTAGTTAAGTACAAATTTACCACCAACTGGATGACTAAGTATTTTTAAATTGGGAGTGCTACTGACTAAATAAAATAACTTATTCTGATGAATAAACTGTTTTACAAACAAACAAAAAAGATCTCAATTTGCCTCAGAGGCCACCTTGGCACATGCCTGGGCCATGGCCCTCAGAGTGTGACTCTCCGGGTGTGGAGAGGCAAGGCTATGACGCCGTCAAGTGTGTTTTTGTTCTTTTTTTTTACTCTTTTGACCCGTTGTATCTTTTTTGTTCTTCCGAAACGCCATAATTTGTCAAACAACTATTATGCATACTATTTGTTCTTGGATCATTAGAAACCAGGTTTGGAGCCTTTTGCAACATTTTTGTCAGGAAATGTCTATTTTTTTTTTTTAGGAACGGGGGGGACCTAGTAAGCGAGGATTGCCTACTAAGCGAGGTTTGCCTACTAAGCGGGGTAATGTGGTAGACTACAAAGTAAATACAATGAGGCTAGAACAAGTAGCACAGTATGATCATACCGTACATTAAAATTTGAACTTCAATCACAAGTTTGTTTCCTGTTTTCTTACTTATTGAGGTGACTGCTCATTTGACCGTCTTATGCACTATTTTGGTACATTTGCTCTTACACAAAATTCCTATGTTCTTCCTATATGGGGGTGGGGGAGGGGAAATCCCTATTTTATCCCTATCTTTCTGACAAAGAAATCCATATTTTCCTATTTGTTGGACCCATTGCCTCACTTGACGCTCTGACAGTGGCATACAGCCACCAGCAGAGTTGTCTTATTGTCCGACAGTAGAAAGGCTAGGGCGTGGGTTTGAAGCCTAGTAGCCATCGATCTTGCTTAGCGGGCTGACGTGGTGAGAGAGCAGTTGGAAAATCATGGATGGTGCTTTGGGTGCTCGATTACATCTTCATTGAGGAGCCAGTGCCTGGCATCACCTAGTCTTCCTGATGGCACTAGATTACTTTGTCTGAGAAAAGGAAAATAACCTACATGGTTTTTCCTGCAGACCAGAAGAACAGCACTATGTCAGTGACATTGCATACATCGTTCAGGAATCGGCGAGTGAGTTGACAAACTTGAGATCGCGCATAGCGCTAATGAAACTAATTAAAACCCTTAAATATTTTTAACCTACTCTCTTTGATCCACAATTGATTGTATCCTTTTACATTTAGTGTAAAACGATGGCTTTAAAAAAACCTCACTTCTCACTACACTGATGACACACATAAAGAAACCAAAAATCAATCAATCAATGTGTAACAGAATTTGATCTTAGCAGTTTAATCATAGTAACACTCCTAAATAACAGAATTGTATGTGCAGCTTTGCAAATAGCAATCACACTTCCGCTAATTTGCAGACCTAAGCAGCTCTGCAAATAGCCTCGTCCAAATATAAAATGCAGGCACTAGTCTGCTTAATGCACCTGCCAGTATTAAATAAAATAGCCAAATATTTCCAGTTTTTAAATCCTATTTCAAGTAGAGAGACCAAAAGGGGGCAAAGCTCTGATTTGTCAATATATGTGAACATACGTTGTAACTAGAATTACTGGTAGCTAGAATTGCCTAAATTTGAATCCATTCAGAACTGACCATCAATGAATCGCATTTAAGTATGATTTGAATCCATCCAGAATTAACTGACTGTCAATGAATAATTTATGCACAATTGTAGCTTTTTCTGAATGACATTTCTGTTAGTACCGCTATATTATAAAACAAAGTCATCCATAGACAAATTACAGGAGACCTCCTGTTTTAACTTTGACAGCAACCCAATACTGGTGGCCTTAACTCTGAAAAGGCTCAGGGCCGGTACGGTGCCTTAGGGTACTCCTACTTGCAATGAGTGTAAGTTGGAATAGGTAGTCTTGATGCGGCTGTGGAAATGCCTGAATGCTAGACAATTCTTTAAGAAAATGAGCAGATGACCATGTGTGCATGGACAACTTCGATAATGCCATGCTGCCATGTTGTGTCATAGGCTTTTTTGAGACAAGAAAAAAGGCCACAACGTGCTTCTTCTTAAAGAAGGCATGCAAAGTAAATGGCTGAGGATGCTGTTGCTCGTCTGAAGCCACATTGGAGGGTGGACAGGTGGTGTCCTGACTGCAGTAGCCAGACAAGGTGCATATTTCCATACGCTCTATGGTTTTACAAATGCAGCTTGTGATGGTTATGGGACGATAGTTGTTGGCTTCACTCTCATCTCACCTGACATCGCCATAACATTAACGATTAGCCCACATCATATGTTGACTGAATAAAAACTGTATTCCACTTTAGCCTGCCTCTACCCTTCTGATTTAAAACAAAATACACTGTCAAAATAAATTGTATCAGCTGATCATATTTTACATTGCCTATTTTCATGTATGTTGATCAATTAAAGAGATTACGCTCAAGGAAGAAAAATTAAACAAAATGTGAGCTTTCAACAAATACAAGTCTCAATCGAATACAAAATCACAGCAATATCGACCTGACTGTTTTTATTATGGCTGCATTTCTTAGATTCATTCCTAAATTGCACTGTAAAATGTAGACATTAGGGTTCAGCCATCTTAGTCAGGACATGCAAAAGGAATAAGGTCTCATACAAAACCAGTAGAAGAGGATGTTTTAATTTCTTTTGAAATGCTCCAGCTAGATATGAGATATTCAAGGTAATTTAACACGCTTAACCACATTCTTGAATATGCGCTATGACTAGGAGTCACATGGCCTCACTTACAAGTGAGAAGGTACATACATTTAGAAATCAATTATATATTGAAATTAAAAATGCTTCAAGCATAAATAAGTAGTATAGAGAGGACCGATATGGTACCATATTACGTAATCGTCCCGCGTCAGAGGACCGACGCGGTACAATGGCCTTAGATGACCCATTGCATGTTTGCACCGTGGGACAATGGGCATCAGTGACCTTAGATGACCCATTGCATGTTTGCAGGATTTTAGGTTGAACTCATTTGACCTTTTTGACTGGAATGATGACGTCACTGTTCAGGTTGAACTCATTTGACCTTTTTGACTGGAATGATGACGTCACTGTTCAGGGTCTACCCATTGCATGTTTGCAGGATTTTAGGTTGAACTCATTTGACCTTTTTGACTGGAATGATGAAGTCACTGTTCTACCTTGCAGGATGGCCATCTGTTTTTGATTGAACTCATTTGACCTTCGCTTGCAGGATGGACAGATGTTTGTGGTTGAACTCATTTGACCTTTTTTGACTGGATTGATGACGTCATGTTTCTGGTTGAACTTCGCTTGCAGGATGGTTATCTGTTTTTTTGCTTGGACTGATTTAACCTTTGTTTAACTGGAATGATGACGACACCGTTACAGTCATAATGCCTTCTTCATTAGGAGATGTTATACAATCTATTTTGCACGACACTGAACACACATTGATGGAGGATTTAACAAGATATAGGAATATGCAAAGTATTTGTATTCCTTTGAATGAATATCATATTCACGACTTCATTGCTGTCTGGAAGGAAAACAGATTTCATTTTCTACTTAAACAACTCCTTCCCCTGCTTACCGCATTGCAGGATTTTGAACAATTGATAAAGAATCACGATATTGATTATATCATTTTATATCATTCTTCTTCTCCTTCTTCACATATTCAATCTCGCCCCCCAGGAGATCAATTAGATGTGAATAGAGCATGCATTCATATTATAGTTCATTGTAGCGGGATTGGAGTTTTTGATAGAACTAGTGGTGAATATTTTCCACAACTCACAGACACTTTTCAATATAATAATCTAATTTCTTGCGCTCTTAACTACGCACATAGATACTTTTCCTGTATTTTACTACCAAATAAAGTTTCATTTTTTAAGGAGATTTCATTTGCCTTTAACCAGGCGCGACTACTTTCATATGGAATGCATTGGAAGTGGCCATTTTTTGGATGGAAGAGTATGATGATTGATGAAAATGAGTTGACATTCCCCCACTCCCTCTCTCCCCCCTTCCACCTCCCCCTCCCACCTACCCAGTCATCTCCACCCCTTCCCACCCAAAAGAACTCCCACCCCATTTGATTTGAATACTCCTCATTTCCATATCACCAAATTTGACGCTGCATATAAAACCTGCTGAGCTCCAGCCTACTCTCATCTGTTCACCTTTCACCATGTTCATGCGGAAGGGCATTCTGAAGCATCCGAGATCGAATCCGATAACGATTCCATCATCATCAGTCGCATCGCCAGCAGTGGATATGTCACTTGAACTAACGAGAGCTATCAATCTCAAGAGAACGAGTATGTATTCCTCCTCAGGTAGTGAGGGGATGGAAGAAGAGGAGGGGGAGTTAACAATTATCGTTCCCTCCCCCTCTCCCTCTCCCTCTCCCTCTATACTTGAGGATGGAGGAATCGAGACCTTCAAGAGTCGGAAAATTGAGTGGAAGAAGAAGAAGAAGAATGAGGAGGAGGAGGGGGATAATTGGCTGAGGTGTAAGAAGCGTCGCAAGATCGCTTCATTCTTAGTTATTCCCCCGGGAATTGATGTTTCGCATTTTGATGCTGCCAACCTACCGCTGGGGAATCAAGTTTTTGTGGAGCGTGTTAGAGGAGCAGGAGCAAAACTTGGTATAAAGATCGCCCTATGGACTCGGTCTGGAGGAGATGACTTTGCTGGGGATGTCAGTAGCAAGCGGTATGACATCCAGGGAAGTGCAACGCCGTCAGCAGAAACAGTTAATCCTGATGGAAGGACTCTGCTGACGAGCAGCAATCGCTATTTTATGGACTTTGATGAAAATGCCATCGCCATCCTGCTCGAGAGCATAGATGACATGTTTCAGGCCCTCAAAACAGCTAAAACAGACCGGCGTTTTGGGGGTTTCCATGTTAACTTTGGATGTGGGGTCTTTGGTGTGGTTGAACGCGACAGTTCCCGCATCGATTGTTGAAGCCTGTTGAGAAAAGGGCACTAACACCCTGCAAGCAGGGCTTGTATTTGAATGTCGCACAACTGGAAAGGTTAAACAAGTTCCTGAAGGAACAGCTCCACTCATTCCTCTTTCCTCATATCTGTACTCGAGTCGCACTATTGCCTATGGAGCTTCAGTTATCACAGTTGATGACTAAGGCTAAACTTGTCTGAGGAAGAGGAAGAAGAAGGAAGAGGAATTAAATTACTAATACTACTACTACTAATTCTTTTACTGTTAGCATTATATATATATATATATATATATATATATATATATCAAAGATGTTCATACCTTCAATCGCTATCTTTGTTTAATAAAATCAAAACAAAACAAATAAACAACTTCTCTTTGTTATGTTCATTTATTTTCATATCGACTGAATATATATATTCATACTCTCTCTCAATAGCCCTCCATTTAACAATAATACTAATATTAATAAAATGATGCTGTTGAATATAATAATAGTAATAATAATAATAATACTAATAAAAATATTCATGACTTTTATTCCACATTTTTATACATGAAGATGTTGTTGAATAGAATAATAATATTGTAGTAGTCTGAACATGAGCTCTACTATCAAGCGGTAGCAGCGGAGACTACGACGCCACCAACGCAGTACCATTACACTGCACTAGGTGGCGGCACGGGTAGCCACCGGTCAGACCCCAGCTGGGCTGACCTCTACTGCATGTGGCTGACCCACCCCCCACACACACACCTATAGAGTCGATGTAGGATCTGGCGAGTCAGGGGGCGGGTCAGACAACTACTGACGCCGCGGAGAGCAGATGGTTCAATAAACCAAGGGTGAAGCGTACACTGTATTGAATCTTGGTGTTCTTCCGTGGAAACCTGTGTGAGTGAGAGTCGGAGGGCCGTGGGCCATTACATTGGTGCCGTGACCAGGATAGCGGCGCGTTTCCATTACATTGGTGCCGTGAGCCAGCTCGCCTTCTGCGTAAGGGGTGAGTATTGGACCTGGGCCATGGACTCCGAAGGTAGGTTCTCTTCGTAATTTTTTATTATGGAGGGGGCGACGGCAGGTCAACTGCGCAGTGGGCGCCAGTACCAAAATGATGGTACAGGGCGTCCCGACGCGGTCGGACCGCCGGTGAGCGTGGACGCTTCTGCGGTGAATACACTGCACCGCGCTCACTACGCATCAACTGCAGCGCGAAATGTTCTCTCAGTTGACAATAGTACTGGGGAGGGTGTTACGGGGAGTGTGATGAAATTGGGCTTCGGGAGCGAGTGTACGTGATGGTAGCAGTTCAATCGTGTGTCGTGATGATTTAGGTCTGGGCATACGCGGGAGTTCTGTGGGAGGTGTGCCGCTGGAGTATTCACCGTGGGGAAGTTCAGTTGTCCATTCTGTGGGGATGGGAGCTGCGCGTGATGATCCCCGAATTCACTGTCATAGGGAGAGTTCCCCGGGTTTGGAGACAATGCCGATGACCCGTTAACGTTTACATTAGAGCGTGATTTGGTTATGGGTCGTACGTTTTCGGGGTCGCAGTCGGAGGTGGAGCATGAGGAATCGATGCGTACCCGCCGTCTGCGAGCTTGGAAGCGGGTCCAATTTGACCGGATGGCGGAGGAGAGACGGGCGTTGGATGATTTAAGAGTCTCCAATGCTGCATCCTTCGCGCACCATTTAGCAGAGCTAAGCGCGGCGAGGCGCGTTTCCGCAGGTGAGACAGAATCTAGGCGAGTGTTAGTGGAAGAGCAGCAAACTGCGTTCACGAGACAGTTGGAGGATTTGTCTGTGCGGGAGGCGCTGAATGTTCAGTTGCAGGACGAGAACCAGAGGTGTGAACAATTTCTAGCTGCTGAGAGGGCTGGCCTTGATTCTGCTCTGGAGATCCTTGCAGGTGAGCGCACAGTTTTTCAGGCGGAGAAACTAGCGTTTGAACGCGGTTTGGGGCTTGGAGACAGTGGTGCGCGGGTTACTGAGTCTACGCGGTTGGATAACCGCGAGACGCCGTATCCAGCGCATAGGGCGCGCCCGGCTTCCGCGGGTAGCTCGCCGCATTTGCCGGCGCCCTCTAAGGGGGTCGGTGGTGGAGGTGGGGGTCCGAGGGAGTCGGGGCCCTCTTCTGGGGATGGTGGTTCTCGGGGGAGGGGAGGTTCTGTGCAGCATCCGAGGGGTGTTGTTCAGGATTCCGTATACGTGGGTAGGACTCATAAGGAGATATGGATGGAGAGGATTCCTGACCCGGAGGGTTCGGGTAGTGTCGCAGTACCTATTGCGTCGTTGCCTGGGCTGCCGGTGGGTCGCCAGTACTCAGTGGAAGAGATGTGGTTGTTCCGGAATCATCCTGCAATAATGGATGTGATTCGGGAACCTGCTTCGATTGGGGGTGGGGCCGGATGGGAATCGTGTAATCGGGATACGTTGGAACTAGATGAGAATGTTCTGAGGTATCCTGTGGCGGGTTCTGCGCCGATTCCGACGTTGCGTCCTAAGCCATTTACAGGTATTAAGCAGGAATGGAATACTTGGTGGTGGGATTTTACGTTGGATATGCGGTCCAACATGTGAGATGAGAGGGTAGCTCTCATTCAGCTGTTACATCTGCTGAGGAATGGGCCAGCGCAGCACTGCGTGGACGCGTGGAGGCATCATGGGTTGACGACGATGAGGGAATTGCTTCCTATCATCTCGTATAAGTTCCGTCCAGTGGACCCCATGGCGCGCTGGTATCAGTGGAAGAAGCGCGTCCAAACTGCTCGTGATGGATCGTACCGGGCGTACGGTCTACAGCTGCAGGTAGATGGGCGGGAGGCTGCTAGAGATACTGGGATGAGTGGGCGTGCGATCGAGACTAAGATAGTCGAGCGTTTTGTATGCTCACTCATGGATCCGGGAGAGCAGCGTGCCGCCTATGACCGTTGGCGGCCAGGCAAGTCATCTCTGGAGGAGATGTTTGAGGTAGTCGACGATTACTGCGCCAAGGCACTGCGTGCTGGGCGGTCGACTGCGGTGGAGGCTATTCAACTTTCAGATGAGTCGGATGGTGAGTTTGAGGTTGAGGTGGCTGCGTATAACGCGCCACGTGATCCTCGGCGTAATGGCGGCGGTGGTTTCTCTCGGGGGAGTTCTGGGGGGAGCTATCGTGGTGGTAATTCCTACCGGGGTTCGTCGGGTGGTGGCTATCGGGATGGTGGCAATTTCCGGGCGAGCTCTGTTGGGGGGTTATCAGTCGCCGCCTATCACCAAAGCGTTAGTCCAAGGTTGGGTGCGTGATGTGATGGGGGAGCAGAAATCTGCTGCACAGGTAGCAACGGGTGGGTCTGGCTCATCTGGGTTATCTGCGTGCAGGCGTGTAGCTAAGAAAGATACGCGTGCTCGTGATCACGAGTGTGGTCGTTGCTTTGCTTTCGGTCATTGGCCTATCCAATGTACTGGAGTAAAACGTACTCTCGAGGAGGCTGTAATAGCCGGTGATCGCGAGGGTAGGGACAACTCAGGTGTTGATCGGGATAAGTTTGCGCGTCTCCGTAAGAGCGGGGACGCGAGGGCTAAGCCGCATTTAAACGCCTAGGGTTGGACCGTTTGGGCTTAGGCTCGACCCTATTGGCAAGCCCGGATACCGCCAAAACGGATGCTGTGTTAACTGTCGAGGAAGCCGGTGTGCAGTCTGATGCTAGCGCGGGACCGCCGGTGATCGCCCCTGGTGATTCTATCCCAGTGGAGTCGGTATTGTGGGACGGCATGGAGCAGATAGCGCGGTGCGTTTCTGCTCTGGCTCCCGCACCTTTAGACGACTGTATGCAATTTATAATACAGCATCAGGGGTGCGACCTGTCTCACCCTTGTGGTAAGCGCCTATTCATGGATTCCACTTTCTGGTCTTTGGACGGAAAACGGTGGTATGTGAGAGTGAGTGTTAGAGGGACTATCGGGTATTTTTTAATAGACAGTGGGGCTGCGGTCACATGTGTTGGACGAAAATTCTTCGATAAGTTGGACGGTGATAAGGTGTTTTTCGATAATAGCGTGAAGCCTGTCACTGTCACCGGTGCACCACTCAAGCAGTACGGACAAGCCATACTATCTCTGGAGATCGGGGGGAAAATATTTCATTATGCCCCTACTGTTTCCGATATTTCAGAAGATGGTATTTTAGGTGCGGAATTTTTGGAGTATTATGGTTGTGAGCTGCGTCAGGCAGGCAGCCTATTTCTTCAATATCCGTATCAACTCACGGTGCAGTGTGAATTACGTCGTGATAGTCAGCTGTCGCGCAAGATTTTCGCATTGCTCCGATGACTGGTTGTGATGTTAAAATTACAGCTGTGGGGGTCGACGGTGATCACCAGAGCCTGTTTGAACCGATGGTCTCAGAATTGCATGAGCTGGGATTAGTAGGTCAGAATACGCTAGTGTGGAGTCCTGTCGACTCAGTTGTGCCGTTGTTTAATCCAAATCGTTATGCGGTGAGGTTACAGAGGGGTATGACTATCGGGTTGTTGAGTGAAGCTACTGACTTTGGTAATGTTCATTGTGAATACGCTAAGGCGGTGTTGAGTAAACAATCCGGTGTGGACATTGCTTGTGGCAACGGGGTCGCTGAGTCAGTTGTTGGCGCAGTTGACCCAGTAGGCGGGGTTGGCGTGGGGCGGTGTTGTGCGGTCAGCTGTTCGCAGTTACCTGGTAATTGGCGCAGTGGTTGGCCCGAACTGAGTGTCGCGCAGGCGGCGCCGTTGGATTGCCCCTCTAGTGTTGTGAGTAGTAGAGGGGAAGTGGGCATTGCTGCGTTGGGGGAGGTAGCCGAGGCAGTTACTTTTGGTACTACGGAGGAGTGCGTGGCACCGTCTGTTGTGTCTCGGTCCCTTGATGGAAGCTTGCCTGCCCATCTTATACCTTTGGCTATGAGGTGTGAGGTGGTTGATGAGTCTGAGCGCTCTCAGGTTGTGGAGTTTCTGGGTAGGAATATTCAGGTTTTCGCAGTGCCTGGTGAGACATTGGGCTGGACTGATGTGGTGAAGCATGGCATAAATGTTGGTGAGTCTGCTGCTTTTAGGATTCCCTATCGGCGTGTCGTGCATTCTAAAAAAGAAGCACTGGAGACGGAGTTGCATAAGCTGCTGGATAGTGGAGTAATTAGGAGTAGTGATTCACCGTGGAGTTCACCTGTCCATTTAGTCAAGAAAAAAGATGGTTCGATCCGTTTTTGCATTGACTATAAAAAACTCAATACTGTGACGCGGAAAAATGCTTACCCATTACCGCGCATAGATGAGTCGCTCGAGAGTTTAGGGGGTAATGAGTGGTTTTGCACTCTGGATCTGCAATCTGGGTATCATCAGGTAGCCGGAGGATATTGCTAAAACTGCTTTTAGTACTCACTTAGGCTTATTCGAGTGGAACGTGATGCCGTTTGGGCTATGTAATGCTCCAGCCACGTTCGAAAAGATGATGACGGATATGCTGGCTGGTCTTCAGTGGAAGATCTGCTTGGTGTATTTGGATGATATCATTGTCTTTGGTCGGACACTAACCGAATGTCGAGATCGGCTTCAAGCAGTGTTTGATCGTTTGCATTCCTATCGGCTGAGACTCAAGGCTTCAAAGTGTAGACTTTTTAGGCGCGAGACGCAGTACCTGGGACGTGTGGTTTCTGCGAAGGGGATTAAGGCAGACCCGGAAAAGCTCTCTGCAATTGCGGGGTGGCCCAGACCTGAGGGCATGAAGGAAGTGAGATCATTCCTTGGGTTTGTGTCGTATTATCGCGATTTCATTGCTGATTTTGCGCGATTGGCTGTTCCTCTGCAGGACTTGGTCGTTACGGCGAAAAAGATAAAATGTGTGTGGGGCGATGCTCAGGAGGCGGCATTTCTGGGCTTGAAACGTGCCTTTACTCAGACCCCAGTGCTGCGATATCCGCGGGCGGTGGGTCAGTTCATTCTGGACACTGATGCGTCGGGGTTTCCAATCTCAGGCGTGTTGAGTCAGGTTCAGGATGCGGTAGAGGTCCCGTTGTCTTTTGCGAGTAATAAACTTAATAAAGCGCAGTGGAATTATTGCACGACGAAGCGTGAGTTGATGGCTATCGTCGTGTATAGCAGGAAGTGGAAACATTTCTTGATAGGGTCGGATTTTATTATCCGGACTGATCATCATTCTCTTCGTTGGTTGTTGAATTTCAAGGAGGCAGAGAGGATGATGGTGCGTTGGTTGGCCACATTATCTGAATATGGTGTGACAAATGAGCATATTGTGTACAGGAAAGGTGTGGATCATATCAACGCAGATAGTCTGAGTAGAATCCCGGTGCGTAAGTGCGGCCGGGGTGATTGCACGGACTGTGGCGCGCATAATTGTGTACTCGCAGCAATTTCTGCGATGCGTCTGGCGGACATAGATGATGATGAGCTTTGGACGTTATCAGAGGTTCGCTTGGCGCAGCGCCAAGATCCCTCCATACTGCGTGTGATCAAGTGGTTGGAGGTAGGCCGCTCGAAACCTCTGCGTGACGAGCTGGCGGTGGAGAATGCAGAGACTCGTAAGATTATAAATCAATGGGACCTGCTGGAACTGCGTGAGGGGGTGCTCTGCAGGTGGAAGGTAGTGGGTGAAGACCTACGCAGTCGCCTGCAGATCGTCGTGCCATTTGCATTGCGCGATGATGTGTTGTTGTTTTGTCATGGGCATTCTACAGCTACGCACTTTGGGCGTGTTCGCTCCACCAAGCGTTTAGCTTGGCGGTTCTATTGGCCTGGCATGACTTCTGATATTAGGCGGTGGGTACGCACTTGCCACAAATGTCAGGTGGTGAAGCCAGGTGAAGGGATTGCTAAGTTACCGTTGACTCAGGAATTGTCTGGGCATCGGTGGCGCCGTCTAGCGTGTGACTTTGTGTCCGGGTTTAAGACGACGTCTAGGGGGAATGTGGTGATGATGGTAGTCCAAGACTATTACACTAAGTATGTGCAAGTGTACCCCTTAAAAGATCACACTGCACCCACTGCAGCGCAGGCGTTGGTGGATAACTGGGTTTTGATATTCGGTGCCCCAATGCGGATCCATTCGGATCAGGGACGGGAATTTGAGTCCACACTGTTTCAGTCCATGTTGCGCTTGTTGGGCGTTAAGAAAACGCGTACGAACCCGTACTGTCCACAATCGGATGGTATGGTAGAGCATTTTAAAAAGACGCTGATATCTGCGTTGGCTTGTACCGTGAATGACTTTCAAGATGATTGGGATTTACAGGTCAAGTTTGTGGCAGACGCATATAACTGTATGGAGCACACATCTACGGGTGTGACTCCAAACAGATTACTATTTGGGGAGGAGCTCCGACTGGCAGCTGATCTGCAGTTTGGGGTGGTGAATCGTCAAGTAGACCGGCCTTGAGAGATCGTGTTTGTAAGATGGTTGGAGCATTGCTTTCACCACGCGTATAGCGCAGTTCGCGATGCTTTAGGTCGGGCAGCGGTTCGTCAGAAATCTGACTACGGGCCTGCTGTGTGGCACCAGTTCAAGGTGGGAGATCGGGTGGTGCAGTATCATGCGCCGCTGGCTCGGGTCAAACTCGCAAAGAACTGGGATGGTCCCTTTACTATAACAGAAGTTGTCTCGGACACCACAGTTATTATGAAGGGCAAGGATCGTAAATACCGTAAATCTAACGTTAGACGTCTTAAGCTATACACCGAGCAGATGTCTAGAAACGCTGGACCATCCTCCTGGCTGGATGCACATGTAGGGGACGAGCCCGCACCTGCGAGGGTGGAGGCTGGGACTATAGATGCGTTCAGTCAGAAGAAAGTACCTGGGCTTCCAGTTACTGCGGGGGAGGCTATGCGCCCTAGGCGGCATAGGCCTGATAAACGGAAAAATAAACGTTGGCGTCGTTCTAGATCAGTGTCTGATGCCAGTAGTGTTGTTTCTGTACGCAGTAGCTCGGGTAGTGACAGCGACTTTGTACCAGTTAGACAAGGGTCTGATGTGGGTTTGGATGCACCGCCTGTGCGGCGATCTGAGAGATTAGCATTACGACGCAGATAACTGGTATGGGGTGAGGTAGTGGGTATTAGGCTACTCCACCCTGGTGTTGTCTGGTCTCCAGGGGTTGGTCGTACATAAGATGCTCCAATCCCTGTCACACAACGAGTAACGCAGTACATGTGTTCAGTTAAACTTTACTACACAGTTATTTGAGAGTGGGGGGGAAAGACCGGGGGCCCCGGGGGCGCCAATGAATGGGCGCAGTTACTACCGTTCTGCGTAATGCCTTTGCCTAAGCCGTGTGTTTATTATCTGCTATTTCTTGTCTAACGCGTTGGTTATTGTTGACGGGGCGTACTGCGTGTTAGCTGCTATGAGCGGGGGAGTGTTTATGTTTGCTGCGGGCATGGGTGTGTAACTGGTTCGACTGTTCAGTTAGGCGTAACTGGGTCACTTATAGCATATGCGTGTAACCGGGCGTGTGGGTTGCTGGCCTTACGCAGTTTGTGTTGTTGTTGGTGGGTACTGCGTAAGGGCCGGGGATCTGTCGCTGGGGGTGGCTTAGTATTGTGCACTAGCTGGCGGGCGGGCCTTGTGGTTGAGCTAACCAGGTCACCCTGATATTCTGCGGTTCGGGATTCTCCGTGACCACGTGGTGCGGTGACGTCAGCGGTACTGTGGGGGGGGCGGGGAACGCGACTGGACTCTGCGGTTCTGCGTGGGAGGACATGGAGCCAGTCACTCTACCGGCTGCCGGCAGACAAGGTGGGTGTCTTTGTTCTCGGACATTAATCCTATCTTTATTCGCGTATTCCTTATTTGTACGTGTTTATTGCGACAGACTATAGGAATATAGCAAGGCCGGCCGTGACTGTGTTGGTCTGTGCGTTTATCACGCAGACTTGACACAGCGTGTACGGCGATCGTCTGTCGTGGGGGACACGCGACTCGAGCTGCCGTGGCAGTTCGTTGTGTGTAGACCATGGCGGATGATATTCTAGATTCGCCCAGCACTCCATTAGGGGGAGCTGAGGCCGGGAGTTCTCTCGGTGATCTCTTCAATGAGGCCGAGGGTGGCGACGAGACAGGTTTATCCTGTATAGGGACCATTAGGCCTTTAGGTGGTAAGGAGATTGTTGCTACAGTCTCCCCGCGGCTGTCTAGTCCCCTATTGTCGCCCATGTTGACTGTTGTAAGAGGCCCTCAGCGGGTTACGGCGGCTGCGTTGGTTTCTCCTCCGGGAGTAGCTAGCTTGTCGTTACGTTCCCCTGAGCCATCCCTCGGTCCATGTGTAGCTTCCATTATCTCGAGAACTCAGACAATGGTAAATGCTGACGAGTTGTCACACTTTCGGGAGTGGCAGCTGCGTGAGAAGGCGTTGAGGGAGTCGGTTTGTTTGTCCCGCTCGGATCCGTTCTCGCTCAGCCCAGCTGATGTGAGGATGGCGCAGCCTCTCAGCGGTAGTTCATCGGGTTCTTGCCAGGTGGTACTGCTGACTGCAGTTGCTGTCCGACCTCCTATGCTACCGTTTGCAGGCTCTGAGGATGTAGGCGCTAGAACCCTAGGGAGTCTGGCGCCGGCACCTCATGACAATGAACGGTCAGTAGGGGGAGGTTCCAGTGTGCGGATGGACGTAGATTCTGTCGAGTCTACCCCGGTTGTGGGCGGTGAGTTGCTTCGGCCTCTTGCCCCTTCTCGTGAGTCTGGTGCGTTGACGGAGGCGCAGGTGAGGATTGCTGTGGAGCAGGCTAAGGCCTCTGTACAGCGTGACGCTGGTCCTCGCTTGGAGGTTGTGTCGGTGCCCCCTAAGGCATCGATCCCTCCTGAAAAAGTGTTGTGTGGGTCGTTTGACTATCGCTATCGTAATAGCGATGGTTCCGAGCTGGTGGCAGTTCTGATACTGCACGTCCGTCGAGATCAGCCGCTTCCTGTTCTGAACAAGAGCAGGGGGGGATGATCGGAGAACGGGTCGGATGGCCTACATGCTTGCGTGTTGGTGTGCCAGTAGGAGGTTCGGGGTAGAGCTCGGTTATGCGATCGCTGAGGATCTCACTCCGTCGTCTGAGTGGATCGTTAGGTCGCGAGGGGGTGGACCTGTTAAGCTGGCGCGGTTTCTTTCGGGAAATGTGGCTGGGTTGACAGAGGCTACCCTGTCACGGCTATGGAATGACACTCACGAGCAGCCATGTAGTGTTAGAGATTATCTGGTCTGGGAGCATGGGAACCAGCGGATCATGCGGTCCCAGGATGTGCATGGAGATTATAGGGTCTCCGATGACGAGGGCTGGACCGAGGATGATAGCCGTCCCCGTGCTCCATTGGAGTGGTACAACATCCATGTATGTGAGATATTTGGAGGGTTGAAAGATCCAACGAGGGGGGAGGGCTACACGAAGCAGGAATTGGCATGTCTGGGTTATGTCCGCCGTGTGTTTCGCCCAGGACAGACTTGTCTGTTCTGTGAGCTTAACCCGGTCGGGCATAGGCAGACCCCAAAGCTGTTTCTGCGGTGGGTGCCGCTGGCTCGGTACATTTGTGAGAGCCACCTGCACACCGCTCCTCTATGGAGGTGCACGAGACCGTTCAACGTGGCGAGTGGTTCTGAGGGGTGTCCAACGCTTAAGGCGACTGGGCAGTACTTCTTGACTGCTCGCCGCGTTGAGATGATCAAGCATCTCCTGGAGGGCCATGGACGCATGCTGTTTGACATCGTGAAGGGGCTGAGTGTGATTCAGTGGAATCCTCAGTCCATGTCGAAGAGAGCGGTGTCCTTCACGATGAAGCAGCGCACAGACTTTCACTATAGCAGGGATACCCTGGTGCTGCCCAAGCAGCACAGGTTGATCGCCCTGTTTATATATGTTCCTGGGTCGGCGGAGGTACGTCGTGAGCGGTTCTACACCGGTCGCGGCGCATCTTCGGCAAAACGGGGCAGGGGTCGTGGTGCTGTTGCCGTGAGGAGGGACCAGCAGGGGCGAGCAGCTCCTGTGGCCTCTTCAAGCTCTGGGCGGGGTGCAAGGTCCGTCCAGGGGAGAGGTAAGGGGAGAGGTAAGAGGTCCTCGTCCCTGGTACCGTTGCGCGATGGCTGCTATTCAGCTGCAGCGGAAACAGGGGTCGGACAGGTCAGCTTCGCCTCCCCCGCCGCCGCCTCCACCCCCTCCAGCTGTTGCCCAGCAGGGGTTGAGAGACTGGCCTGAGTTGCCGGTCGCGACTATCGATCCGGAGGTGAGTGGATCAAGGGGCGTGCACCGTCGTAAGCATCGGAAGCTGGTGACTGAGCTGACACCCGACACTCTGAGTGCGGTGGTAGCGCGGGCTCTGGCGACCGTGGTGACGGTGCCAGTGGCATCGGTGTCTCAACCGGTGTCGTTGGGTCAGGTTCCGCGGCGACGTGTGTCGGCGGCTGCGGGATCTGCCTCTCAGTTGACGGTGACAGCGTCTGCAAGCCCTGTTGTGAGACCAGTGGGGATTGCTCCTGTGGTCGGTCCTTCTGCGGAGGTAGTACCTGTGCGACCGGTGGTGGCTGCGGCCCCATTGGTTGATCACAGTGTCGCCCTTGCGCTGGACGGTATCACGGAGCGTCTCTGCGAGGCCAACTGCTTGGACGTGACGGCCTTCATAGGGGGCTTTGACGCGGTCGTCGCGCAGACACAGGATGTTCTGGCGCACCAGGCTGAGGGTAGGCGCGGTGCTGACTTCGACAATGTCGTGAAGGACAACAAAATTGTCGAGCGGAAGTTGGCAGCATCGCGCGAGCAGAGGACGCGGCAGGCGGCAGTCATTGATGACATTGACATGACTTTTTCTGCCGCATTTCGCTCGGACTTCCGGAGCTGGGATGGTTCATTGCGTGCTTTGGATCTCTCTGGCTTCAGCGTCGAGGACAGGCTGCACGGCCTGCCAGCCAGCTTCGTGGCTGATGCTGCTGCGGCACATCGGGTGCTGCTGGCGCGGGCAGCAAGGGTGTCTGCTGACGCTGACGGGGATGTTCAGATGACAGGTGACGGGAAGGTGGAAGGCGATTAGTCGTCGTCCTTTCCCGTCCGAGGGATTTTGGACGTCACGTCGAAATTCAGATGACAAGTGACGGGGTGGTGGACGACGTTTAACCGTTTGCACAGTTGGGCGTCGCTCTCCTCTGTCCGAGGGATTCTGGATAACGTGATGTCTCGGATGACAGGTGGCAGTTAGGTTAGCGGTGGTTGACTGCTCGCGCAGGTGATCGGCGCTAGCTCTGTCCGGGGGATTCCGGGTTCCACGTCGAGGGTAATTGAAAGACCAGCACCCCTGTGGGCGGTTATTAATTTATTTTTTTTATATATATATACACACATTAATAATATACGAAATAATTTTTTTTCTGATAGTTCATCTCCCTTAAGGAGGTGGATACCGCCTTGTATATATATATATATATTGATACTAATATAATATTGTATATACCTTTTTAGTGCTACGGTGCTATTTTTACATTGATAACCATGATGTATTTAGCATTTCGTACTGCTCTATTCCAACATTATTTTTCTTTGCAGTACGATTGTTGATGATATATGTTGTGGTGAAGAGCTTAGCTTTCTCCCGATTGGAGGATCTAGCTTCTTGTGTTCTGCCTTTTTTTCTGCAGTAAGGGTCGGAATAATTTTGTTTATATATTAGATTAATTATTTCTAGATATTCCTCAACTTTCACCCCGTTTTGACTTCCTTTTTCCACACTATTAGGAAACATTATATTCTAAATTTATTCAGTGGAACGAGGTGGTCAATGGTGTGGGAGTTGGTGGGTTGACACTACATTTCACACTAAAAGATTGTTCTATGCAGTGTCGCCCTAGCTCTTATTTTATGCTGCATTCTTTAATTTCAAAATTACTACTATAGTAAGCGCTTCTGGCAGAACGTGGAAACCTGCGTGAGTGAGAGTCGGAGGGCCGTGGGCCATTACAATATTCAAGGATTCTATTCAACATTTTAGACAACATTTCACTTTGAATCATTTCTTTCATTGGGAAGAGTACAGTGAAAAATAAGGATATAATGAATATGCACATCATAAGAAGCACCCCCCAACATTTTCTTTTTCTCATTAACATAGTTAAAATACTATTTTCATTAGTTGAATTTTCATTAGTTGAATTTTCATCGCTATTATCAACTCTCACTTCAATATTCGCATTACACATGTTGGAAACAGTGAAATCTCCCTCTCTTGATGAAAGTTCTATTTTTTTGGAGGGAGGAGTGCATTCGGTTAGAACTTTCCACATGTCATCATCATCATCTTTTCCACCACTACCTTCTCATACAAGTTCATACATTCAAATCAAATCAATGGTTATAGCTCTCTATCCGTCTAACAACTAACGCGTTTTCAAAAACATTTTTCATTTTCTCTAATGGATATTACTTTTCTTCCATCGATTTCATCACCATCTTCATCACTATCAACATCATATTCTTCAGCATCATAAACAGTTCCTAATTCAAATGAGTCTACTCAAATGTAATAGTTGTTGTTTCATCATTCAAAAGAAAGTTTTACTTTCACCCCCTTCTTTCGCATCAAAGAAGAAGAAGGTGGAGATAATGATCTTTTTTTTTTAAGGGGAATGAATAATTTCACTTTTCTCCTTTGTTTAAGGGAGAAATACTCCCCTTCCAGTTCTACATTCTCTGAAATCTCCCCCTCTCTATTGCTCATGATAACAGCATCATCCTGTGTTTTGGGGGGATGATAAACCCTTTTCTTAGGAGGAAGAATATAAGAAGCGAGATCTCTCATTGCAGATGCATTTTTTTTACGACGTTCTTCTCGTTTTTTTCCCCGAAAAGCTCGAATAAGATGAGGGGTTTTCCATATTGAATCCTCATCTTCTCCCTCAAGCACTAGCTTTTTTCCCCCTCCACATATATCATCAACATCAATAGCATCATCAATATCAGCAACAACAACAATATCATCATGAATATCAGCAACAACAATATCATCATGAATATCAGCAACAACAATATCATCAATATCATCAACAGTAGCAGTAACATCAACAATCTCATCATCAGTTACTTTAACATCATCATCACCAGTAGCAGCATCATCATCACCAGTAGCAACAACTTCATCAACAGCTTCAACCCCATTTTCATCATCTGCTACAACATCAGCATATTTATCTTGTTGATGATCTTGCTGATGATGTTGATGCTGATGCTGATGATGTTGCTGCATATCCATTCTCTCCACCAGCTTTCTAGCACACTCTAGAGCTGAGTCGCTACTAGAGAGAGCACTATTTTGAATATAGCTATTGAAATGGGAGAAGCAAAATGAAGAGGGGTGTGTAACTCCCTAAATTTTGAGTTCTCATCCTCTGGCTCTAGAATATCTCTCAAAGAAAGAGGGGATGAGGAAAAGTGTGAAGGAGGCAGAATCAGAGGAGAAGAAATATCTCCTGGCTTCACCATCATAATTTCTTCATCTGATAATAAATTTTCATTATTATAATTTTGATTATCTGTTTCAGGTAGATTTAAATTTGTGACTAATGTTTCAAAGCTGAGTGAATTTGAACTGTCTACAAACTCATTAATCATATCAATCAGACTTTCATTAGCTAGTGGAGAAGGTGGAGCAGGTGGGGAGAACTCCATGAGAAAATTACTATTATTAGTGTCAGTGTCACCACAACTAACATTGACAGTGTCAGAGATAATATCACTGTTAGCCATTATATCTACACTAGGATTTGGGGTGGAGATCTCCAGAGGAAGGAAGGAGCTGTTGTTCTCTTCATCATAACTAGAAAAGAGAATTGAGATAGGATTGGAGATGGAAAAGGGAGTATTGATGGGGTTGGGAATGGAAATAGGAATAGTTTTGGAGAGGGCTTTGGGATAGGGGATGGGGGAGAGATTGGAGATGGAGAGGGGAATGGGATTGAAGGAAGTTTGAGGAATGGGAGTAGGAGGAGAAGGAGGAGGAGGAGGCATGGAAAAAACAGAGGGAGTAGAAGCTACAGTGGGAATGGGAGTAGGAAGGTGTAACGGATTAGGAATAAGACTAGGGGAAGGAGAGGGAGAAAGGATTGGAATAGGAGAGGGAGAAGGAGAGGGAGACCAAAATCTATTCTTTTTGATTAAGTTTATCCTCCCATCCTCCTTTGTCTCCAGAATCATATCGCTTGGAATTAACACTCGCCGCATCACTGCATTGTTGCGCTGTACAACAGCGCGCATTTTCCGCATTGCGATACTCTGCGGGAAATGGAGGTCAGCACGACTAGCCAAACTTACTGCTGATAACTGAAGTTGGGCGCCTGCTGCCTCCATTTCCTCCAATGCACTCTCCAAACTGCCCAGAGCCAGAGACAGTCGCCGCACTCGATCTTTCATTGCAGCAATCGATACCGATTTCCGTCTTTGACTCGAGTGGAAGTACTTGAGCGCATCAGATCTAGAGAAAAAAAAGGAGAATAGTAGAGTGAGAATAAATAAATAATAATCAAATTCGCATCTGACAGTATCAACACCATTTTCTCAATCTATTTGATGAAAGTAAGATATTTTCATTTAGTAATACACACTATTCGAAAACGTGAAAAGTATTTGAAAACGTGAAAAGTATTTGAAAACGTGAAAATTATTTGAAAATGTGAAAAGTATTTGAAAACGTGAAACGTATATGAAAACGTGAAACGTATATGAAAATGTGAAACGTATAACAGACTAGACATACAAACGATCATACAAAATACAAACGAGTGAAAGATTGAATGAACGAATGATTATACGAATGAAAGAAACGTGAAAAGTATTTGAAAACGTGAAAAGTATAATAGAGTAGACATACAATCATTCCTGAGTGAATGAATAGATGAATTAAATGAATGTAATATACGAATGAAAGAATTAATGAATGAATAGAGGAATGAATAGAGGTATGAATGAATGAATGAATGAAAGGTGGAATGAAAGAATGAAAGGTGGAATGAAAGGTGGAATGAACGAATGAATAATGAATGACTGAATGAAAGAATGAATGAATGAATGATTGAATGAATAATAGTATACTAATAATAGTGACTTACCCTTCTCCTCCTCCTCCTCCTTCTCCTTTTCCTCGACGATGGATATACTTGAAGCTTGCTCCTTTAGACATGGTGGGACTGCTTCACTCATTCACTCACTGAACATAAAACTGTCAGAAAAACCGTTACTTGTCGTCTCCAGGGGTTTTCCCCTAATCTCGCATCCACTCCCAATTCCACTCCCGCTCCAAGAAGGGAGGATGGATCGTCTTCACGGGGTGATGTCTATCTCATGTGGTGTGATGTCAGTCTATCTCACTCGGTATGATGTCTATCTCACGCGGTGTGATGTCTATCTCACGCGGTGTAATATCTCACCTCACACGGTATTGACGTGAAATAAAATATTTTCACTGAAGTGAAAAGATATCTGAGCTTCTGCTGCAACTACAGTTTTTATAGTCACAAGAATGCATAAACCCCGCCTAGTTAATTATGCATCATTCTCCCTCCCCATGATATTAATATTCTTCTTCATTTTGATTGGACGTGGGTTTAAAAAAAAAAAATTGTATTGAGTGTCGGGACTTCCTTCTCTTATTTTTCATTGGATGGGAGGGTCATTTGAGTTGTCACAAGTTAACTCTCCAAGCATATACCCCATTCCACTATCATCCCACACCTATTCCCACCCACTCACCTCCCCTCCCATTCAGCTAACAGCTGAGGCGGAACGGAGTATATTCTTCAAGCATATACTCTGTGACTCCTCCCTCCCTCCACCTCTAAGGAGAGGACGCTAGGTGTGTGTGTGTGGGGGGGGGAGTGAACAGGTTTACGGGACACCTCAAGTGGTTTATGAGACTTTCACAGCCACCCCAAGCATCAACTACACCCAATTCTAACAGTCGAATTTCCACCAAGTGAATTCCCTCCATCTTCCCTCATCCACTCCACACAAGGAAGATTTTTGATATTTATATATATATATATATATATATATATATATATGTGTGTGTAGAGATTGAATATGGATGACAATATGAATGTAATATGTGAGATATGTGAGTGTGTGTGTGTTCACTTCCCCTCCTACCCACACACACACACACCACTGCTAACCCTACCACCTGTTTACTGCACATCACACCCACCCACCAAGAATCACAAAAATAAATAAAATTAACTATATGCCTTCATTTCTATATTTCATTATATTATGCATTATATTCATTTTGCATTTATTATTATTATTATTATTTTCGATAATTTTATTGATGAGAAAAAGAAGAACAGATAAGATAAGATTTTCTAAATGAAGTTTAGTGTTGCATTCCGTAGATAAAGGTTTGATAAAACGCGTCTAGACATTCTCCTCCAGTTTGAAAGTCGCTTTTCATTCAAGCAGCAGTTTTCCTCTAAAAAACTAGGTAAGTTGATTAAAATGTTTATTTTGCTATAGAAATATAGCTCAATTTAGCTACAGCGAATCATATGATGTGATATTTATTTAATTTGATCAATTAAAAGGAAGGAGGAAGACTCATTTTCTATGTAAGTAAATGTATATATGAACGAATGAGGTTGTGTATGTATGTATGTATGTATGTACTGAATGAGTATATGTATGTATGTAAAATTAATGAATGAATGAATGAAGGAATGAATGAATGAAGGTGAGTTTTATCAAATTGATTATGTTTTTGTAAGTGAGTAAATGTATATGAATGAGACTATATAAGAATGTATATATGAATGAATGAATGAATGAATGAAAGAGAGTTTATCAAATGAATATTATGCTATAGAAATATGTTTCAATTATGTAAATCATACTTGAATAAATGAATGGAAGGAATGAAAAATGAATGGAAGGACTGAATGACAAATGAGTGAATGAATGAAAAATTGAGTGAATGAATGAGTGAATGAATGAGAAATGAGTGAATGAATGAAAAATGAGTGAATGAATGAGAAATGAGTGAATGAATGAGAAATGAGTGAATGAATGAAAAATGAGTGAATGAACGATTTTTTCACTTTTGCTTTTCAGACATGGTTTGCGCTGATGGAATTGTTTCGGGTGGTGGAAGTGGTGGAGGTGTTAGAATGAGGTGGTGGTGTCTGATGGTGATGGGAATGGTGTTGGTGGTGGAATTCGATCTATGCAATGCGCTTCGACATTGCACCTTTGTTTCAAAAACAACTAAAATCTGTCCTCGCTTTAGCGAGGAAGATCTTTGGGATCTTCCAAATGATTTTTCTTTGAAAAATTTATTTTTAGATCACTCCTTTTTATTTCGAATTAATATCACTAGAATACAACATAAATTTCCAAATTTAAAAATTCTTTCCGTTGCGAGGCAGTTGACGACGTTTGATTGTAGCTCCATCCCTTCCGAAAGAGTAAAAGGAGGATTAATCATCGCCTCCGACTGCTCTCCGTCTTCTCCCTCCCATTCGTTAAACGTAATAAAGACTAAAACAATTCTCTTCCACGGCCCAGCTTCATCATCAGTTTATCATCATCATCTTCGTTTTCATCAATGTCATCAACTACGGCTTCGAGTAAGACTTCACTTACGACTTCGACTACGGCTTCAGCTTCGACTACGGCTTCAGCTTCGACTACGGCTTCAACGACTACGACTTCAACGACTATGGCTTCGACTATGAATACGGCTTCGACTATGAATACGGCTTCGCTGACAACTACAACAATAGCATCATCTATCCCAACTTCAACTACAACAATAGCATCATCTACCCCAACTTCAACTCCCTCTCTTACTCCCCACGCTTCTTCTACTTCTTCAGTTTCGATTACACCTTCAATTATAAGCCTTTTGAAGATGAAACTAAAGGAGGCGACTAGAAAATTATTGCTGGGGAGAGAGAAAGGGAGTAAAAGTGAAAGTGGCGATGAGGATGCGGATGAGAGGAGGATTACTGATATAATAGCAGGAGATATTGCGCTAAAATCTGCATTGGGTGCGGTCTGCACCCTCCTGCTATTTTCATGCAGCCTATGCGTGCGATACTATCGCCAATCAAAGAACAAGAACACAGGTAACTTTTTCTGTGATGTGATAAGTCGAGTTGTGATGTTATATTTTCTTGCGCTTGAATGAATGAATGCATCAATGACTAAAAATGATGTGATTATTTAATTTGTAATATGCTGGAATGATGATGATAATTTTGCTAATGTTTCTATTGATGAATGAATAATAATTATGTGTTTATTTAATTTGTGATATGTTGGAATGAAATATGATGATGATAATTTTGCTAATGTCGCTATTGATGAATGTGAAAGGAGGTGTTATGGTGTTGCTGTGGTGTGAGTAGACTGGTGTGAGTAGACTGGTGTGATATGAAATGAAATAATATGATATGATATGATATGATGCTGATATGATATATGAAATGATATGAAATGATATGATACTGATATGATATATGAAATGATATGAAATGAATTTATGATATGATATGATACTGATATGATATATGAAATGATATGAAATGATTTCTTGAGAATGAATAATGCATTGTTTGCTTGTTTCTTTTTATTTGTATGACATATGTGGATAGAAAATGAAGATATTGATAATGAATGATGAAGATGCTTGATGATAATGATAATATTGATGCAGCTAATTCTACTTTTTATTTGAAATCTTCCTTAGGAAGTTGCTGTAAACAATTCTGTCAGCATCTCCCCTCCCATTGTCGGATGTTCATGAGTTGCTGTCGACAGAGGATAGTAAATGAAGCGCCAAAGTCCACTTTTGTATAAGTTTTTTAAATGCACATTCGTATATTGTAATCAAATTAAAACCACATTGTTGAATATAGTATTCTCTGGCTAGCGTGTAAAGATGTTTCTCTTTCTGTGATATGATAATTGAGCTTCTAATGGAAGGAGAAAATGAACACTCAGTGGCAGGATCTCCATGAAACCAACATCCGTTATATTCATAGATAGTATTGTTTTCTCGACAGTATCCATCAGCAAAATATGGACCAATCTGCACCTCTTTTCCAATGTTAAGCATATGTTCAATCCTAAAATTGGGAGTTTTTGAGAGAGGCAATATAAATACATCGCATTAGAATCATATTCCTGAATAGATCGACAAGGTTTCTCGGGGTTCTTGCGTAGGAAAGTCTCTCCCACCTTAGCATATCTTTTAAAAATTATACTTGGTCCCCCAAAGGCGCAAGTTTTAATTTTGGTATATAGATCAGCATCTCGTTCACAAAAACTTGAAAAGAAGCATTCGCTTTCCTTAGCTGATTGGAATAATAATCTACGAGCTATACCTGGTGCTGAGATAGATGTTTTTAGAGGATCGATATGTAAAGAAATATAGAAAGCCAGCATGTTTTCTACTGCTGTGACACATGGTTTTGTATCTAAATCTGCGTAGTAAATTAGGAAATCGCGAAAAGTTGACATTCCCTTCTCCATCCAGATCATTTGTAAATCATTATACTTCATGCGTCCAGTCTTAGGCGGGGTGGAATCAATATCTCCCTTCTTTTCCCACTCAATATATTCCTCCTCTAACACATTAACATTTTTGAGTTTAGAATAAAAAGTCTCATATTCAGGAAGAGTGGGGTGAGAAAGTTTTGAAAAAGATGTTAACCATTCATAAGGTAAATAGCTTTTAAAATCTGGAGCTGAATAAGCTACAAGAAACTTGGAATAGCTACTTCCACTTGCAAGAAAAAGACTGATATCTAAAAAGGCAAACTTCTTTGTTACAATAGCACTGTATTGATTTGCTTTTTTAACAATATAGTTCAATTCATTTTCAAGATTGAAGTGCTTTGCAAATGAAGCTCGCACAGCTGGAAGGTCATACCTACTGGAGTTGAAGCCTAAACAAGGAAGGCAATAGCAATATGTCTCAAACCGTTCCTTTAACTTTTCTATAGATTTCAATATTTGCAATCTTATCTTTTCAGCGCGCATTGAATCGGTGGAGTAGTCGTCTCCAATCAATTTCTTCGCTATGGGTGAGTCAAACAGATTTTCTCCTTCTCCTTTTGCATCATCATCATCATTATCATCATCATTGAAATCCTCTCCCGCATCATCATCATCATCATCATTACCATCATCTTTATGCGTTCATTCTTTTTTTATTATTATTATTATTTTATCAAAATTGTAAAATAGGCTCTTTCATTTCATTATTTCTATTCAAATTCGAAAATCGAAATTATGAAATTATGTGCATTATAATTAATTATAATAATATAAATAACGGAGCTCACATACAGGTTTCTATTATATTTATTATTGCGTGTGCATATTATTCTTGTATTAGGAGTCGCGCGCCAACCACTGCCAGCGCGCGAATGGGGCGCCACCTATATTGCGCCATATTTGAGTCACTTCTCACTGAATTTCAATTGAAGCGGACGTGTGTGTCGATAGCTCAGCCATGTATTGCAATTTGTGTGGTGCTTCGCACAAAACCGACAAGTGCAAGAAGAAAGGACGTAAAGAAAGAAATTGGTATCGACTAGAGCTACACAAGCTTCAACTCGTCAAACAAGTGACAACGTGAAAGATGAGTCCAGAGAAAGTTCTCCTGAAATAGGTGATAGACTGTCGTCACTAACTTTGGAGGAACAGGAAACGTCAATATTAAAAGAAATAAATGACATGGAACTGGAGGAGTGGCTAGTGGAGTTGCAAGAGAAGCGAACAATATTGAGAAGAAGACGTCTGCAGCGGCAGCAGACGGGCGAAGACGTGGCGGTGAAAGGGACGACGGCGATGGAGCGAGGGACGACGGCCATGACAGGCGAATGGCCGCCGGCGGTAGCTGCCGGTGCAGGTGCCGCACCGGCATCTGACGGAAAGGACGCGCATTCAGGCTACGGGTTGGCGAAGCCTCGCCACAGGTCGCGGACGAGGCGAAGACGATGAACGCCGTCGGATTCAAGAAGCAGAAGCAGCAGTAGTAGTCAACGACTTCGAAGTAAGTGGAGTATCAGAAGATTTACAGTATTAGGGAAAGAAGTAAAAAAGCTAAATTGTTATGAATTGCTCACAGCCTCTATTAGATGGTGTTTGGATATCCAAAGCTTAACGGTTAAGGACTATCGTGCTTTCCTTGAGCATGTATGTTTAATGGCATCCAGGGCTAGGCAAAATGACTTTCAAGACTCGACACATGTCGAGTATGATAAAGACATCCGTAAGCTAGCAGAAGTAGAGGGGTTTGCTGCGTTTGGTAGCAGCAATACTGGCCACTGCATGTACCACTATGGCATGCACAACATGCGGTCAAAAAAGCTGTCGAGTAATGTGCGTAAAACTACAGCTTACACAAAAGACGGTAAAAGTGTATGTTTCAAATGGAATAGGGACAGTGGCTGTGGTAGGACTGAAGACAATTGTACTTATGGCCATTGGTGCATGAAATGCGGCAGTAAAAGCCATAAGAAAAGTAACTGTACTAAAGACTGACTAGTTAGAGTATGTGTCAAGCAGGCTAATTTGAATTTACGAAAGTCTGTAATGCATAACAATTTGACAAAAGATATTGCTGTGTTAAATAATAACCCCAGGTCGGAGCAAAAAGCTATGACTGACGAGAACATGCCGGTGTCATATAAGGGTGCCACAGTATTTGCGGTGTGTGGTAATTTAAGTACGCAGTTGGAGCCCCATAGTGCTGAATGGTTACATGATAAGCATGGGGTTAATTGCTCGCAACCAATTATTGGGAATGTTACATGTGCGGCGCCTACGAAGGAAGTAGTGGGAGTACCCGAGGCGGTTCAAAATACACTGAGCATGCAATTAGCTAATGGTACTCAAGTGGAACTTAACGAGGGAAGCCAAGTTAGCAATGTTATATCTGAAACTCCAAATGCTATATTTAATGAAGTTGCATGTGCTACATATACACATGAATTTGGTCAAAATATAACGAATAAACATATAAATGGCAGGAATGTCGTTAGTTCAGAGGTAGCGGGAATGGATAGTCAAGTCAATAGATTATGGCATTGTTGGATTAATAATGATAAGAGTAATGAAGATGACATGTTGTATGTTGAAACCAGTTGTAATTAATGTTCATGTTGACTGTGTAAATGGTAGTTGCAAATGCATACATTACATAGCAGGTAATCAGATGCAGCTCAAACCTTGTCATTTCATATGTGAGATATTTATAAGAGGTGATACAGACCCAGATTGGGTATATATTTTGTGGGGAGTAGTTTTTGGTTTCCATGTTACCAATATGGACTGCACGGTAAACAACAAACCTACGTTCAAAAAAATCTGTAATACTGTTTATAGGGATATTATAACGCAGAAATTGTTGTTAGAACTAGACCAAAATATGATTACTCGAACAGATAGGACTCCTCAATGCGTTCACAATATTTGTTGTATTCCTAAGGAGGGAGGTGGACGAGGAATAGTAGACTGCAGCAGGCTGAAGGATAAATCCATTAATAATTACACAGAAAAGTGGCCTTAAAGTTTAATTATAAGAGTGTAGATGATGTGGTAGAGCAGATGGAGCAGGGAGATTACCTAGCTACGGTAGATTTAAAGGATGCGTATCGCGCTATTCCTATCCACCCTGAAGACAGACCCAGGCAGGGATTGATTTGGGACTTTGGAGGTGAGGATAAAAGAGGTCCTGTGTACCTATTGGACAATAGGCTCTGTATGGGGTTGTCGTCAAGTCCATTTGTGTTCTCCAAAGTTTCTGATTTCATAGTAAGATGTGCAGTTAGGGAAGGAGTGGACCGAGTAATAACTTATTTAGATGATTTTTGTGTCATTGGATCGACTTATAATAATGCTGTAGTGTTGCAAGGTAAATTAATTAGTTTATTGCGTAGGCTATGATTCTATATAAGTTTTAAGAAGCTTATTAGTCCCCATACGAAAATCAGATTTCTTGGGATATTAGTTGACTCAATAAAGCTGGAGTTGACTCTTCCGGAAGATAAGTTAGATAAGTTAAATAAAACTTTGGAATGTTTCAAAGGAAGGAAGAAGGAGACAAGAAAGAATCTAGAAAGACTAGCGGGATTGTTAGCCTACTGCGCCAAAGTAGTGCGCGGTGGGCAAACTTTTTCTCGACGAGTATACGACTTAATAAATACAGTCGCTCGACCATACTATAAAGTTAGGTTAAAGTCAGCATTCAGAGAAGAAATAGATTGGTGGATCCAATTTGCCAAAGAGTTTAATGGGAAGGCTCTAATGCTGGGGAAGTTTTCACCAGTAAAAGCAATTTATTGTGATGCGAGTAAGTGGGGGTATGGGTCTATGCACAATAACGATTGGTTAGTGGGATGCTACAACCAGCAAACTGATGAGCAATTACAGGAGTTGGTGGGTCACCATTATGACCATCCAGAGAAGAAGGTGCTAGATTCTCATATTAATGTGAAAGAGATGTTCGCGGCATACGCTGCAGTAGAGAGATGGGCGCCAGAATGGCAAGGTGCATCCATAGTTATGGTGACAGATAGTGTCACAGTATAATCAGCATTGGCCAGAGGCAGGTCGAAATGCAATTTAATAATGCATTATATGAGGAGACTGTTTTGGTTATCCATAAAATATAATTTTGTATTTTCAGCTGTACACATTGCGAGTGAGTCAAATGTTATAACTGATGCATTGAGTAGATTGAATGATGAGTATATGCAAGGTGTCATATATAGAGCGGATCAGATGAAATGTTTATGCTGTGTCAGTTTATTTGAACATCCATTCTCTTTACAGGGTGCGAGAAACTTAGAGCTGAGCAGAAAGAATTCCAGCTAAAATCTTACGCGCCTAATTCTGTGACGGCTAGGGAGGTGCAAGTGAATAAGTATTTGGCTTTTGTAGGAGAGTTTTCTGAGACTCATGCGCCGATCCCATGTGATTCCTTGCAGGTTGCGTTATATGCTACCTGGTTGGCGAGGACTTTGAAGTATTCCTCGATTATTAATTATATCAGTGGACTTAATTATTTTCTTAAGAGTGATGCGCGAAAAGGAAGAGAGGAGGCGGGGGTGGAAATAAGGGGTCTTTATTTACGCCTCAGACAGAGCATACAAGTCAAACAGGGTAACAATAGGACAATAGAAGTAAATAAGCAATGATTAATAAAGTAAAGAAGCTCATGAGGAGCGGAGTAATAAAAGTAAAGTTGAGTTCATCAAGTGTCAGTGGAGTGAGGGGGTGCCGAGGAGCCCTCCACCGGAGAAGAGGGGTAGGAGGAGTGTAGGGTGGGTGGGTGGTGAAAACGGCCGGGCGTGGAAGCTGGCCCCGGGGTGCACGGGGCGGCCCGGGAGCCCTTCCGTCCTCGTCCTTTCCCTTGAGGCATAGTGTAGCTTAAGTCCGAGGTGGATGACCAAAGATGAAAACGGCAGAGAGCTGGGAGACGGCAGGAGGGCGAGTGCCTGAGGGAGGCCAGCGGGCGACCTTATAAGGGAGGAGGGACGGGCGACAGCAGGTGAGGTGTGAATGCTGCCGGCCCGGGGGAGGGCGTGAGGTGGCGAGCAGCGGGCGTCGGGTGAGGCGCGAGTGGTGCGCGACGCGGGGGGCGGGGGAGGAGGCGGCGCGCCGCGCCGTCTGCCGAGGTGAGAAAGCAGCGCGACAGCGCGGGGCGGGGGGAGGGTCTCTTCCTCTCCTCGCATCAAACGCAATGCTTCGCATTACGACCAATGGTGCGGTACCAATTGATTATTCAGACTTTGTGATCTCTTCTACGTTACGTGGTATTCGGAGAGAGCTTGGGGATGCACCTAAGCAAGCCATACCATTGTTGACAAATATGTTAAGGTGTATTTTTTCTCAACTGTCAGACAGTTCGGGTCACATTGCTTGGCGGGCGGCCATCCTTTGTAGCTTTAGGGGTCTGTTGAGAAAGTCGAATGTGACACTGTCAAAGGCTATGCTTAGACGAAAAGACTTTAAGATCTACCCATGGGGGATGATCATAAAAATCAGGAGCTCAAAAACAATTCAATTTCCGGAAAGGTCGTTAGTCATTCCTATAGCTAGGTGTTCAGAAGTATGCGCAGTCCATTGGACTGAAAAACATTTTGAGGATAGACCGGCCGCTGATAATGATTTTGCTTTTCTACTACCAGACAGTAAGGGAGATAATTTCCCCTTATCCTATGAAATTTACCAATCAACATTAAAGCTGTTCGGAGGTCGGATAGGGTTGGATGTAGAGTTGTTGTCATCTCACTCTCTACGGAGAGGGGGTTGCACGTATTTATCAATGTGCGGAGCCTCATTGGAAGAGATACGTACAAGAGGAGATTGGAGTAGCAATGCGGTTTTTGAATATTTAAAGACGCCTTTGACTACTATGATAATGAATGACATGAGAGTGGCAGCCAGGTTGGCTGATGAAGTTAACTAGGTTGGGTTGGGGACCTGGTAGGTTTTGGGCATATTTATCAGTCCTGCCAGAGACTAATAAAACTAGTACTCAGCCCAACTCGTTTATGTTCACCTTTCTGTCGCAGTGACCTTTATGTGCATTATAATTAATTATAATAATATAAATAACGGAGCTCACATACAGGTTTCTATTATATTTATTATTGCGTGTGCATATTATTCTTGTATTAGGAGTCGCGTGCCAATCAGTGCCAGCGCGCGCGAATGGGGCGCCACCTGTATTGCGCCATATTTGAGTCACTTCTCACTGAATTTCAATTTTTGTAGGTGGGCATATTTATCAGTCCTGCCAGAGACTAATAAAACTAGTACTCAGCCCAACTCGTTTATGTTCACCTTTCTGTCGCAGTGACCTTTATATGTATATTTTATATAAATAAATAAAACTGAGTACACATACCTGTTGCTTCTCCATTGTAATCTTTCATATATTATTATTCATTCATATTGAATACTTGCTTGAGGTTGAAGTGATGGTGGGAGATGGTGGGGTTCTTGACTGACTGAATGAGTTTGAATCATCAAGAAAACTCTGACTGGAATGGTGGCGTCATCATTCCAGTCAAACAAAGGTTAAATCAAACCAAGCAAAAAACAGATAATCATCCTGCAAGCGAAGTTCAACCAGAAACATGACGTCATCAATCCAGTCAAAAAAGGTCAAATGAGTTCAACCAAAAACATCTGTCCATCCTGCAAGCGAAGGTCAAATGAGTTCAATCAAAAACAGATGGCCGTCCTGCAAGGTAGAACAGTGACGTCATCATTCCAGTCAAAAAGGTCAAATGAGTTCAACCTAAAATCCTGCAAACATGCAATGGGTAGAACCTGAACAGTGACGTCATCATTCCAGTCAAAAAGGTCAAATGAGTTCAACCTGAACAGTGACGTCATCATTCCAGTCAAAAAGGATGCAAACATGCAATGGGTCATCTAAGGTCACTGATGCCCATTGTCCCGCGGTGCAAACATGCAATGGGTCATCTAAGGTCATTGTACCGCGTCGGTCCTCTGACGCGGGACGATTACGTAATATGGACCCATATCGGTCCTCTCTATACTACTTAAATAGTACCCTCGTTCTGCAAAAGATGTTTAACAGAATTTGAAGAAGACATAATGCTGATATTTTGTCTGTTTGTGTTTACTCCTATTTTTGCCATTTATATTTGTTTGCATTAATTTTCCCATTCTTGTGTAATTGATCTTTGCTCTTCTAGCTTGTCTAACAGGAACATGGGGTGATGCTTGTCAGTTTCCATGTCTATGTCCCTATACTTGCGATGACACTGATGGAACTTGTAAAGGTAGGCATACTTAAATGTGTGTGCGCATTACTTTCTAATGTTCTGGAATATCGGAAGGGAATGTTATAAGTTCTAACTACCAGGTGGAGTGCTCACCTTCATATTCCCTCCATGAATATGGCCTATGCTGCCGATATGGCATATATAACCCACAACAAAATCAACCAAACCTTGCTCACATTATGCTGATAATAGTTTTTCCTAACCTAGCAGTGCAGTTTCTACTTACTCTAGCATGTGGTCATAGAGTTTTGTAGATATATTGGTTTTAACAGGATGCTCAAATTATCTCTGCAATATGTAATTAAATTAAAGGGAAATATGTTAAACCCTGCATGTAAATACATTTGTATGATGCCATATGAACACCTTTATGAGGCAAGCCTAAAGTATACAAAGCTGCTAGGCCTCCAAATAAAATCCCATTTAAAGGCGTTGGACACAAATTTGCACAACATAGCACTTTTATTCTCCTCAGATGTTCCACCTTGGGAGCTGAGGAAGCTAAATATACTCCAACTGACCATGTTGATTAAATCGGAGACACACCCACTAACATTTTATGAAAGATTTATAGATGTGTGCAGTGGTTTTAGTTCCCAACAAGCCGCTTATGCTTTTATGAAGTGCATAATCTGCAAGACCGTCTTAAAAGTATGAACAGTGAAGTAATCATTGCATTTCTGAAAACAGCTGGCCTGCATACACCTCTATGATTTTACTTTGGATTTTGCACTTATACACTTTTTATTCTTACATAAAGAATCATTTTAAAACATAAAACCATTTCAATATTGTCAGCCTGTATTTTACTTCTCTGTTGAGTGATGTAGTCAAGATTTAAACAGATAAAATATACCTGCGTCCTAGTTAATTCACCACTGATTGCAGTAACTTTAATAACAAGTTAATTATATAAATATGCTATTCTGTTTCCAGATTGTGAAAAGGGCACCTTCGGTAGCAGATGTGTAGGAACCTGCAATTGTGCAGATGCCAGTGACATTTGCGATGTACATACTGGGAAGTGTACTGCCTGTGCTCTTGGATTCTCTGGTGAAAACTGCAGCGTTGTACAATACAAAAGATATGGTATGCAAAATACTTTGACTTTCACATTCCATTATTTATACAGGAATTATTGCTATTGCTTGGAATTCTGCCATAACAGGTGGTGCTGAATTGTAGCAGTTTAGGTTATGGTGACACCTCAACATATGGGACACTCCCATAAAAATGACCATGTCTGTAGACTCAGCTCTGGTTAATCTGACATATTCTGTGACACACCAAATAATGTTGGATAGCCAATTTAGACTATTTCATGTTCACTTGTGTTATTTGTATTAACCTATATAGGCCTATGTGTGACTGAATCATGTATGCAATTGTTGATTATAATAATAACAACACCTAAGTAACATATCTACAATTATTACAGATAAACATAGATATATTGGAAACCGAGGTTACCTGCACCCTAGTTGGTTAGGAGGTGGGTCACTTGGTTCGGTGACGCTGTGATATTGTGACATTTTCTCCTGCACAAGGACCTTGTGGTGGGGACTATGGTGGTTCCTTCCACAAAATATCTGGTGGGAACTATGACCCTCCTTCAGTCACTGAGTAAGCGGTCCATGGACAGATCAAAAAGATCGTGGCCAAGGAGAAATATGTTTTGCAGACAGACTGTCATGTACCGGGGTACATCAGGTCTCTGCATGCAGAAGGGTAGCCAAGAAAGCATTACTCGTCCATGATGTTGTTTCACATTTGGACATTGGCTGACCCAGTGTCTTGGTACGATGTGTTCCCTTGAGGAAGCTGTAGTAGCTGGCCAAAACGAGGGGAGGGACAACTCAGGTGTTAATTGGGCTAAACTTGAGCGTGTATGCTGAGAATGCGTTGCAAAACCTGAGCCCCCAAGACACTGGGTCGACCAGTGTCCAAATGTTAAGCAACACTAACATCTGGATCCCCCAGTATGAAATCCCATATTTGTGGGTCCCCGCATATTATATCTGTGGGTGTTTAAATGTTATTGATGGCCGATCCCGTTAGGCGGTACACATAGGTTATGGTTACTTTCATTGTGTCCACTCATATTATTAACTGGACTGCTCAACAAGGCTAGTCTGCACTAATATCCTGCATAAGGAGTAATATCCTGCATAATACATAATATCCTGCTAAAGCATAATATCCAAAGTTCCCCCCTTTTATATCTGTATTTGCGGGTCGCCACATATTAGATATGCGGGCGCTTAAATGCTATTGATGGCCGCTCCCGTTAGGCGGTACAAGTTATGGTTACTTTCATTATCTCCACTCATGTTATTAACTGTAATGCTCAACAAGGCTAGACTGCCCTAATTTCCTGCATAAGGCATAATATCCAGCATAAGGCGTAATATCCTGCATAAGGCATAATATCCTGCATAAGGCATAATATTCTAAGTTCCCCCCTTTTATATCTGTATTAGATAAATTACATGCTAGAGCTTACCCCATGGTAGATACAACACACTGTAAAATATTCTGATAACACGCATTGGTGGGGGAATGCAAATGGTCTATTATGGTAAAAGGTATATAGTGCCAGGTGCATGAATGTATTTATGTAGTTGCTGGTGATACTTTACTCATGGTCAATAGTCTAGTCATTGTGTGTTACTCAGATAGTGTGAAAGGGTACTAGGCGATAGTGTGTAAGGGGCACTTGGAGCTCTACTCACTACCCCCTCCCCCCTCTGTTAGTCACGGATCACCACACACTCAGCACAGGCAGGTGGTGGCCATGGGAGCTACACCGTATGGTGGTGCTGGGCAGATCACTGTAGCCATGGTGACATAGGAATGATTGATGTTCATTGGTGGAGATGTAAATACTTGATTCTCATTGAGAAGACGGTCAGGTGGTATGGCATAACAGATCCATGTACCACTATAAATAATAAACCCGAGGGCTTGGCTCTCTCTCTACTTTCACTCTTTATACTCTTCCTTTCTCTTCTTGCCTGTATTGATGTCATAATAGCCTGCCTACACAACCACAGATCCCAGCCGTGGACTTTACAACACGATCCAAGTTCAGCACCAGCAGAAGTGTAGATAGATAATAGGCTGATTGCTTAGTTTTATTCACTCTTATATTATTTTCAGATACATACAACAGTGGATGTAGGAGAACTTCCATTGGCTATTATTACTGATTCTAATTTCCTCCACCTTTGCGGGCTCCCGCATCTCATATTCTTGTATCTGTCTCTCCCTTATTCTTGTTGGTACTCTCCCCACTGTATTCTCCTTTAGTGTTACCCTTGCTCTCACTTCGGTTAGACCCTGCATCTCTTCCACTTTTCCTCTTCCTTAAGAAGGAGCTGTCTTTTTCGACCTCAAAAAAGCCTATGACACAACGTGGCAGCATGGCATCATGGAGGATCTTGATGCGATTGGCCTTCGTGGCCACCTGCCAATTTTCATCAGTAACTTTCTAGCCTTCAGGCAGTTCCGCGTCCGTGTCAAGACTACCTATTCCAGCCTGCACTCAGGAACTAGGAGTACCTCAAGGCAGCATACTGGCCATGACCCTTTTCGGGCTCAAGATGAATGGTATTGCTGCTGCTGTAAAGTGAGGGGTCTCCTGTAGTCTTTTTGTGGACGGCTTTTCATGGACGACGGTGCTAACATGAATGTCATAGTGAGACAGCTACAACCAAGCATAAATGGGATCCATCGATGATCAGTTCTGAACGGTTTCAAATTTTCCAAGACCAAAACAGTCTGCATGCACTTCTGCCTGCTGCGTAGAATGCATGCGGAACCGGAGCTTACCCTGGATGGGGATCTGATTAAAGTCGTTGAGAAAACCAAATTTCTGGGCCTCTTTCTTGACGCAAAACTGTCTTTTGTGTCACATATAAAGTACCTGAAACAAGATGCCTGAAAGCGCTAGATATTCTTAGGGTGCTGTGCAGCTCAGAGTGGGGAGCGGATAGAGATGTTCTGCTCTCCCTGTATAGAACCTTGGTTCGGTCACTAGTGGATTACGGCAGCATAGTATATGGTTCCGCAAGATAATCATATATAAGATAATCATATATTGGGCTGCTAGACACGATCCACCACCAGGGACTGCGCCTGGCCCTTGGGGCCTTCCGCACCTCACCGGTTCAGAGCCTCTACATCAAAGCCAATGAACCATCACTTAACAACAGGAGAATCAAACTGGCCATGCAATATGTAGTCAAGATAAAAACTATTGCATTGAATCCTGCACACAATTGTCTATTCGAGCAACATGACAAATCCAGGTATGAAGCCAGGCCCAATTTCATCCGGCCACTGAGGCTCCGAATGAAACCCCATTTGGAGGCCTTGTGCGTGGATTTGGACATGTTGGAGGATGCCAAAGTCCCAGAACATCCCCCGTGGTCATTGAGGAAACCATCGGTTATCCTCCGACTCACGGAACTGAGTCTGGGACACATCCACTTAAGTACCAAGGACTGCATGCAGAGATTCAAGGCCAGTTGGCAGACCACCTCTCCATATACACTGATGGTTCGAAAGACCAAAGCCGGGTAGCTTGTGTTGGGTGCCTGGCCATGCCGGCATCCAGGGAAACGAACGAGCTGATCGGCCTGCGAAGGAGGCTCTGAACTATGATGTTGAGCCGTGTCTGATACCCCACTCTGATCTGAAACCACTAATAGCCACACACATCAAATCCAAATGGCAACATGAGTGGGATGAAAACATTAATAAACTTTAAAAAATGAACCATCTGTGGGAAAACCACCACATTCTCATGTGGGGGCTCGGCGGGACCAAGTGGTCCTTAGCCGCTGCCGTATTGTCCACTTGTGGTTAACACATGTTTTCCTGTTCAAGGGGGACCCTCCCCCTAAATGTATTGGATGTCAGTCCCCACTGACAGTCAAGCACATTTTACTAAACTGTGTTGATTTGATGGCACTGCGCCAACAATATTACACTGCAAACAGCATGCATGACCTTTTTAACAAAGTTAAACAAGAAGACATTTTAGCGTTTTTGAGGGCAGCTGGTCTGTACCACCTCATATAGTTCATTAAAATAATTGTTATTAATTAATTCTTTCATCTATTTTATTTAATGTTGGGCTTTTAAAAATTAATAAGTGTCTATTGACACCTATCTGATTGTATGCTTTTACATTATATCTAAAGGCGATGGTTGAATAAAAAACAAACAATTCTCGCCGTGAATATGGCCTATGCTGCCGACACGGTGTAAAGAAATCACCAATCAATCAAACCTAATGATCCGCTCCCTCTCTCGTGGCACTGCGCGTCTTTGTGTGCGGGTTAATCGTGGTAGCATTCCTTACCACTCAATCCCTGATTCTACCTTTAACACACTACCTCTGTTCATAACTTTTCTGACATTACCCTGTCCTACCACCGTTATCACCTGACCCCATATCCTGGTAATAATATGCCCCGGGTCATAATGTCTGTCCAGAGCTCCCTTCTCGTTCACCTCAATCATTACTGTCTCCCCCACCGTTAGTTCTGGCGCATTTGCTTCTTGGTTTAGGCGGCGTTGGTTGTATCGTCGGCTTTGCCGTTGATTCTCCACCTCCTCTCGCAGCGCCAGTTACAGGTCTTCAATCTGTCGTGCCAAATCGAATTCCACTTGTTAACTAGCGGTATTTTCCACACTATAATCTTTATAGGAAATAGAACCCTAACTTCTGTGTGTGGAGGCCAGAAAGCACTAATGTATGATATTACTCAAGCAATGATCCGCTTACTGTATCTGCTTACTATAGCCCTGTTCACACGGGGAATGTAAATCGATTCGTAGAAAGCGACTTGCCTAGTTCGCATCACATTTCCCGTGTGAACGGACGTCTGATGCGGATTAGGGCTGATTCGACTCACGTGATGCGCATCGTGTAGACCACCTCAGCGAGGTAGTCTACGAGAATCGATTCCTGTGATGCGGTTAATTTTGCCCGTGTGAACGGGCGCTAATTCGCCTCACCTGATTCGATTTGCCTGATTCGCCTCACATTTTGCCCGTGTGAACAAGGCTTATATCTGCTCCAAGAAATATCAACCCAACAGAAATTAAGTGTGGTAAAGTCTAGTAGGGAGGGGTGGCTGGCTCCTCCTGCTGTGCTGTATCCAGGTCATCTGCCTACCACACCCCCTGCCCAGCTCTTTTATTCAGATGGAACACATTCAAAATACAGGTACACAGTTGCTGGGAGTCTCCTCAGTCAGAGACAGTCACATGGCATTTCATTGGCTGAACACCTCCAGTCAGTGGTGGGGGGAGCCAGGGGGTGGGGCGGGGGCCAACCCACCCACCCCAAGTCAGATACATATTTTTCCATCAAGTTCAACAATTACACTTACATGGGAGTATCAACCCTGTTTATCTTTACATAGCACCCGTGGTCACCAGTCCCTTAGATTGGGACAACTCCAACATAGTAGGAGTTTCTACAGGCCTTACTTTGAGAATTACATATTTTATCATCTTTAGTTCAGCAAATTGCCACCAGGTGGGGCGGGGAGGGCTCATCACACACACACACACCTCCCACCTCCAGCCTGACACCTGGCTTTGGCAGGTCCTGCAAACACTCATACACACACACACACAGCCCCGATGCATTGTCACCTGTGTGCTAACACTTCCTCAGATACTGGCATCTGTAAATCATACCATAACAGGCACACCAAACTTAATTCTTGACTTAATTATTATACCCATTCTGTGGCATTCTTCACAGACTATTTGTCTGGGTGAAGAAACCAGTCTGCATCAACTGTATATGCTGCCCTTTGTTTCAGCATTTACCTCATTTCATACAATATATAATACCAACAGACTTCAATTCAGTAATACATGTAAATATACCAACACAGTAATCATTTTTCAGAGTTCTTATCTCCAGTGGTTATATTTTATGTAGAACCTTAGAACAATCTGATATTAATTATCACTTCACTTAATATACATAATCTACCATGGTTTCACAACTTGGTTTGAATATTACGCATATGTATTTACCAACATGATGGAATGAACTAGGTATTATTATAGAGGGTTTATAGTGGTACTTATATAATTGGAATAACATTATAATGACTTTATAGAAATAACTGGATGATTTAAATTTGATTAAAACAGTTTTCCTAATGCTTCACATATGAGTTTTATGAATAGGAGCTATTTTAGAATTTATTTGAACTATTATTTATTTATGAACCAGACCTAAAAAGTCGGAATATTTTACACACTGTCTCCTCTCCTGTCTCCTTCCCCATTTTCTTCAATCCTAGATATGGCCTGTTTGGATGGCGTCCATACGTTAGATAGAACGGTGAGAATCCTCTGCTTCGTGAGCACACTGTCCGATATGCCAGTATCACATCCCCCAGGAATTCTTCCCACCGACTGTTCACCGCTTTATTTTAAATGGTTTTTAGTGTTCGGTGGTATCGCTCCACCCTCCCATTGATTTGTGGGTGGTAAGGTGTGGTATGGCGAATCTCTACAGCACAGTCAAGCAAAGCACCCATGACTAGTTGATTTTAGAATTCGGTACCATTATCAGTTAGGAAGATTCCTGGCGCTGAGTATTGTGGTATGTATTCACATATCAAGTAGTCCCGAATACCCTGCGGTGATTTGTCGGGCAGTGATTTCACCTCCCGCCTCCCCCCTCCCCCCTCCCCATACAATGGCCCGTAATGGAGAGCAAATAACGATTTCCCTCCAGACTGGGCAGCATCTCCTTTTGGGCCGTTAGCAACTCTGCATTGTCCAACTGGTATCTCTTATGATACGCAAATATCGACCGTGGCCATTTCCACCGACTCAGTGGCTTCCGTGGTCGGTCTCAGCCATGACATGTCCGCCCATGTGTTGTCTTCCCCCTTCGTAATCAGTAATGGAGTAAGGTAAAAAGGCTCATGAGGAGCAATGTACAGGTGAAGAAATAAGGACAGTAATAAGCTCATGAGGAGCAATGTACAGGTGAAGAAATAAGCAGTAATAAGCTCATAAGGAGCAGTGTAGAGTAAATCAGTAAGGGAGAAAAGTAGAAAGGGCTCATGAGGAGCAATGTAGGTGAGGAGGTTGAGTTTATGTTGAGTGTCAGTAGATGAAGGAGGGGGTGCCGAGGAGCCCTCCACCCTGCTTGAAGAGATAGTAAGGAAGAAGATGGGTGGGTGGGTGGAGGAAAAAGGCGGAGAGCTGGAGGCGGCTGGAGGGCGAGTGCCTGAGGGAGGCCGGCGGGCGACCTTATAAGGGGGAGGGAGGGGCGACAGCGGGTGAGGTGTGAAAGCTGCCGGCCCGGGGGAGGGCTAGAGGTGGCGAGCAGCGGGCGTCGGGCGAGGCGCGAGTGCTGCGTGGCAGGGGGGGGGAGGGAGGAGGCGGCGTGCGGCGGCGGCGGCCGAGGTGGGAAAGCAGTGCGACAGCGCGGGGCGGGGGAGGGTCTCTTCCTCTCCTCGCATCAAACGTAATGCTACGCATTACGACCAATTCACATTTTGATGGCTTAACGGTCAGTCCCTCTCTTTGCAACACCCTCAATACTTCGCCCACATTTGTACTATGTGAGTTCTCATCCAGGCAGTATATGATTATATCGTCCAAGTAAATTAAACTGCATCTGTGTGAACTGGAACAGTCCCATGTGCGTGGCAATCGCGGTCTTTGCCCGACTCGATTCTCCCACCCGGACTTGCAAGTATCCTGATTTTAGGTCCAGTGTTGTGAATACCTTCGCGCCACCCAACTGATCAAAAATATCCAGTATTCTCGGCATTGGGTAGGAATCTTTGTGGGTTATCACGTTCAGTTTGCGATAGTCCCCACAAATCCTCAACATGCCATCCTTTTTCGGCACCATCGCCACTGGTGATGCCCATGGGCTACAGCTTGGCTCAATAATGCCCTGTTCTAGCATACCACGCAGTTCATTCTCCATCATGGTGCGTTTTGCAAGTGGCATGCGGTATGGGCTTTGATTGATTGGGTGTGCTGACCCGGTATCAATATGCATCTCCACTACATTTCTGGCTTTCAGCGGCCCGTCTGCTGATGGAAACACCTCTGGATATGCTTCTCTCCATATCTCCCTGTCCGAGATGTCTTCCCATATCACATTGATCTCCCTCGATCCCCATTCATGCGTGATATTACACAGCACCACCTGTTGTCTCCTCTACAGTAAGATGGCACCACATAGTAATAATGCATTGGTTCCTAATAACATATCACGCTGCAAACTTTCTACAACGTAACAATTAATCCTGACATATATATTCACCTCCGCTATTTCTTTTGTAATCAATAAGTGCCCGGACAGTGAGCGCAATCCAATTCCTGCTTCCAACCTCTCACTCGCTGCTCCTAATTTTACCAACCGCTGCCAACTAACGGTTTTTATCATTGAACATGCTGCTCCCATATCCACCAATGCGGTCAGTATCGCTCCGTTAATCGCAACACTCCTGTTGGCCTCTGGTTGGTCGCTGCCTCTAGTTTCCCAACAGTGGACTGTACTGGCTGTTCATCACCTGGCCGTTCCCTTGCCACTGTGGCAGCTGGGCATGTCGCATCCCCCACTGTCCCGCATTTCGACAGAACCGTTGGATATGGGGCCCTCGGTTCTCTTCTTTGTGGTGCTGACGCCTGTACCCCCAGCCTGGGGTTGTACGGCACCGCATCTACGGGTTTTTCTTGTGGGACTATCACGCGCTCCACCATTTTCCGCAGTGCCTTTACCTCTCCCTGTAGAGTTTTCCTGTCATTCTCCGACACGCTCCTTCCATTCGCTATGGTCCGCTGGTCGGGGCTTTGCAGGGGGTTGCTTGGTTTGGGCGGATTCTCCTGGAGTGCGTTCTCCCGGAGTGCCGCCTGCACCTTTTCCTCCCTCTCTAATGCTTTCTTCTCTCCACTCTTCCAGGTGAGGCCCTGCACGATGGCTGTTTCGAAAGCCTCCTCCAGGGTTGCGGGCCATCGGAAGTCTACCACAGTGATCACAGCCTCATTTCTCAGCGAATCTGTGAACAAACCTAGCAGTATCCCCGCCGAGTGTGACCCTAGTTTGGCTTCTGCGAGGTTCCAGCCCCTCCCTACCACCAGTCGGAAACGTTGGCAATACGCTGCTTCCGCTTCCCCCCATTGCTGCTTCATCTTACTCACGACATTCCACAGGTGGTCACGCTTATCTTGCAACAGGAGTGCCTCGGTGACCGCCTTGGCCACTGCACACCGGTCTCCCTCTCTATCCTCCCTGAAGACACCATAAATAATATCTTGTAGCATGCTGCCATCAATGCCCAGGGAGAACCGCGTGATCTCCTCCCGGGTGGCTTCTGCGAGGTCCCCCGCATGCCCGATCATTTCTTAGCCATTTGTGGAGCACTCCCGCATCTGTGCCGTTAATTGCCGTTATTGACTTCCCATAATCTCAGAGGATCTTCGCTCAGTCCGCTCTGGCTCTCTGGGCTGCGGCCGAGTCTTCTCTCTCCTCCTGTCTTTCGTCCAGGGTCTCCCTGGCATCCCTTCTCTCTATGTCTTCATTTACTACTACATCGATCTTTGATGCGCAGAACTCCAGTCAATAGCTGTCTTTATCTTTTGCCTGATCGATCCCTCCAGTTACTGCGGATTGGTCATACCAGTCCTCAAATTCCTGTTTGAGTTGAGTGTGGGGGAGCATCGGGAAGGAATAATTGCGTTTGATTTGGCAGGTTAATACACGTTCAATTATACATCAATACTACTTGTACTTGTTTTCCACCAACCTTACATGGCTCCTTCCGCGTCAAGCTCCCACGCCTCCGTCTTCGATTGTGCCATGCTCTCGCTGTTGTGTCTGCCATGTAGCTTGTCTTACTTCCCTCTAACCACATCCCACTTCCTTTTAACCACATCCAACGCATCCTGCCCAACTAGATTGCTTGAGTATGTGGTCACCAGTATGAAATCCTGTATTTGTGGGTCCCCGCATAATATATATGCATGCGTTTAAATGCTAGTGATGGCCGATCCCATTAGGCGGTTCACATAGGTTATGGTTACTTTCATTATGTCCACTCATGTTATTAACTGTACTGCTCAACAAGACTAGACTGCACTAATATTCTGCATAAGGCGTAATATCCTGCATAGGGCGTAATATCCTGCATAAGGCATAATATCCTGCATAAGGCATAATATTCAAAGTTCCCCCCCCCTTTATATCAGTATTAGATAAATTACATGCTAGAGCTTAGCCCATAGTAGATATGACACACAACACAACACGCAGCCGTGTTCAGCACCAGCAGAAGTGTACACAAGTCACTCCTAGCCCCCATCATCACTCCCTAACACAGCGCCCCATTGGCTTCCTTCAGGACTCACCCCCTCCCACCCAGCTCTGGCCACCACCTAGTAATCTGGAATTACATAAGCTGGCTAGCAACCAACTTGAGAGGTTACCTGCACCCTAGCTAGTTAGGAGGTGGGTCACTTGGTTCTGTAACGCTGTAATATTGTGGCATTTTCTGCTGCACAAGGACCTTGTGGTGGGAACTACAGTGGGTACTTCCACAACATATCTGGTGGGAACTATGACCATCCTCCAATCACTGAGTAAGATTGAACAGACAGATCAAAAAGATGGACAGATCAAAAAGATGGAGACCAAGGAGAAATATGCTTTGCAGATAGACTGTCATGTACCATTACATCAGGTTTCTGCATGCAGAAGGGTAGCCAAGAAAGCATTGTGTGTCCACGATGTTGTTTCACATTTGGACATTGGCCGACCCAGTGTGTTGGTACGATGTGTTCCCTTGAGGAAGCTGTAGTAGCTGGCCACCATGAGGGGAGGGACACCTCAGAGGTTAATTGGGCTAAACTTGAGCGTGCATGCCGAGAATGCGTTGCGAAGCCTGAGCTCCCAAGACACTGGGTCGGCCAGTGTCCAAATGTGAAACAACACCAAGATCTGGATCCTCTCTTTTACCCTTTGCAAGGGGTACAATACGATCAGCAGGGTGCCAGATGGTGTGAGGTACATCGAAAGCCACCATAGTGTCTTCAGTATAACCAAACATACCTGCTTAGTTACACTTGCATGTGCAGCAATACCCACATACTTCCCTATCAAGTGATGAGTGACCCACTTCTGCAATAGGTGACCAAACTAGGTGAGTAGATTACGCTGAAGCTGGCCAGCTGATGCCCTAGTTACATACTCTTCACCAATGTCTATCCCCATTACTGGCATTTCACCCACTTGTCATGGCAACACAATGCCCTCATTGGGGCAGCCTGTCATTCACAATCCTTATGATAGTGGTGCTTTTCTTCAATTATATTGCTCCCACATTTGTCTTCATTATAATTGAGTTGGAGCAATCCACAGAAGAGCTTCTTACCACTCAAACCCAGTTCATGCAGTCCAGGGACTACATGCTCTAACAAACTATAGTGATCACCATCAACTCCAAAAGGTGTGATCTGAAAGCCACATCTGGATAATCATCCAATATGAATGTTGTGTTGTGCACAACAGCTGACACAATTTGATGGAACATTGCACCATTAACTCATATGGGTATCGGATATACAGCTTGCCAGCTTGGTGCAGTTCATAACCATAATATTACAAAAACTCTGCACTGAGAATACCATCAGAAATGGTGGGGACATCATACAAAATCTTGTCCGTGATACCAAGGACAGTATGGCGTGTCTACGCTGGGTGACCTCTAATCGGATCACAGTAACAGGTTTTATACGATTATTGACAAATATTTATCATCACTTAAGCTATTGCAAATACCTATTCAACGCATGTGATCGCTGACCTGCAGGGTCCAACAGGTCCTCTCTCACACATACCGATGAATACTCTCATCCTCACTTTCAGTCATTCCACCCTTCAAGACGATGATTAAGGCAGGTGACCTCAACATACCTGTTGAGCCTTACATCGCAAATCCCTTATGTTGCTTCAAGTGTCCAAAGTTTGGCCATGGGCAAAGCTCATGCAAACTACAATGACATGTGCTTGTGGTTAATTTGACCATGACAGTGAAGAGTGTAAGCGAGACACCACTTGTTGCAACTATACTGGAGCCCACTTTGAGTACTCGCGAGAGTGCCCAAGGTGGAAACTTTAGAAGGAGGTTCAACAGGTGAAGGTAAACAACAATGTTTCATTCTTCAAAACAAGAAAGATGTTCATGAGAGCCAGCCCTACTGCAATTGGGAAAACCTGCTGCAGTGGCTGGTATTTCTAAAACGGCGGTCAGGTAAATTCCCAATGACTCAGACAAGTGCAGATTCTGCTGGTCCATCGGGTGCTGAAGCGCTAGTATCAAAGATCGGTCTTAGCGATTGTGAAAGTATGACGTCTGAACACTTTGACTTCTGGATACTGAATGCTTTATTCACCATCCAGGGACCTGAACCGCCAGCACCCTGTGCCTCTGACATCATCTCATTTACACATTCCTTAGTTCTCTTCTCGTGCCTGGATGTCTTTTACACATATATTACAGGGATGATTAAAGAAGATCAAACAGCACCTGGTCCCGACTAGCATTCCATTCGATCTTCTAGATCAGGACATGGAGGCCATAGATGTTCTGTCCATAGACCAACCATTACCAAAGCGCCTGCCTGCAAAACCAAAGGAAAGGGCGAAAATGATTCCTGTATTTCCACCCACAATGGAAAATAATTGTTTACCGTGGAACTGCAGTGGCCTTTGGCTTTCTTGAAGGAGGCTGACCTTTTTACTACAATAGACTTTTAGAAAATAAATATTGTGAAGCTGGGAGTAGGGTGGCCTTCTGTGGGCATTTCCATCATCTCTCTTGATTTTTCTCAATATTTTCAATAAAATCTGGACCACTGGATGTTTTCCCTTTGATGGGAGGAAAGCAATCATCATTCCTATTCCAAACCCTGAAAAGGACGCTATTAGCCCTTCCAGCTATCGCCCTCTTGCTCTTCTGGGTTGTATATGTAAAACAATGGAGCAAATAATCAATCATAGGCTTGTCTGATTCCCTGAATCAGACAAATTACTCAATACTGTGCAATGTGGGTTCAGGGCCAGGTGGGGCATGGTTCATCATCTCGCTTTGAGACATTTGCCAGGGAGGCTTACATCCAATCGAAACAGCACATGGTTTCTATGTTTGTTTTATATACCACACAGAAATAAGCAATTATAAAAGACCTCCATGGCTTTGCGCTTAGAGGTTGGCTCCCTGTTTTCATCGGAGAATTTTTACAAGAGAGATGTGTTAGGGTTTGGGTCGGATCCAATTTCTCCGATCCTGACCCCCAGGAAATGGGTGTGCCTCAGGGCAGGATCCTTTCAGTCCTTATTTTTTGTTCAAATAAAAAGCATCACCCAGTGCTTGTAACCTTGTGTCAAAAACTGTATATTTTGAGGACTTTCGAATTACTTCTTTGTTCATTGCTCCATAATGATATCACCATAAGAAAAGTGGAATTTGTTAGAATTAAACTTATTTTCAGATAAAAATCTGTTAGTTAAACTGCATTTTGGATCGACGTTTACGGGATTTTGTGCCTGCACTCTTTATATTTTGTCCTCCCACAATTAAGCCACCAAACACTGTCTTTGGGATACCCAGGTTGACACTGATGGCGCACGATATGGCAATACTGTAGCCTCTGCTACAGTGTTTCCATCTTAAACAGCTTTCAATAGATTAAATGATTCCGCCTCTATTTTTACTGCCGAAGATCAGGAAATTATTGATGCCCTGGGAAAAATACAGCATTTACACGCATCCAAATTTATTATGTATACAGACAAACTTTTGTGTCTCCAGGCTTTGCAATGGATGAAGCTGGAATATCCCCTAATTGGGATAGTGATACTGAGGTGTGTCTTTTATCCTAAAAGAAATCAAATAGTTTCTGTTGGGTGCCCAGTCACGTCGTTAATGGCGGTAAGGAAAAGGCAGACCTGGCTGCCAAGGCTGCTTTGAACTTGGCTAGTGCCAACCTGGGTATCCCATATACAGATCTTAAATTTCACATTTGACAAATACATCATGTCTAACTGGCAGGATGAATGGAATAATGCTGGAGCAAACAAACTTTGTTCTGTAAAGCCAGTTTTTTGAGATTGAAGGTCCTCCTACAGAGGGACGAGACCGAAAAAGGTTAGCCCCTGTCACTCCCATATTGGTCCTGCGTTCTTGATGCATAGTTTTATTTTGGCTGGGTCCATCTTCCTCAGTGTGAGCACTAACAGTGCATCACATTTTGGGGAGATGTCTTCACATACAAGCAGTTAGACATGATGTGTTTGGAAATGATGGTTTGATGGTGTTGTTCTGATTCCATCTGCAACTCATTAACTTTTTGAGGGAAACTGGTTTTTAACCAAGTTTAATTTTCCATTATCAACTTGAAGTTGTTTACTGTTGATTTTATTTAGCATATGCCACTTGTGATTTTACCACAGATGTATGTTCTTTTGACATGCATTTTCATGCTCGATTTTACCGGTTTGAAAGGTAATTTTTTAGTCAACCACTGCATGACCGCCCAATAGCCAACGTTTACTTTTTGTGGTGGGGGGGGGGGGGGGGGGGGTCATCTAACAAACAAACTAACAAAAAGCCCAGGCCAAAGTTTTCACAGGGCATTGCTTGTCCAGTCACTGGCTGGAGTGTAAATAAGCCATCAGCTCATGATGATGATCAGAATATGTTCTGCATCAGAATTGAGGTGAGTCTCTAAATATAAATGAAAGGTCATCTCACAAATGAATAAATAGTGAAAGTTGCAATGGTTTCTCTAATTTAATTTGATATACTCAAGATACATTGCAAGAGTAGTATGTAATTGTGTGCATTCCTTACCCATAGGTTGTATACCTGGAAAGTGGGGTACCACTTGTGAAAAGAAGTGTAGATGTAATTTCACCTGTGATACAGTGACCGGAAAGTGTAAACGTAGGTATCCATGCTATTTTATTGCAATAGGTGTAATGACCACCTTGATCAAAAGGAGCAACCAAGCATATGATGAGTCTGACATTTCTGGCACTATTGAACCAGGTGGTAATTATAACAGTAAAATAAATCACTTCATTGACAGCTTAGCATCACTTCTTCTGAAAGTAGTGATGCTGAATGATTTAGGTTTTCACACGTTCAAACTGATAATGCATATGAACATCATAATATCGCAGGACATCCAATTGTTGTCATATAATCGTAACTAAGGCAAATATGCCATATTGTCTGTAGGTTGCGACAAGGGTTGGTATGGAAACGGGTGTAAGAAGAAATGTAATTGTAGAGATGTCTTTGAACAGTGTCATCCACTTACTGGAAATTGTGAAAAGAGTGGATGCGCTCCCGGATATGGTAGCCGAAACTGCAGCGTCCTTGTATTCAAATTCAGAGGTATGTACAGTGCTGGCATTTGAATGTGTCTCCTTTGAAATCGTTAACTAGATTACAAAATATTAATATTGGACTACGGCATACTAAATTAGAGGATTGGCTAAGTTATCAGGTGTCTCATCGGTTTATTTAGAGAGGTTGCATGATGTATCAAACCAAAGCCCAATACCTAGATAACCTCTCACAGATAGCATCCATTGTTTCACTTGGAGTCCCCTTGTCATGAATTTCCTAACTAGCACTCTTGACACCCGTCAGCACCGGACGCTGTTGCACAATCGGTAAAGCGCAAGCTTCCCGTGTGGAAAGTTGGGAGTTTGAATTCCAGCCAAGTTAAACCAAGGACTTATACAATTGAAACTTGATACCCCAAGCTCGGCATTTCTAGGATAGGGACAGGACTGGTTAGCACAGTACCAGGATAATGTGACTGCATGGGATGAAAAGGTCCTGGTCCTGGTGGGCTGGTCTCTCAATGGGGCAGCATTATAAAGTCACCATTAGAAATAGCGAAATAGCGAATGGTAGACAGGAAGTGTGAACACTTATTTGTCTCAGCACATACTGTCACAAGTTGGACCCTGTCCTGATATGACCTTTCATTTTGCGAGGACGCAAAACAGCTAATAAGCAACCACACATCTGTCAGCTGGCTTACTGCAGCACAGTGCAAAGCAAACATGACATGCCACCGTACATGATTGGGCTTCATTGTGACCCATATAATATATGACCCCATCTACTAGAATACAACGTTAGAGTTCTGTAACCTGGATACATTTTATAAGGGCATAATTGCCCAAATATTGTGTTTTGGGTTTTGTTTGAATTATGTGATGCTGACCTTGTTATATGCAGGGATGAAATATCTCTGCGTTTCCGTGGATTTCCAGGATTTTTCAATTCCTCAGCACCATCAGTGTAGATCTATACTAATATGTGGTGGAGACGCCGCAGCACTATCAGCATATACCACTAATAACTGCTCCAAACGCCGCAGCTCTATCAGCGTATACTACTACCATTCCTGCTTCAAACGACACATTACAATCAGCATATGCCAATATATATGAAACCTCACTTCCGGAAATTTTCCGCGATTCCCTGACAGTGCTAAACCTATTGGAGAATATCTGCATTTCCGCTTCTTTCCCCGGAGATCACTTCCATCCCTGTATATGCATATTATTAATTATGTAATTATCCTTCTTTTTATTTATTTCCTTTGTTATTTTGATTATTTGTGCTTTGCTATGGATTTCTATCATTCTTGCTTCATGTTCCGAATACCGGAAGTTAAGTACCCGGAGAGAGGTCAACCCTGCGCAAACCGGATATGGCTTCAGATAGAAACTCGGCAGCGGACAGGCAACAGCGAGTTGGAGGAGGATTTACTTTTAGTAAGTATTCTATAGACCCCTTTCAATGTTTATAAACATTGTGTATGCGCACGCAGCTTGGCTGCAGAACGAATTCACACTGCCCTTGAGTTTGCCGGTATGCGCAGCACAAAACTTCTATTTTATTCCAAATTAAGAAAAATGCAGAACACTAATCTTATAAATTTAATATAATCTGTTCGTTGAATATGGTTTCTATATGTGTTACAATCGGTTTGTTTCTAGGTGGTGTAGTTTTAGAGAGAGTTCACTTTTTCTGTATGAAGATTGCTCACGGCAATTGACAATGCATTGAATTTGCTGATACATGCAGTTTAAAACATTAGTTTTATTCAAAATTAATAGAATTGCAGAAGCCTAACCTTATAAATTTAATAAAATCTTGTTGGTAAACATGTTTTCTATATGCTTTCCGAACGGTTTGTTTCTAGGTGGTGCAGTTTTAGAGATATTTCACTTTTTCTGTATAAAGATTGCTCACAGCCATTGACAATGCATTGGTTATGCCGATACGCACAGTTCAAAATGTCAGTGTTATTCAAAATTAATAGAAATGCAGAGCCTTAACTTTATCAATTTAATATAATATGTTTGTTAAACATGTCTTCTATATATGTGCGAAGCGGTTTGTTTCTAAGTGGTGTAATTCAAAACATCAATTTTATATTAAATTAATAGAAATGCAGAACCCTAACCTTATGAATTTAATATAATCTGTGTCTTCAATATGTTTTCTATATGTGTTCCAAGTGGTTTGTTTCTAGATTGTGTGGTTTTTGAGATATTTCTCTTTTTGTGTATGAAAATTGCACACGACCATTGACAATGCATCGAGTTTGCTGATACGCGCATTTCAAACTGTCAATTTTATTCAAAATTAATTGAAATGCAGAAGCCTAACCCTATAAATTTAATATGATCTCATAGCTGAATATGTTTTCTATATGTGTTCCAAGCAGTTTGTTTCTAGGTGGTGTGGTTTTAGAGATATTTTACCTTTTCTCTATGAAGATTGCTCATAGCTATTGGCTTTGCAATGTGACAGTGTGTCGTCCTGCAGCCAAACAGCGCGCGCACTGACCTAGATTCCTATGCTGACATCATATGAAATAGGTCTATAGGAAAACCTAATGCGCCTGTCACACCTTACCGGACTGAGTACCGGAGACCACCGGACAAAGAATTTTCTAGTCCGATGCTCTCTGGTGACAAAATGTGTCAAAATGTATCGAAATGGGGCGTAATTGGGTCAATTGCCGCCGGGCGACCATACGAGAACCGGACGAGAACCAGATGAGAACCGGACGAGAACCGGACGAGAACCAGATACCACCGGATAACACCGCAGAACCGCCGCACGATAACCGAAAGTGAAACGGACGTACCGGACAACTACCGGACAAGTACCGGATGAGAATCTACCGCACACCTACCGGTCTGTTTACGACGCGCCAAAATCGTATAAAGCCGCTGGACCGAATATCGGCAAGTCACAACATCTTTGCATCTCAACGTGTTAACATCGATCGCTACGGACTGACACTCACCAGACACTCACAAACACTCACAGACACACACAGACACCATGGTCCGCAGCAAGCAGACAGGAAAAGAATGCAGGAAGGGGCAGAGGAAGCCATCGCCGTCACCCAGCTCGTCGGCGGTGAGCGAGGAAGAGTTGGCCTCTTTTCTTCCACCTCCTCCTCCTCCTTCTCCTGCTCCTCCAGTGCCTGCACTGGCTCCAGCAGAAGCAGCAGCAGCAACAGTGGGAGTGACTCATGAGCCACTGGCAGCGGTTGTGGAGGTGCGACCCCGTCTGAGGAAGACGTGCCGCATGCGGGATGAGGAAGAGGAGGGGCGTATCCTCGAGTGGGTGTTGGAAAAGGACCTCCTCTGGAATTCAAAGTCCCGGGACTTCAAGAACAAAGGAAAGAAACACCGACTGTGGGCAGAGAAGGCAGAGGAGTTGGGCTATGACGGTAAATATATAAATATATATATATATATATTGTTATAATATTGTGGTTTGTTTCATAATAATAGTAATATGTTTTTTTAATATTTATTTAATTTGTAATATTAATATTATTTGTACTCACCGTACCTTTGCTGTCATTGATTGTTAATTATGAGTGCTTTGCTTTAAAATAAATATTATTTTTCATATTAATATTATTTGGTCTCACTGTAGCTGTACTGCTCCCTATCTGGCCAGTGTCTGTCCATTTAGTGATGGCTCACTGACGACCAGTGGGACGAGTTCTGAGGCACATTCATGGCCATGTCCACTCGGTGAATGATGCTGAACAAACAGCTTTCCCTGCAGCAGCAGCAGCAACAGCAGCAGCAACAACAGCAACACCAGCAACAGCAGCAGCAGCCACAACTTCCCATCAGCCACCACCACCACCTGTAGTCCACCTCCAGCCACCGCAGCAGCAGCAGCCACAACTTCTGCTGCCGCCACCGCCACCGTCTGTAGTGCGCCTCCAGCCACCACAGCACCAGCACCAGCATCAGCAGCAGCAGCAGCACCACCAGCCACAACTTGTCCTCCAGCAACTGCCTCTACTGAACCTCCAGCCACACCTCCAGCCACACGTCCAGCTGCACCCACAGCCAGCAGGACACCTCCCCCTCCCGCCAAAGCCACAGCGGGCAACAACATCATCTAGTGGCGGGTTCACTTCAGGACCGACACCTGTCCCAACCCGCTACAACTCGCTCTGGTCCCCGTCTGCGCTCGTTAGGGGGTTCGCCAAAGTGGAGCAGTTACCGCAGCATCGCCTTCACGCTGCCAGTGTTGGTGGTGGCAAAGCTGGCGGGGACAGTGACAGTGACAATCCCCTCGATGACATTGTATAAAATAAGGCCATTGTATAAAGGGTAGTTTAATGTTAATTTATTGGAAATACGGGTAAAAGTCCAGGGAGGGTTAAGGGGAGGGGAATAGTATTAAGTTAGTTAAAGTTATTGTAAATATGTGAATAATATTGTAAATATTGGCATTAATTTATTTGTCGTGTTCATATAGGGGAGGGGAATACTGTATATAACGTAGTGTGAATAGGGGAGTTAATGTATTTCATATTATTCTAAATATGGTGTCAATCGAGTACTTATCTTTCAATAAAAATGTTTGAACTTAAATATTTCCAAACATTTGTTCTCTCTGTAATACATTTGTAATTGTTGTGGCTATAAATATATACAAATACAGTTTGTATTGTTTGTTCTTGTATGTCATACCAACATGTTAGGTCATAGCAGATGGTACAAACATAGTAGTGTGTGATATAACAAACAACAATATTGAAGTAAAAACAGTCAGAATGTAGAACATACATAGGCATTTATTGGTTAATTAAGTCAGGTTACAAATATCGCTCATTATCAGAGTGCTTTTCTCCACCATCAACTATGCACAATGTCACACCAGTCCTCATTAGGAATTATCCGTTATTATGTTGTGGTCCTTCCTCGCAACATCTATGATCATATCAGGACGGTAAAAACACAGTATTTACAACAAGAGTACTGAGTTAAAAACAGTCAGAACATAGAACCTACAGAGGCATCAACTATACACAATGTCACACAAGTCCTATTTATGAATTATCCAGTAATATGTTGTTCTACATCCTAGCAACATCTATGGTCATATCAGCACGGGACAAACACAGTATTTACAACAAGAGAACTGAGTTAAAAACAGTTAGAACATAGAACCTCCAGAGGAATTTATAGGTTAAATAAATCATATTACAACAATTTGAAATAATCACTCATTATCAGAGTGCTTTTCTCCACCATCAACTATACACAATGTCTCACCAGTCCTTATCATATAACTTTAAATCATCTGCTCCTGCCATGGAACCGAACTGGCAGGGGAGTTTGCCCAATGCTTCAGAGTGTTCCTGACCTTCTTGCCCTCACGATTGTCTCTGTTAGGGCCTTGAACAAACTCGCAGTCTCACAGGTTGCGGCGCAGTCTCCACGCACCAGGAATGATATCCCGGTTATCATTTTCCTGGTCAACCAAGTTGTTCTGCATGAGGGGATACCTGATGCGCATCAAATTGTGCAGCACAACACATGAAGTAGTTATTTGTTGCTGGGCTGTGCTTCATTGTACTCATCAGAACTTGAAAGCGATTGGCCAGGATGCCAAAGGCATTTTCTAGCACCGGGCGAGCCCTCGACAGATGATAATTGAAGATGCGCTCGTCATGTTGCAGGCCACAATGGCCAATAAAGAAATAGGGCATGTCCTGGTCATCATGTGGACAGGGTTCTGGGTCTGGCAACTGTATGTCCCCCTCTTCCATGGCCTGCTTCAGGTCGGACTCATTCCAGACCTGCACATCAGATGCAGCTCCACGTCCACCTATGTCCACCCAGACGAATTTATAGTCCGAATCGACCAAAGCCATCAGGACGATAGAGAAGAACTTTTTGTAGTTGTAGTAGGTCAAACACGCCCTAGGTGGACACTTGAAGGCTATGTGTTTGCCATCGATCGCCCCACAGGTGTGCGGGAAATTCCATTTCTGCATGAAACCCTCTGCTATCGCACGTGAAGCAGCAGGTTCGGTCGGCACACCTGAAATGACATAAAAAGAATAGAACTTCTAGTGGTGTGAAATTAATGTAAAGCATATAAGTACATTATGTATATTTACTATAAGATATTACACAACCACCACACCTGAAATGACATATACCACACAGACATGGTCTCAATACAAATATTAAACAAATACAAGTGCTTGAATGTATATAAAAAATACCTAATCTGACATGACAATAAATACACAGTATGGTTAATAATATCTACAAAATACGGTTACATCTGTGGAATTACATACAATTTACACGACAACATTAAAGACAATTACCTCTCTGATTAGGATGGAGATGGTGTTGTGTGGCACCCGCCATGCATACCGCATGTCATTGTATTTGGCGCCAGATGCCAAATGACGAAGCTTGATGGCTGTGAAAGTACATCTGAACACTTTGACTTCTGGATAATGAATGGTTTATTCAAGGCCCAGGGCTCGCTGAACCCGCCGGCTAAACTTTCCATGACGTCATCTAATTTGTATAATCCTTTGTCCAAACCTTTGCATCTCATTAACATATATTAGCACATGCCTGTACGTCTATTACGCATATATTACATCCCTCCCTCAAAGTATTTCTGAAACATGAAATGTTTCAAAATAACCATCAATATATAACCACATACCAGACAAACTAATGCACATCAACATATATGTGTACTTAACTGAAACACAAGTCCTTGCGAATGTCCGAGCGCCTTATGGCACTGAAGTCCTTCAACTGTCCCTTCGTAATGCCTCCACGTTATAAATTGTCCATTCACACATTAAATAGCAAAACACAGCTGAAAATATAACTTAATTCTACCTGCACATGATATAAGTGTACACACCCAATCTAAACTGAGCTACTACAGGTCTAACCTGCTCGCCGGCCTAATCAGCCGACCTGACCTACTTAGATTAGCCACACTGTTTACATTTGGCAATGATGCTGACCTACTTTGTGTTTGCCCGACCGGTTTGGGTCGCCCCCCCAAAGGGGACCTGATAATCTGCACTCGGTTTCTATATAACATATTACCTGACTCGTTACAAATTTGATATTCTCTCCCAGAAATACCAGTCCGACCCAAAATAACCCCTTTTTTCCATTCCCCCACATGATTTTTGTATTTTATTTTACCTCCGACCTTCATCCACACTTCTTGGCATGAAACGCTTTCTGACTTTGCTGCCTTTTCGCTGTCTGAACTTTCTTTGGGTTTTGCGTTTCGGGCACCAAAATTTATTCTGCCATCGGCAACCTACCCCTTAGCCTCCTGCTCATGAGCAGCTGAGCCGGAGATGCATTCAAGACGGGCAATGGAGTGTTACGATAATTCAGCAAAGCTAACTGAAAATCCGAACCAGTCTTCTCGCACTTCTTTAACATGTCCTTGACCGTTTGCACAAACCGTTCCACCTGCCCATTACTGCGAGGGTACTGTGGACTGGAATACACGGCCTTAAACCCATAGTGCTGTGTAAAATCCCTATGCTCATGGCTCTTAAACTGCGGACCATTGTCCGAAATAACCTGACGAGGAATACTGTGCCTTGGAAAATTATCCTTCAACGCCTCAATGACTGTGACAGACGATGTATCGCTCAACAGCATCAACTCTGGATATTTTGTGTAATAATCTACAGTTATCAGGTAATTTGTATGGTTCAACTCAAACAAGTCTGCACCAACTTTTTCATACGGCTGACAGGCGATCGGGTGATTTATCAATGGCTTGTTATGCAAACTTTTCCGGTTGTTTTGGCAAGTGTCACATCGACTGACCTTATCATCAATTTGCTTGTTCATATTAGGCCAAAACATACAGTCCCGCACCAGCTGCTTGGATTTCGTCACACCCAAGTGTGTTTCATGTAACGCCTCAATCATTTCACCGCGGAGACCCGGAGGAACCACCACCCGATTGCCATTCATGACCAGATTATATTCTACCGTTAACTCGTGTTCTGTGTGGGAGGTACTGTCTCAGACATGGCGGTGTCTGTATGCGTGTAGTGTCCCACCCATCTTCAATGTGTGAGATCAACATGGACATGGATACATCCATTTCATATTCTCTGACAATCTTACTCAACAAACCTGACGATTGAATGTCCACTGTGGCAACGCAGAACATGTCATCGATCAGGTTACCCTGACCTACTTTGGCACTATCCGCCCTGGACAATGTGTCTGCAAAAAACATCAAAGAACCCTTTACATGACATAGTTGAATATTATAATTCTGCAAACGCATTTGCATTCTTTGCATCTTGGCCGAAAGTTTATGAATTGGTTCCTGCATTATCGGCACTAACGGCTTGTGGTCCGTTTGAATTTGAACTACTTTGCCAGAGATATAGTCATGAAACCTCTGGCATCCGAAACATATGGGAAGCATTTCTTTCTCAATAGTGGCATAGCCATACTGCGCTGAGTTAAGCGCATGAGATGCGAGTGCGATCGGCTTGTCATCCTGCATTAATACGGCACCCAAACCTGACTCACAAGCATCGACTTGAATAACAATGGGTTTCTTGACATTATAATACAACAACACAGCAGCAGTTCTTAACCTTTCTTTCAATTTATCAAATGCGCCCTCCTGTTCGACTTGCCAGTGCGATGTGACATCCTTAGCGAGGAGCGTGCGTAGTGGTTTGGCAATCTCGGACATGTTGGGTATGAACTTGTGCACATATCCAACCATGCCCAGGAACCTTTGGATACCCTGTTTATCACGCGGCTCTGGCATGTCAACTATTGCTTGTATTCTGTCTGGATCAGGCTTCACACCCTGCTGGGTAAGTTGATGACCTACATACTTTACTGTAGTCTTACATAGCAAAGATTTTGTTTCATTCAATTTAAGATTAACCGACCTAGAACGGTCCAACACGGCTCTGAGCCGCTCGTTGTGTTCCTCAACCGTTGACCCATATACCAAAATGTAGTCTGTGACTATCACCATACCGCGTATATCGCCTATGACACGGTGCATCTCCTGAATAAAAATGTCACCGGCTGTTTTGATGCCAAAAGGCAGGCGGGTGTACCTATGCCGGCCCCATGGAGTATTAAACATGCACAGATGCAAACTTTCTTTATCTAAATCTATTTGCCAATACCCTGTCAGTGCATCCAAAACTGAGAAATATTTCGCATCTGCCGTTTTGGCAATAATCTTGTCAATTGTTTTGGTAGGGAAAGGCCCTCTCTTTATCGCTTTGTTCAACTTAGTCGGATCCAGACAAATCTTATTTGGTTTTTTTACGATAGTTATGGAGTTAACCCACTTGGTAGGTTCATCCTGTTCAAGTATGACACCTAACTCCACCATACGATCAAGCTCACTCTGTACTTTACTCTGAATAGCAAACGGAATCCATCTAGGCGGATCAACAACAGGTTGTACAGATTTATCAACATGAATGACAGCATTTGCCTTAATCAAACCCAACCCCTGAAACCTATCTTTGTATTCACTTACCAGCTGCTTCGCCCGGGCGCTGGGACTGTTCGTCGGCTTGGAAATGTTCGTTCGCACAGCACAGTGCACATCACGCACCCGCGCCAGAAGGTTCAATGTCAAGCCTGCTTGTCCAAAATAGGCTGGCAGTTCCGTACCACTTGGAACTTGAAGTCTCTGCCGTTCACGTCGACCACTGCCTCACCGTGAGGAGTGATCGGATGACCCAAGAACGTCACCAATGAACACCTGGTGTTCGTCATCTGCCCCAGAGCCACCCTGTCGAAGACGTACCTCGGCAGCTTGTTCGCCTCCGACCCGGTGTCGAGCTTGAACTTGACAGGGCAACCGTTCACCTGGACGACCGCGTACCACAGCTCGGCGTCTGGCTCGGCACCGCGGTCAACGGCACCTACAAACAGATGCATTGTCAGCACATTGACCTCCGCCGGATCCGGGTCTTGCTCAGCATTGTGAGGGTCGGGCTCTTCAACGGTAACCTCGTTGACTCTGCCAAGTCTGCTCCTGCAGACCTTACCGAAGTACCCGATCTTCTTGCAGGCTATGCAAGCTTTGCCTTTCGCTGGGCAGACTCCCCGTCGGTGTTCATATCCACAGTTTTGGCAGCAGATCTTGAACTCTACTGCACCGGCATTCCAAGATGGCGATTTCCAAGATGGCATCGCCAATGACTGAACCGCCGGTGCACAAGTATGCGTAGTAGCATAGTTCCTAAGAAAATCAATTTCCTTACTCTCAACATCTGATTTGGTGTCCTCCAACAGATCCGAACTGAACTCACTGATTTCACAAATAGACACACACTTTTCCAAAGTTAACTCAGTAGTCTGCAACAGTTTGTTACGCAAATTAACATTCCTCACACCAGCCACTAACCGATCGCGCAACAGCGACTCCTCCACCGTTCCATATTCGCAATCCTTCACCCTGTCTCTCAATGCCGTGATGTATGTAGCCATATTTTCCGTAGCCTGGTTATGCGTATTAAACTGGTATCTTGTTATAGTTATACTGCTCTTGCCTACACAATATGTTCGAAATGCCTCCGTAAGTGGCCCAATCTTGTCTTGATCCGCGATAGCGAAATCCATATTGGCGAAAACCTTCTGCGCCTCCTTACCAGCGACATGAAGAAAGATGCAGCATTGCACTCATTCTGTCTTCATTACGACACCTGCAGCAGTAGCATATATGTTGTATGCTCTGATCCATGTTTTCCAGTTCGATCTTGTGTTGTTGCCGAGGACAAGCTGACCAGGCGGCCGCAAACCCGGCAGTGTATTAGCGGGCAGGATTCTTCCTCATCTGACACCATGTGAAAGTACAACGTCTGAACACTTTGACTTCTGGATACTGACTGGTTTATTCACGGCCCAGGGCTCGCTGAACCCGCCGGCTAAACTTTCCATGACGTCATTTCATTTGCATAATCCTTTGTCCAAACCGTTGCATCTCATTAACATACATTAGCACACGCCCATACGTCTATTACGCATATATCGCAATGGCCAGCTTCATGCCGGGCTCAATGGGCGCCCTATAGTACCTATGCTGCTTCGGGATCCGCGGACCAACACGTCGCAGATGTTCGTCAAACATCTCTGTAGGCATCCGCTGGAAGTTTGTGAAGGACTGTGAATCCTCTCTGCAGAGCTCCACCATCAGTTGGTCATACAGACCAAACTCCAAGTGATGTTGAGGAATGATCCACGGCCTACACCACCACCTTCTTGGCCTCCTTCTCCTTCTTCTGGCAGTCTGGAGGACCTGCAGCTCAAACTGTAATTGCAGCAGTTGCATCTCCACTTGCAGAACTGAAACTCTCAGCCAAAGACGTTCAGGGGAATCCATGGTGGTGACTAATGTCAAGACCTGTTTGTCACGTTATTTATATGATTTCATTGTCTGGTACATGTCCGGTACATGTCCGTTGCATCTCCGGTACTGTCTGACCTTTCTCCGGTCCTTGTACGGTAAATCCGGTTAGTCTCCGGTTGGTGTCCGGTTGCGTCCGGTACATCTCCGGTAGCTGTCCGGTGCCTTTTTCGCTACCGGGACAATTCCGGAGGCTACCGGAGATGAACCGGATGGGTACCGGACATGAACCGGACAAACTGGAGACCAACCAGACACATCAGTCCGGCGGTGTCCGGTAGAAGTTGTGTGCATGTTCAAACCTTGTACCGGACACTGCCAGACACCCCTGGACACCGCCGGATGGGTACATGTACCAGACATCGCCGCACTCGTCCGGTTCTCGTCCAGTTCCCCAGTCCGGCAAGGTCTGTCTGGGCCTTAAAGTTTTAAAATTGTATTGATGGAATATTACAGAATAAGGTGTTGAGATTGTGTTGATATAGCTTTATATGTGGTGATTAATGTTGTATGCGTGTCAAACATTCTAATGTGTTGTCATACTGTTGTTGCAGAACGATATACTGAACTACAAGACTGCGAAAGCAAGTGGACCTGACATGGTTTTCGGCTGAATCTAAACATGCATTGCACGTAAATAGACGGTGTGGTCGCAAATTGGTGAGTGAACTCATGGCAAAAATGATGTCCGTAGAGGATCAGCCACCGATATCGCAGAAGTTAGTGAGCGATCCTGCAGGTGATGCTGATATAGCTAGAGCGTCTAAATCTAAACCGTGCAAGTAAATGGTGGCGGACCCAAAGCAAAAACCATGGGCAAAATTACCCGAGACGCAAACGCCAGTCGTGGCTCCAATTCCTCCCCAACTCCAACCTGATTTGGGAGATTTGAAGCGAATGATTGAACAAGTAGCTCTTCTTAGAAAAGAAGCGAGAGAGTTTTGTGATGAAATGAAACAGCTACGTGACACTACGCATGTGGTTTGGGCAGCCGCTGAATGAGATGCATCAGCAGAACATTAAGTGTATGTAGGTCACAATGGCGGCGTGGACAGTCACACGTATGTGGTCAAGATGGCGGCACATGCACATGCAGGATTACGAGGAGGAAGAGAAGAGAAGCGTGAGGCTCAATACTGGGAGGAGGATGACATTGATGAGGATATCAATACAGAACAACTGAAAGCGTTGAGGGCCAGCAGACACAGGTTCACTGAATGCTGCAATCAAGTAAAGGAAGTTGTTAATGACGCGGTGAAACCATTGCTGTTTAGTTCATTCAAAGCACCTCCTCCACCAAAGCCACTCCTGGTAGAAGTGGCCAGTATGCCGGCTACAACTAGAACTACTACGCTGACAGCTACTACTACAACCAAGTCCAAGGTGAGAAGGAAGTTCAACTTAGCCGAGGAGCAGCGTTAACCAAACTGCAAGAAATCTATTAGAAGGTGAAAAGTCTGGTGACACCATGGATTACTGTCAGTGAGACAATGGCGGGCATGATCCATCACTATTATGGTGGCACGAATATGGGAGCGCCCAATCATTTGAAGACCATCCGGGATGTGTCATAACACTACACTGGGCTGGTCGAAGTCCCAGCAGCTAGGATTCGGATTTTAACTGAGGAAATCCGCTTCGCTGAAAGGCATTAGGAAGGCGAGAATTCTTTGTTGAGAGCCTCTAAGGAAGTCTTAGGGCCATTAACGGCCATTATTCCTACAATGGATTTGATTCTGCAGAGAGGTGATGCAGATCCAGAGTTGGATGCACAGGCACTGCATGTGCTAAATGCGATCAAGATGTTGATATCGACACATAGTCAGATATGTGTGGATCATGTAGTGAGTGTGGGAAAGGTGGTGCATTCCCATTTAGGCAAGGAGCTAATTAAGGCGAAGCGTGATGTCTATGGTGAGCTGCCAGAGCCAACCGAGTATCTTCTGGGTGAAAACCTGGGAAAAGAATAAGCAGCGCTTGAAGTCAGTGAAAGCATCGGATAATTGCCTGAATACAAATCTGGCCTACCGTGGGAAAAGATGGAACAGTATCGACCATCAACATAAGCCGGGAGTGCCCTATAACAAGTTCAGGGGTAAAAACCGTGCGCGAGGACGTAGGTTCAGAGACTCGTCCAACTGGGCAGCACGTACCAATGCCGGAGAAGCGCTTCGGAAAAACCAATGTGGGAGTGTATCGTCTGTCCAGAGAGAAGGGCGTGGTCGGGGAACCCCCTCACAGGGTTTTCAGAAATGAGGTGCCCAAACCAGGTGTGTGCCTCCTAGGTTCAATTTTAGTATGGTAGGCACGTTATTATACACTCAAAATTTAAATTGTGTAAAGGGATTAACAATACCACTTATAACAACTCCAGCACAGGAGAGGGAACCGTTCCCCTTTAAAATGGATAATGTAGAAAGGAACTATGTTGTGGAAGAAGTGTCTAAACTGATAAGGAAAGGAGTGTTGAAGGAAGTTAGTACAGTACAGGACCAATGGGTGTCGAATATTTTTCTGAGACCTAAACCAAATGGGAAATTTAGAATGATTCTAGATCTCACTGAATTAAATCTATTGATGAAATATGAACATTTTAAAATGCTTAATCTTTAAACAGTTATAGATCTGTTAGAGAAGGGAGCATGGATGGCTAGTGCTGGCCTTATTCAGTAAATGTAAAGCAGTCCCAGCGAAAATACTTACGTTTTCGATGGGAAGATTCTCTACTCGAGTACCAAGTCCAACCCAATGGGTTAGCACCAGAGCGTAGGACTTTTACCAAGCTATTAAAGCCCATCTATTCAGAAATCGGAGAGACGGGATATATCTGTTTCCCTTACTTGGATGACAGTTTTGTCCTGGGGAGGACACCAGGGGAATGTCCAACAGCTATTTCAGAACTAGTCTCACTGTTTGAAAGACTGGGGTTCACTACCCAGTGAACATGTGAGGTCACGACAGTATCACAGTGATGTCACATACATCTCACACTATGATGCCATCACTGTGATATCATATCGATGTCACAATGATATCACACTGTGAGGTATCACACAGTGATAAGGGGTGGCTTGAGTAGCATCTCCCAGAATCGGCGGGTAGAGAGGAGGGGGGCGATGGGTGAACTGGGGTGGTGGTGGGCGGCGACATCTGAGGGTGTGGCGGATATGAGGGTGCAGCGTGATGAGGGCCTGGGGGGGGGGTGATCTAACCATGGGCGGGCCATTGGCTGTCATCATCACAGATGGCATCAGGGGTGGCGGGGGGGGGCGGGTGTTGGTTAAGGCCCGGATGGGCGGGGCCATGGTGGGTGGGCTCGCCGTCGGCGTGGATGAAGGTGCCACTGCTCCAAAGGGCGGCCACATCTGAGTCGGTGCCAACAGAGCGGGCGCCGGCGTCGGGTGGGCCTCTAATCATTCGCTTTACTGGATGAAACTGCAACTACGAGCGCCAGCTATCTTGAGGGAAACTTCGGAGGAAACCACCTACTAGATGGGTTGATTAGTCTTTCACCCCTATACCCAAGTTTGACGATCGATTTGAACATCAGAATCGCGACCAACCTCCATCAGGTTTCCCCGACTTTGTCCTATTCAGGCATAGTTCACGATCTTTCGGGTCCCAATGTGTACACTCCTGCTCTGCCTCACCGACGTGGCGGTCGAGACGGGCTGGCAGTGTGTCACACCTGATGCACACCTGACCATTTTGATGCGGCTGGGGTGTCGTGCGTGGATCCTGCCTCGGACACTCTGAGAACGCCCTTCACTTTCATTGCGCCTCTGGATTTCGTAGAGCCCAATGACTCATGCACATTACACTCCTTGTTCCGTGTTGTGTGAGGTTATTGTGATGTTACGGTGTGAGAATTGCGTGAGGTTATTGTGATTTCATGGTGTGAGAATTGTGTGAGGTTATTGTGATGTCATGGTGTGAGAATTGTGTGAGGTTATTGTGATGTCATGGTGTGAGAATTGTGTGAGGTTATTGTGTCAGAGTCTGAGGTCAATGTGATGTTTCAGTTTGAGGTCACTGTGACTTCACATTGTGACCTCTCTGTGAGGTTTGGGTGATATCACTGTGATGTCATGGTGACCTCAAATTGTTGACTGGGTATAAAAATGGAAAAATCAGTCCTTAAACCTATGCAGTGCTTGAAGTTCCTGGGTTTTGACATACATTCTGTCAAAATGGATGCATCACTAACGTTAGAAAAAATGGCAAATTAGGAGACCCCTCTCTTGAGGGATGGGACGCAGATACCCATCATGAGCAGACAGGAGGGCGCTGGCACCCAGAGGAGATGGCACACATTAACGTCCTTGAATTGTAGGCTATATTTTTTGGACTAAAACGTTTGTGTAAAACAGAGAATACAGACATAAGAGTGAGAAAGATAATATTATGGCATTAGCATATGTAAAGAATATGGGAGGCACAAAATCAGAGGACTGCCTCTGAGAAAGGATCCGTATTTGGGAATGGCCCCAATGGCATGGAAATTGGCTTACAATAACCCATATCCCCGCTGTAGAGAATGTACGAGCAGACCTGAGGTCACATAAGTTTACAGACCATCTAGAATGGAAATTAATTGAAGAAATATTTAACAAAATTTGTATGACTTGGGGCAAGCCTGAGGTGGACCTCTTTGCGTCAAGATTAAGCAAGCCGTTAGATAGATACGTCAGTTGGGAACCGGAGCCAGATAACTGGAAGACGGATGCTTTCTCATTTTATTGGTCTAATATGTTTGTGTACTGCTTCCCCCCATTCAGCCTGATACCACACGTGGCAAGGACACTGGCCGGGACAACCATGCCACCCAATCCTCCAGGAGGGGGCAAGAGAACAATCGAACACCAAGACAACAGAAAGCTAGAAACAGGCCTAGAGGAAGTAAGATTGACGGCTCACCCTTTTTAGCCAGGACTTTAGAAGGATATGACATAGACAATAAGATGTTACAATTCTTTAAGCACTGTTGGAGAGTGTCTACACGTAAGAATTATGTTACACATATAAATCATTGGGCGATGTGGTCCCTGGAGTGGGAGCAAGGGTTCTGAACCCCGCTATAGAGGATGTTCTTAAATATCTCCGTAAATACTTTGAGTCAGGGGTAGGGTACGGTGTGATAAATGCAGCTAGGTGTGCGTTGAGTGTGATCCAGCCCAGGGCAGGGGGGAGCACAGTTGGAGAACACTTCCTAATTAAGTGGTTTTCTAAAAGCTGTCACGAGCAGAGGCCAGCACAACCTAGATATAACAGCTTGTGGAGTGTGGAAAGGGTATTAAATATGATACAAGCACTCCCACCAAATGGAGAAATACATTTAAAGTTGTTATCCTACAAACTGATGATCCTGCTTTTGTTAGTATCCTCACAAACGGGACAAACTATTCAAAACTTTGAAGTAGACAGGATGCGAGTCTAAGAGGGCTCTGTGGTATTTAAATTTAAAACATAATTAAAATACAACCAGCTGGGACAACCGCTGTACTCGATACACTCTTTTAAAAGTGAACATGCTCTATGTGTAGCAAAAACAATTAAAAAGTATGTTGAGAGAACAGCCTGCATGAGGAGAAATAACACACAGTTACTTCTCTCATACATTGGGCTGCATGGACCTATTACGAGGGCCATCCTCGCAAGGTGCTGAAGCTAGCAGGCATAGACATCAGTAGGTACAAAAACCATAGTAGCAGAGGGGCGTTGGCCTCCTTAGCACAGTCCATGGGGGAAATTCTGAACACCATGATGAAGAACGCCTCAGGGAGGGAAAGCAGGAGTTTCCCGCATTTCTACCACAAGTAGGTAGAAGACCCAGCAGAGACACAGAGGCTGATCCTAACAAACAGGAAAGCACAAAAATAAAATAGAAATTACTGTTTGTTATGTGGGTTAAGAAATAAGTACAGTCAAGATAGAACAGCTACAGCCCAAAAAAGAGGGGCGTCGTAATGTTGCATGTATGAACAAAGATTATGGTTTGCTGTTAAATTTACAAATAAAAAGGTTGAACTTTATAAAACAAGTCACCTCGAAGACTCTCCCCGGGTACTTAACTTCCAGTATTCAGAAGATGAAGTACGAATATGATAGTTATACTAGACTTACTTGTGAGTTGAAGTATTACTGAGATTCTTACGAATCTACAAATACGAAGGTAAGGATCAGGGGCCCGCCCACCCGCACCTTGAAGAAGAAGGGGGCCCGAGAGGTACTCAAGTATAAAGATAAAAGGTGATAGAGGGTTTCTAAAAGAAAGTTAGGTTATGAGTAGGGAAGGGTTACTGATCCTGGTTTTAGGTTGTTTGCTCCCCTCCAACTTCGAAAATTGAAACCTTATCCGGTCTGCGCAGGCTTGACCTCTCCCCTGATCCTTAGATTAGTATTAGTAGCTTTGTAAGAACCTTAGTAATACTTCAGCTTACAAGTAAGTCTAGTATAACTGTCATATTCAGACATTGGCTATATAAGGTATCCTTTGAAACAGGTATATACGCATAATGGAGGTATTCGACTGGGCCCTTCCATTCGAATATCAAAATATTTGGTAATGAATTCCTATTTGCCTGGGACCGGAAGTGGGGTTCTATATGTACTATTTGGATGTGTGTTGGCTGCTCCATCCACAAGGTCATGTGGTGTATTTGAACATGGCTGATATGGAAAGGTGAACAGATTTCAGCCAATCAGAGCTGTTCTTATCAATTTAAAATGGCTTCCCCATTTTCAATTGCAAATGGTGGCCACATAAGGGTCAGCCATTTTCAATTGAAACGAACAGCTCTGATTGGCTGAAACCACTGAAGGAAGCTATTTGACTGGTCCGATTTGCATTTGAAAGCCAATTTAACTGCTCAGGTGAGTGGAGCCTAAAGTATGCAGATGGAAAGTTACACTATTGCGCTTTGGATAATTTAGATCGATGATGATCCGTCTTTCTGGGCTGTATTTTTTGGGACATGTTATTCGTAACACGGGTAATAATTTACAGGCGGTGGCATGGGTACCTCACCGTGCTGTTAACTTGAGCACCATTGGCGCCACCTACTGTAAAGTGACACACTAAACAGCAGCCAACGCACATGCCCTGATGGAGCCACCTTGCAGGTACTCTCGGAATCACTCCTCCAGCCATGGAGACACCCGTAGCGGCCTTTCCCACCAAAACCAGGTCATGTGACTGAAATTCAAACTCACCCCCGCACTCCACAGTTTCACTTCTACTGCCGCTGTCGACAAACACGGACCAAATCCATACTTTCTTTGTGTCACATAACGAAACGGCATGAGATGCCACCAAGGAAATTAACACGCAATGCCAACTCTCAAGAGCAGAGTAATCCACCAACACAATGAGGACACCTGAGGTTGAAGAATGTTGAACCTCAAAAACAAACAGAGGAACCTAGTGCCACACAGGAAACTGCTGGCAGTGACAAGCAACCTCTGCTGCCAAAATCAACAATGGCCACCACTCGAGTCAGTGACTGCATACTGGAAGCCATACAAAGCATGATAGCCAACCAAAGACAAACAGTGATGGCGAACCAAATGCTAGGACTTCATACTGACCATAGAGGCGCAGATGGACGCATTTGAGGCAAGCAATCATTAAAGAAGGAGCATAGTGAATGGCATGGAGGATATGACAATGGCTTATAGTGAGTGTGACCACCTCCGGCCCCTGTCAACAATGTCAACATCACCCATCCGGCATACATCTACCACAACAACCCCACCACCCTACTAATCGGTGTGGCGCAAAGGTCATGGCCTCCCAACCAGCACCCGTGACCAGTAGTGAGATGCACTTTCGCGACTCATATCTTGAAGGGGAAGTTGCGGCAGGAGGTTTCCCGCAATTTCCAACTGTCAGATTCACCGACTCACTCCAAGACAACAAGCACACAAAGGTGATCAGTGACATACAAATCACCGCCGGCTGTCCCTGGGCCGCAAGAGATGAACAGCAACATTCCTTCGCCATCTTTATGTGTTTTGTGGTGGCAAACATGAAAAAGTTGGACTTGCGGAACCTACTATGCCCCAATTGGCCTAAGTTGCGACGCTGTGCAGGATGGCTAAAGATTTGGCCATCCCACACACCTGGAAGGACCCCTTACTGGAGCACATCCACCAACCGGCCACCATGGACACAACATGGGACCAGTATTACCAGGTTGGAGAGCTTACCTCGTTTTAACTATAGTGGTCATTTGACCACCGAGTTAATTTCCAAGGTCAGATTTTATATAAGATTAATGTGCAGTTTGACATTTTTGACTGTGACACACTGAGTTTTGGGATGTTTCCATATTGAAATAGATCACTAGAAAGAAAAAATATATACCTGTTTTCCTGAATATTTCCAGGATATTTAGTTGAGACCGGATTGAGTAAATTAGCAGTGAATATTAGGAAATAATTCATTAGTTACAACATATGGCTACAGGCCACAACTGCCCAGGCTTCTATTGTGTCGGTATAGCCATGAATCCCAAACAATATGGCACCTCCAGTCAACCATGGGAGTATAGTCTGCTCTGTGGCCCACTCACATACTTCCACTTGCCACTGGGGAAGGAGCTTCTGTAAGGACTGTTGTACATCATCTAGATGTATTCTTTATATACCAGTTTTTTACCACTACAGCATAACCCCGTTAAATCAAACTTGAAGGGACCCTAGAAATTTGTTTGGATTAACCGATCATTCGTTTAACCGAGCTTGAGCTTTGGCTTTGGCTTTGGCTTTGACTTTGAATAAGCGTGTATTGCACATTCAATATACAATTTATGTGAAGACTTTCTTTATTGTTTTTGTTACGTATATCCAGTCATCATCATCATCATCATCATGCTGTCGGTCGCGATCCGACAAAGACTGCTTTCATTACTTGACTGCCGCTCTCCATTTAGCTCTCTGCTGTGAGAGTTGCGTCCATGAGTCGGTCTTAATGTCTCTCAGCTTCAGGTTTCTCTTGATGGTATCCCTGAACCGGAGACGGGGCGCCCTCTCTTTCTGTAGCCAGAAGACAGTTGAGAATAAAGGATCTGCTTTGGTAGCCTGTCTGATGACATCCTCATGAGGTGTCCAGTCCACCGGAGATTCTTTTTGATCAGAAGATCTTCCATAGAGGGCAGCCCCATCCGTTTGAGTATTTCCTTATTCATCACTTTGTCCTTCCAGGTTAGCCTCACGTATATCCAGTATAACCCCGTTAAACCAAACTCGGTTAAACCAAACGATCGGTTAATCCAAACTTGTTGTCAGCGGCCCAGCAAAACCATTTATCATATAAAAAAGTTGGTGGGGTCTCAGATGACATTATAACCACATACAAGTTTGGTTTAACCATACCGGAGTAGCCTGGGGTCCAACAATTTTGTTTCGATTAAGTATTAATTTGGAGTAACCAATAATTTGGATTAACCAACTTTTTTATATGATAAATGGTAGTATTTTTCTGTGCCGCCGAAAAAAGTTTGGCTTATATACATATATATACATGTAGGATCGCACTTACCAAGTCAAATGTATATGCGTTATATACATATATATACATATGTACATCGGGGGGGGGGGGGGGGGGGGGGGGGGGCGGACGTGAGGGCAGCGACCACTCGCTCACCTGCCAACCAGACTCACCAAAATCTCTCACAGTATTCATCAAAAACTCATGGGACTCACCAAAAACTCTCACGGGACTCACCAAAAACTCTCATAGGACTCACCAAAAACTCTCATGGGACTCCCTCCCCGCTCACGCCCGTGCCCCACGCTCATGGCTGGGTTCCCCCTTACCTTTTTGGGGGAGGGGCAGACACTACATATATATGTATATATACGTTTATATACAGATATACGTATAAATATACATATAAAGATTCATGGGTATGCATATAAATATACATATACAAATGTGTATATTCAGTTAGAATGGCGCTCATGTAACCCAGACAAGCTCTGGCTGGCATCTGGCTAAGTGGTGGTGGCGCCAGGATAGCGCAGCTGGTTCCGGCCCGCAGCAAATAGCACAATAAAAATAGAGCGTTATTAATAAATAGCTGATTAAATGCAAGGATCCTAAGCCCATATCGGATAGAAGCTCCGCCCTTTTATATTCACAGTAATAAATTATATATCAAATATACCAATACGTACTGTATTTAAAGATAACTGCATCACATATTGTAGAGTGGTCCTCCATTTGTGACTGGTAAGTTAACCCATGTGTATTCTGTCACTATCAGACATATTGCAAGGGGCCTAAGCTCTGATACTTTCACAAGAAGATTTTAACAAAAAATGTCCAAAGAAAGCTTTCACACCTCAGGTTGCCAATGGTTCTCAGGGCTGCACCTCCACTTCAGGCTGAGCTCACTGAGTGTGAATGTGTCAGAGCTTATTCCATTGGAATAGGTGTGAGTTTGGATTGGATTTGGTTTATAAGGGTCTGTGCCACAGTGCATTCACACACATATTTCTGAACGCACACACTACACAACAGTCAACTTGTTACTTGCAAATGGATTACTATTGTGAAGGATCTGACACAGTAATCCTTACATTTGGGAACACTGGTAAGTTATTCTTCACCTGATATTGCAATATTATGTATATATTATATATAATATATACATATGTATGTGCATATATACATATAACTTTATAAGTATTTGTACTTGTACATGTACATGCATAATAACAAATAAAATAAATAGAATATAAATGGAATATTATTTAGGGTAATGGCAGTGTTTGGTTAGTGCAGAGTGTGAAAGTGTCAGTGATTAGGCCCCTTGTATTGGCCCAGTCACATACACGTTAGTGAAAGTAGTTTAACGTAGTGGAGGCTAACCTAGTTGAACGTACCGGCATCCATACTTCTCTGTGATGAGAATGTGTGTGGTACGCTTTGGACATGTTCAAAAGAGAGGTACATTTGAGGCAGACGTAGCCTCTGTGATGATAACATACTCTAGTGTACTTCTTAATGTACTCTAGCATACCCTAGCATACTTTGACCCACACAAACCTTGGCCATTCTGCCATAGCCACAGCCGTGAGTGGATGAAGTTGAATGTAGTTAAACGTAGTGGAAGGTAACGTAGTTCAACGTAGTTCGACGTACAGGGATCCGTACTATAACATACCGGGATCCGTACCATAACGTATTTATCCATACTATTAGATGGGTAATCAACCAAAGCCAGCCATATCTTAATGTAGTTTAATGTAATGATAGCACGTTTCACTCACGTTAATCTTATGTTCAACTACATTCACTAATGTGTATGTGACCAGGGCTTGAAAGTGACACATACTACATATGGATTAACTTAGCAGTGACAAATGGAGGACCACTCTAGGATATGTGATGCAGTAATTTCTAAATACAATCTGTATTTATATGCATATATAGTCATGTATATATGTCTGCATATGTATTTATGTCCGGCACCGGGCCTTAATTCAAATACTATAAATATAAATCAAATTTGTGATAAAAAAACACTGAAGAGCGAATACATTTCCAGGATAATGAAGGGAATATGCTCACAAATAGTGATGCAGCAAATAAACTAAACACACACTTTGCCACGGTAGGGCAAAAATTATCACACAAATTCACAAGAAACTGGGAAAACAAATCAGACAATATCCAAGATGAAATCCCCACCTGCAAAACCGACTTAAAAGAGATAACAAAATTAATGAACAACATAGACACAAACAAACCAAGTTGAATAGATGGGATCCCACAGAATACTGAAGAGGCATTTCAGCCCATTCCCAGTTACCAGGTGGACCTGTTCAACATCACTTCATCACAGCCTGGAAATGGCCAATCATCACCCCATCTACAAAAGTGGTGATAAGGAGAACATGGGAACTATAGACCAATATCAAAATTTGCAAGCACCAGGCAAACAATTGATAAAGTATCCACAGGCAGTACATGAAGCACCTGTAAAAGAACAGTATACTAAACAAAAGACAGGGGGGTTTTAGGAAACTGCACTCCTCATCAAAAAACAATAGCAAAACTAACCAAAATGACATACTGGCACCGATGAACCAAAAACGATTAGATTAGTAGGGGGCCGCTTCATTGGATTCAGCAAAGCTTTTGACACAGTCGACCACAATATCTACTATAAAAATTAAACAAGTTGGGCATAAAGTCCAAGTCAATAAGCTGGAATTAAAGTGCTACCTAAATAACAGGCAAACAACAAACAAAAGTAAATGATTACCTATTACGACCAAACAGACTATAACATGTGGCATACCGAAAGGATCAGTCCTGGGCCTCTACTGTTTATTACTCTACAAGCTAGGAAACAAATAATTAAGGAAAGTTATAAATCACTACAAATACCTTAGGCTAGAGCTGGACAGCCAGCTAATCCTACAACTATGTATTCACAAAATCATCAAAAAATAAACCACGAACTGTGGCTTTTTGCCAAACCTAAGAAACTATATGACACAAAGAAATGTCAATTAAAATCTTCAACGGTATGGTGCTCCATACTTCCACACTATTCATGGGGTATTGTTATTTACATGTGAGGCTAAAAAAGACATTTATTAAAAAAATGCAAATGGAGCCCTAAAGATCTGCCTCAAAGTTAGAGAGACTGCACCCCACCTATGACATACACAAAAGAACTATAAAGTAATGTTATTAGAAAACAGAAGAATAATCCACCTAAAACCCCTAGCGTATGGATATAGGTCGAGGACAATAAACATCTGAGCCAACCACTAAGGAACACCAGTTGCAAAACAATGCACCTCTACTAAGGCAGACCAAGGAAGCCAAATCAAAGCTCATGGAAAAGAAGCCCACTGGAAATGGCTGCCAAAGTATGGAATGCACTAACGGTAAAGGAACAACAAATTCCTGACTAAAAAAACATCACCTCCACCAGCTGGACAGCCATGAGAGTGTAAACCCCCTGCCAGACAACATCAGATAACATCAAATCCAAACATTAAACCAAACTACCTTTTCATGTACAAGCCTATAATATGTAAATAGAGTAGGTAGGTCTAGAATTAAGTGTAGGAAAAAAATAAAAAAAGAGAACACTCTTACCAAGAAAATCCATAAAAACTAACATAGATCACCAACCACAGACCATAATCTTAAGAAACATAGGCCGATCACTGCCCAGCATTTGAATAACAAGCTAGATCATCCGAGCTTAATGCTAAGGACAGCATAAACACTCATCAAAATGTAAATAAATAAATAACCAACATAAAATAAAACTGGAAATAGAATGCAATACTATACAAAGTAAGCCTTTTATTAATTTTGCTTTACCAGCAGAGATGCCAGATTTGTGGGGATTATGCATCCGATCATACCTACACGTATTTATTTATGGGGGGGGGGGGGGGGGGGGGGACATATTAATATTAATAGATAAAAGTGATAACGAACAACTAAAATACATCAAATACATAATATTTAAGGTAAGTTTTCTTAATGTTGTACCCAGCAAGACAAGCCATATTTGTGATGATTATCAGATGCATAATCACCAGTGGAATTATTATTATTATAATATTGGTATGCAAACTATATATCTAAATGATGTTACAACAGTCCCAACAGGACTCCGGCAGGTCAAGTGGAAGTATTGAATGGGCCACAGACCAGATATTCCCCATGGTTGGCTGGAGGTTCCTCTATTGTTTGGGATGTATGGGCTATACCAACACAGTACTATCAAGGGCAGTTCTGTCCTGTAGCCTATGTTGTAACTAATGAATTATTTACTCAATTCCGGTCCCAACTTAAATGTCCTGGGAATGTCCAGGAAATTAGATATAAATTTGTTGCTTTCTAGTGATGTTTCCAATATGAAAACATCCCAAAACTCCAGTGGCCACAACCTTATTTGTGAACCTGCACATTGATCTATTAAAATTCGACCTTGGTAATTGAACCGGGGGTTCAAATTAGGTACCTTTACACCCATAGTCAAACGATATAAGGCTTTCCAACATGATTACATCTTGCCTTCGTTGATTGATGAATTGGTGGTTTTCTTTACGCCATGGTCGGCAGCATAGGCCAATTTTCAAGGCGAGGATTCTTTTTTTTTAGTAACCATCGTCGTGAATATAACGTAAATGCATACAATCAATTATGTGTGCAATAGACACTTAATTCAGGATAAAAGTTCTCCTGATTTCTCGGATATTACGGGATTTTTCCTGTACCAACAACATATAATCTATACTAATATGTGGTGCACACGCCTCCAGCATCTATCAGTGTATATAACTAATAAATGCTTAAATGCCGCGCACTATCAGCGTATACTACTATATGTCCTTCAAACGTCGCAGGCATGGTCAGTGGCTATACCAATATGTATGACACCCGACTTCGGGAATTTTCCGCGATTCCCTGACAATGCCCCCCCCTAAACTATGGGAGAATATAAGCATTTCTGCTTTTTTTTCCACAGAAGACACTTCCATCCTGACATTATGAATTTTGAAAGCTCACAAATCATATGATGCTCGAAAGGAGAGAGGAGGCGGGGGGTGGGGTGGAAATAAAAAGGTATTTTATTTTCGCCTCAGAAAGCAAACAGGGCATACAGGGTTACAACGAGGGAATAGAAGTAAAATAAAGAACATGGAATAAAATAATGAAGAGCGGAAAGTAAATATAGAAACAGAGTTCAGAATTGTCAGTGGAGTGAGGGGGATTGCCGAGGAGCCTCCACCAAAAGTAGGGGAGGGCTCGAGGCGCGCCCGAGGCGGGGGGCCGGGGACGCCCGAGCGGCGGGGGGGTTCCGGAGGTGGAGGTTCTGGGCGGGAGTGGGCTGGCGGCGCGCCCGAGGCGGAGCAGGTGGGGCGGGGGCCGGCCGAGAGGTGGGCTGTGTCGGGGGTCCAGGCTCCCTTCTCGGGGCGGGGAGGGGAGAGTCGGGTGGCCTTGCGTCGACAGGGAGCGGGACGGCCAAAAAAGGGGGATGCCCGCTCCTTGGCGGGATCCCGGCCAGTTGAGGAGGTCCGACGAGGCGTCGAGCAGTGGGGGCAGCGAAGTCCTTCGGGGGCTGGAGGGGGTGGTGGTCGGGGTCTGGGCGGCGGTGTTTGAAGGCGGGTGTCGTTGAGGATCGGTGGCAGAGGGTTCCTCCCCTGAGGGCTGGGCTGGGATGCGGTCCGAGGTGGTGAATGCCCGACGGTGATGATCCTCGGCTGGGGGACTTGGCGGCGCGTTTTGTGGGCGGATCGATGGTCGGCTGGGAGGTTGTCGGCGGGCTTGCGGGTGCTGTCGGACTGTGGTGAGGGTGAGGCGCCGGAGGGGTTCCCCCCGGGCGGCCGGGGGGAGGCGCGGAAAATCAAAAATCCGCCCGAGGGGTGGCGGGGGGGGGGGGGGGGTTCTGGCGCTCACGGGTTTGTTTCGTGATTGCAGTCGGCCTCGATTGTGCATTGGTGAGGAGGGCCTCACATTGGCGCATTATGCGCAGACGTGAAGGCGCATGTCCCCGCCTCACCGTGCGGCCCTCCCCGAGGCGGGGCCCGATCGCACGAGGCCGGTACGGGGCGCGGTTTTCCAGGCCGGGCAGGGGCCCCGTGGGGTCTCCCTGGTGTAGGTGGGCGCGGAGGGCGTCTGCTTGGGGTCGGGGGAGGTGGAGGCGCCTCGGTGGAGAGGGTCGGGGTGTAGGCGGGCAGGGGCAGCGGCGGTTTTTTGGCTTGGTCTCGGGCTTGGCCAGGCGTTAGCCTCATGAGGTTTGAGGAGCTACCGGGGTTCATGCCATGCCCTGGGGTGAGGGTTCTCCGTCCGCGGATGGCGGGTAAACAGCGTGTCTCTGAGTACCGGCGGGACGGTTGCCCCAGGGGTAGACGAGGTTGTCCCGGCAGGATTGCTATGGTGGTGGTGTGGAAGGAAGTTCCCTGGGCGGGAGTGGGAAGGGAAGTCGGGAGGGTCGATGAGGGTGAGGAGGGCAATGGGTATATTCGTCCTTTGTGCCTCTCACTTTTTCACCGGTTTCTCTCGGCCCCTCGTTTCACCCAGGTCCGAGGAGGAAGATGTAGTTGGCCGGGATCCTTTGGCGCCTCACGGTGTAAGTGGCGCGCCTCGTCGGATCGCCGTATATTCCCGGACGGCCCATCGGGCCGCGGAGGCGGGGCTGTGGCGGATGGCCTCCTCGGGGTAGGCCGTCGAGAGATCGAGCGTTTGGGGGTGGCGGGTGTGTGGTGGACTGGAGAGGTGAGGTACTCTCGTATCCGGTGTGCGCGGGCTCCGTGGGAGGGTGCCTGAGGCGGCGGGCGGCGGGGGGGCCGGGGGCCTTGCGGTGGCGGTAGTGCCGAGGCGTTGGGGCGGCCCTGGCGCCTCGGGGGAGATGAGGGGGTCCCCGGCGCGGGTCCCCGGTCTCAGGGGAGTCGTTCCGGGCGTGGAGGTCGGCCGTCGCCTGGCGCGCCTCGGCTGGCGGAGTGCTGTTGGTCCAGCTGCATAACGGTGAAGCGCCTCCAGCAGTGTCGACATCTCGGGGCCCGAGGTGCGGCCCGAGGGCGCCGTGGGGGGACGGCCGGGGCGTAGGCCGGGGGAGGGAAATAGTCGCCCCGGCCGGCTGCTGGAGTGGGCCCGGGGTGCCGGGGGCGCCCCGGGTTCCCTTCCGACGTCCTTTTCCTCGAGGCATCCTGAGTGAGCTGGGGCCAGAGTCCGAGGTGGAGTAGCCGAGTTGAAGGAGAGAGATGGGTGGACGGCAGGAGGGCGAGTGCCTGAGGAGGCCTGGGGGCGCCTTATAAGGGGAGTGGGAGGGGCGAAGCAGGTGGAGTGTCTGAAGCTGCCGGCCGGGGGTGAGGGCGCGAGGGCGACAGGTGGCGAGCAGCGGCGTCGGGGTGAGGCGTGAGACCGCGCAAGAGCGGGGTGGGCGGAGGGCGGGGGAGGGGGCGGCGCGCTGCGCGTCTCCTGCCGAGTGAAGGGAAAGCAGCGCGACAGCGCTGGGGGGGGAGGGTCTCTTCATCTCCTCGCATCAAACGTTAATGCTTTGGCATTACGACCTATTTTGGGGTCAAGATAAATAAAAAGGAGATTGAAGAATTAATTGAATAAAAATTGGATTTTTACTGCTACTTATATGAGGTGATACAGGGGACCGCTGCCTCAAAAATAATGCTAATTATGTCTTCTGTTTTTACTTTAGTAAAAAGGACATGCATGTGTTTCCCAGTGTCAAATTTGGTTGAAGAAGAGAGGAGTATTCTCAAATGGTGACAATGGATACTAGCAAAACGGCGATGTATACGCACATAGTATGCGTTCAGAGGGATGCAAGTTGTCGTTTTTGTAGTTATTTTCTTTGTCGTTGCGACTCTGGGGTGATTGGCGTCTCTGGTGGGTGGTGTGCCATTTCTGGGCCTGGGCATTCCAGGTTCCTGTAAGGCAGGCGTCACGCTGTGTGTCCTTGATGGCTGTTCCATCCTTCCATCCTCTGGGAAGCCTACCATCATTGATCATGTTGAACACTCGTTCGGACTATGCCAAGCAGGTTTCCTAGTCCCATTCGGCCGGTTTTAAGACATTTTGATGCCATTGTATAGCCCTTAGCATTTATTCATTCATTCCCATTCGGCCGCCATATCCACTAGGTGCTCCGTGTGGTCGCTCAGGGGCCCAGCCCAGGATCGTGGCACTGATGAGTCTTTTGTAATCCTGTAAATGGCAGACAAATACTCATACCATGTACTATTTCCGGGGCCGACACTCCCGTGACGGTCCCCGCGGATAACAAAATGATGAGGTAGAAGCGGCTTCCTACATCTTTGTTTTCTGCCGTATGAGCCGTTGTTGTCCAATATTGCGGTTATTACGTCTCGGTGGTGCCATTCGTCCTCATCAGATGATGACTCTGGGGTGATTGGCGTCTCAGGTGGGTGGTGTGGCATTTCTGGGCCTGGTCCTTCCGGATTCCTGTAAGGCAGGCGTCACAAAGTGATGAGATAGAAGCGGCTTCCTACCTCTTTGTTTTCTGGCCTATGAGCCGTTGTTGTCCAATATTGCGGTTATTACGTCTCGGTGGTGCGATTCGTCCTCGTCAGATGATGACTGTGGGTGTCTGTCCTTGCTGCGGTGTGTCTTATGTCGATGCTTCTGTTCCCTTTCACATGCTTTTCTTTCATCACGGTTCTGACTTGTCGGACGCCAGGGGCAGCGCTGCTCCTCAGACGACTCCCTTCCGTGGCTACGCCGTCTTTTGTGTTGTGTGCCGGTCGCTGCGTGAAATTAATGACGATGTGGTGGACGAGTCCTTGCTGGACGAACACCTCCTCTTTTTGCTGGTTGTCTCCATAGCCGACATGCGCTCCAAGATGGCTTTGTTCACCTCTGCCTGCTGTGCCAGTGTGTCGGCGAATGACTGCTACAGCAAGGTGATTTGTCGGTCTGCGGGGGTGTTTTTCTTGAAGATGTTTCTTGAAGATTTATACTGCCTATTATGGATAAGCCTGAATAGACTTGTTTTCACCATTAGACAGTTTGTCGATAGAAAGCCCGAGCCTACACCTTTACCGACTCAAGGGATTTTTAACCTACCACACCACACAGACATGGTATGAGAGCAACTGGCCTTTGATGACGCTGTAAGTTATCCACAGCGGTGGAAATCCAAATTGGCAGAGGTGGGTGCACGGGGAATCGAACCACCAACCTTCAGATTAGGAGTCTGACCTAGAAACAAGTCAGACACTCTAACCACTCTGCCACAGAGAACAGTAGTCGGCCGAGGAGGCGTCCGGTGTGGCGTGGTGGTGGTGCGGCGGTGCAGGGCGGGCGACAATTTACTTTGGCCGGCCGCGGCAATGAGCTGCGAGGTGCGGCATGGGCTGCGTCTTCTGCGGCATCCATACAGGTGGCAGCGGCGTCTGTAGGCTCTGCGGCGCGGCGCTGTGTCCTGCTGGTACTAGGCATCTTGTAGTACAAGCCGGGTGGCTGGGATGTTGCGGTGATCAACCGGCGCGAGACTTGCGAGGCGAAATTGGTTCTCGCGAGGTCAGAGAGGGTTTTGGGGAGGAGAGTTTGAATCCAGGGGGCGCCACCATCAGTGTAGTCCCCTGTTCGCGCAAATGACCAATCTTGACGAACATGAACAATTTTTTCGTTCAGAATAATCGCGTCAAGGAATAATGGTACATCATCATGGTCAAGGTCAATCAATATAATCACGTCAAGGAACAACAGTAAATCATGATAGGTCAATACTCGGTCAATCAATCTTGACACTCTCAACTCTAATGCTTGAGTAGCCTGTTTGTTAGTTGAGGGATATGGGGCGGCAAATTGGTGGTCGGGTGGTGTTTGCAGGTTTGTATCCAGTCGGCGAGTGAGCGGGTGTGGTGTTCGCTGTGACATCACAGACTGGACAAGAACCCACACGGTAGCAGCAGCGGTTAAATTTTGTTAAAAAGTTAGAATATAGGTGGGGCGGTCATATGGTGTAAGGCCCGAAGGTGGCAGCATTGGCGCAAGGGGGCAGCAAGCAGTGTGGTTCAGGTTAAAATCACTAGGTGGGTGAATGTTGTAAGATGGCTTAAGGCCCTGCCCCTCCCGCCCTGCTGCAAATTAGACATGTTATGCTAACATGAACAATGATGCCTAGTGCCTGGCTAGGAAGTGACAAGTATCAGGTATAATTCATTGGTTTGACTCGACCATGGTTCAAACCCACGGGTTCGAATCCTAGTCGAGTCAAAGCAAGGACATACAGATTTACACTTGTCACTTTCAACATGAATAAAATAAGCAAAACTGAATCTGGCTACACATTTAGTTGTAAAACTAAATGTGTCTAGTGCTAAATGCAGATGGTATAAGACATGCTGATTAATTGTATCCCACATACAATAGCAGATAACAGATTCACATCTTAATTGAGTATATATCTATATATATACATATATCATTTTTTAAATTGATATTCTACTTTCAAACAGTAGCTTAAATGTTCTGAAACTAACAGATTTCATAGTAGATGAAAGATTCACCTCTGACTCTGTTCAGACGTACATTATAACCCAATGCAACAGTTGGAGAAAATGTGTCTCACTGATGATGGTCTTAGTGTGGCATTCCTTCCTTCTGCTGATTAAAATCCAATAGTTACAATCCGATTGTGTGTTTGCCCTAAACATATTCTCTCGAAAGTGTTCAAATCACATAATATCAACGCATAATGACACAGAATCACTTTGAAGTCAGAGTCCATTAAGTAAAACCTGGTTGTACTACCTAACTACCTCAATCAATGAAAATGACTGCTCCCTGATCTAGACACCTAGATTGGATTTCTGCCCAGGGACCTCTCAACTTCCTGCCAATGGCTGCCATGTTGAAATGTACTCTATCAATTCAAACATAAAGGTGCATATATCTCCTGGACTTAATCGACTGATCAGTTCAACAGTTGAGGGTAAATATATCAAGGTATGTGAAGAATATATTTAGGTTTTTAGATTAAGAATTGATCTGCTCATTTCATTTAACCAGATTTTCGCCACTTTTTATACAAGGTTGTTCTTCACCCTTACTCGGGCTACTGTAGTAGAGCTGAATCTTTCAACTACACTCATTGCTTCAACATGAATTGTGTGCTTCATGCGGGTTTGTTTCGCTTTTACACATCCCACATTGCACTGCATCGTTGGAATTACAAACCAGTCTATACAACCTAAAATGATAGGAGCATTTGATGTACAGTATTTCTACCCACTGTCCCGCACAGGTGAAAAGAGAATGCCTAACTGCAGCTGACCCGCAGCAAGTAATAAATGAGCGAATAAATAAATAATTAAATAGCAAAGAATGTTCCACCTTTTTATATAAATGTAATAAATTATATAATACATAACTGGAAGTTGCGTTTTGCCCTATTGCAATCCTTGATCGTGGTAAATTTGCAATTTGCAAACGTATTGAATTTAGATGTGTTGCATTGATTTCAAGCTTTCTTCAAAACAAGATGTTTAATAACATGTACTATTTTCACCCACAAGGATCAAAAGGAGAGTTTATTGTCCTCAGCAAGTACACCGTAAAAGTATTGATGACTTCCTTAGCGGTACAAGCTGGCCTTATTCTCATATGCATAGTCATCCTTATATTGCGAATTCAGTTCTTGGATGCCTTTTCAGATGCCGCTGTGGAATACTTTGGTAAATATGATTGATTGATTGATGATCGTTCAACACTGTTAGCAACAAGGACCCTATTCTGTCAGTCCGAAATGGTCAGATCCCTTTCAGAAGCCATTTCTGATGCAATTTTGAAGTGATTAGTCATTGCAAATTGATACACTCACAGCAAAACCAAACTCTCGAGAAATGGCCAAAATTATAGCTGATGACATAGCCGCCCAAATTGAAATGATGTAACTTTTGATCAAATAGCCTTTCTGATGTCTAGTAAGCAAGACAATTAACGTAGGGCCATCTCTGATTAAATTCATATGGATCTTTGAGTAAAATTTATAGGCATAATTCCCTTTTCTGTCCTAATGTCATATTAGTGTCTCTAATCATGATGCTTTTGCAGTGGCTGCATTTTGATAGGGCAGAACGATGTCCATATATTAATTACTAATTGCAGTTACTCTTTGTCCCTCATTCAGATGCTGCGGAGGCAGAAGAATTTGAGGAGGAGGGTCTCTTCGGCATGAAGCACCCTAGTGGTATGTCTCAAGATATTTTTATTCTTGTTGGTACATTAGTTGTTTAAGCAGGGGAAATTTAAATCATGGACGAATGGTCTTCCTCATGCCACTGCTCCTTGTCCTATCCTAATAATACCAAGCATCTGGATAGGAAGTGACAAGTATACATTTTTAAGTCATTGGTTTGACTTTACCAGGATTCGAACCCATGATTGGGTAAATATACACATGTTTACTAGTCACGTCACTATCACATCACTCACTCCTACAATGACCCTGGTGGGCAAAACACATCCCAGATGGGTGCTGTTTTGCAAAGTAATAGTTCAATTGAATTCGATTTTTATCATGTGCAAACTTGGACAAACTGCCAAATGCCCAGAATTTCAACTCATTGCATTTTCTCATTGTGGTTGCTTGCCCAGAGCATCCATGTAAATCAATACATAACTAAAACCTAAATAATTGGAACACTAATTGTCCAGATGTCAAAGTGATCTTTGATAGTATAGACTAAATACATACAAGAAAATAAATAACAATTCTGTTGAATTTGAAATAATTAGGAACAACGCGAACACAGTGACTATAGTTATGGCTTATAATTAACTTCTCTGATCTCAAATGTCTGATATTACAAATTGTCAGCTCACAAATGCTTAAACGAGGCTAGAGATGCTATAACCCTATGATCCTATCCTCATACATTGTGGGGTGAGTGGGACGGCAATTTAAGTCAGTCAGTGTCTCCAGGCTCCTTAGTTATTAATGAATAACAGATTCACATCTGTGGTGGTGCGGCGTCACTTTTATAGCGAATGTCTTCTTCCCGAGATGGGGTGCATAGGCTAGTTCCAAAAACCTGCGATAGGTGATACGTCATCCGTGTTTTGTTTACACCCGGCTGCCGGCGTAGTTCAGAAATACCCGCTAGTTGGCATTACAGGTAAAATAAGTAATGCAAGACAATTCCGCTAGTCGGCGACAAAATCAATGCGTCCTTACTACTGGCATGCCGCTAAGCTGTACTCGCGCTCCTAATTACCCGCAATGCTACAGCATTACAAACAATTAGGAACAATGCGAACTCAGTGACTATAGTTATGGCTTTTAATTAACTCCTCAGATCTCAAATGTCTGATATTACAAATTGTCAGCTCACAAGCGCTTAAACGAGGCTAGAGACGCTATAACCAAAAGGTTTTGATAGCAATCTCGGAGCCGAGATGGTTGGCTGCTTGGAAACATAAGCGTGGACCGCTGATGATTTCCAGTGTCCGAGATCGCGGATGTCCTGGAGGGGGACTCCAAGGTGTGCACATGCCTGAGCACCACCTCTTCAAAGGCTGCGAAGTGTTATGGCGCCAGGTGCATTGTGGCCCACCGAGGACAGGGCATATCGAAGGACTTTTGTAGCCCTCCTTTCTGTAATGGGCATTCCGTGTGAATCAAGGAATGCGGAGCCCTCTGGATGAGGGGGCGTCATGTTGTAGTATGTCACCCAGGCACGCACCGGGCAATACCTGGAACCACATATGGCAGGGACGTCAATGTCATGCGCGGAAGAGGACTTCCAAGACATCTTAGAGCTCCACACTTGTATGGCAAGTGCAGAACTTGTAGCTGTTATGGCCTTTGCCCGGAGAGTATGTCCAAGTGACGCTGCCATATCCGAGACCAGCAGGTTGCCCTGTCTTAGTAGTGAAATATCCGATTGTGAGTATCGCAATCATGACCGGACCATTCAGGCCGGCCAACCATAAAAAGTCTAGGACAGTCATCAAGTCCTTAGGGGCCAGAGGAGAAGCTTGCACTGGCGTGAGTATCCATGAGCGTTGGACCCCACCCTTCACCAGTGAGACAAGGTATGTATCGAAGGCAGCCACATCACCACCAAACGACATCACACATGTTCTCGCACCACTCACATAATTCATGACGGCACCGGCCAACTTCAATTGTTCACGCAGGTTCTCTCCACTCCTCACACTCCTCAATGACGTCATTAATCTTATCACTGGGTATCTTGATCGTCATTTCTGTGGTGGATATCGCAAATCCGAGCCACTCCGTGGTAGTTGATGGGGGTACACACTTATGCCTTGCAAGTTTAAGGCCAAGTTCCGCCGTAATGCACACCATATCATTGTAAGCCCTGTTGGCAACCTGTGCTGTAGGAGCCATGCGTACGAAATCATTGAGATAGCATAGAGTGTGGTGGCCCCTTGATCTGATCAGATACACCACCGTATTAGTAGTGCATGCGCATGCGAGGGACGAAGTCCTGCAGCCAAAGGGAGGAGCTATATCAACATATATGCTTGCATCGATCTTGATCCCAAGCAGAGGTGTGGAGAGAGGGCATGCCCTGAGCTGACAATAGGCCCTCACGAGGTCTGCGCACCACATGAGAGATCCTCTACCCGCCCTTGTAACTTCATCGACGAGGTCAATAATACCAGGGAGTGTATAGAAGGCTGGGGCACCAAGCTATTGAGCTTTACGTATCCCCGCAATGACACTATCCCCCCGAGGATAACTGAGATTAACAATCACACGCCTGTCATCAGTCCCACGCTTCGGCCTTGTCATGAGTGGGCTGATTTGATTCCAAGGACCAAAAGGTGGTTCAGAGAATGGTACCAGCATTGCACCATAACTCATCTCCCGCTGCACATAATCCCTAATGCAGTTCATGCTGTGAGTGTCATTTTGGTGATTTCTTGTAGCCGACACCGGTGGGCGATCTGATGTAAAATCCGCCGGCCATCCAAACTCCAGGAAGTCCACCAGTTGCTTGTCATGGTACTCCCTACATAGCCGTTTCCACCATGTCAGCTGCAGTTTTTATCAGGTGACCTGGTCTCCTGTTTGATCTAGCAGCAGCATCATGTAAAGTATATGGCTCGAATATGTGGTTGTCTAGACAGGCTATAGTGAAATCAAGACAGACAAAGGGAAGGGAAGAGTATAATGTGTGAAAGAAGAGAGAGAGTCAATACTGCAATACTGGTGTTGCATTCTCAGTTTCTCAGAAGAGTCATATAGTGGTCTGGTGCGAATGTAAACCCTGATTTATGATTAGATTAAGAGATCAATGCACCTATTGCTCTAAAATTGGATAAGGCAATGGGTTTGATTTTCTGCCATATTTTCTTGTTTCTTATTTGGTCACCTCCAAATATTCAAGCCTGTCAATTTGTTCCTATTCCGTGATCCTTACCTTTTTTGTTTTGGGGGATTCATAAGAATTGTCCTAGTGCATCACCTTAAAGGTAAGTCTAGTTTAGCCGTAATTTAAATCTAATGGATTGATTCTTACAAGCTACTTTCGTTTAATTTAAACTATTTCTGAAGCTAAACTTTTCAGAAAAGGATTACAAATTTGGTATTTACCCTGAAAAGCTGGCTGTTGCCTCAGTTTACACGTTTTTTTTAGCATAGCACAAGCATAGAATGTTTAATTCCTGCATTAGTATCTAAATGAGTGCATTGGTTTAGACAATTTCAAGCATTTATCGGAATATGTAGCTTCATACCAGTCAAAAGAGGAAGACTTGCATGTTACCTGATGGTTCCCTTGTCTATGGCACCCCTTCAATTCTATTCACTGAGACGCATCTGGTATTCCCATTGACCAAGTCGTTTCCTTTCTTTCAAGACTATGAGCTACTCCCTGCTGTGACAATATGTAAGTACAAGCCACACATTACACTCATACTAATATTGTTATTCTTGGCCAAATTCTAATTGCTACTTCGTTATTTTAATGTCATTATTTTATTTCCACACATTACTTGTATTTTTTGGTATTTTCTGAAAGTATGTATCATTATATAATATAATAACAGTTGAACACAATATTGGTCCAGGGATTGATGCAGAGCCTAACTTTAACCTGTGATGTACACGGGTTAAAGTTACTAATATATATATGATGTGCACGGATTAAAGCTAGTAATATATATAATGCTTATAAGGATGTAATTCACTCAAGTCTTCTAAATGTTGTTCTTTCAAAATGATGGTCCGCCATCTGCACATTCTAGCAGCACATTTAGGTTCATAGTTATCAAAATTGACCGACTGAGTGGGTCCAGTGGCTATAACGACCCGACACAACTGGCCTATAGCAGGCGACAGCCCCTGACAGGTGGTGCCCCTGAGACCAAACCTGGAACTAATCAGCTGGCACACTCAAGCCACCGTTCGCATAAAACAAACCATGCTATAACTGAAGATGATAGTGTCCTTGTTTATATTCCTATAATAGATTAAAGAGCACATGTATATATATATATATATATATATATATACATATATGTAGTGGTCTGCACTGACCTCTCAGGCAAGTAACCACATAGACAGGTAGGCGTGGGGAGTGTGTTGATATCAGGGAGCCTAGGTGGTGTAATGGTTAGCACACTGGCCCGGAAAGCAAAGAGATGTGGGTTCGAGTCCCGCTCTAGGCGCAATATTTCCCATTTTCATCACCCCCACGACATATATATATATTTATATATATATATATAATACCATATGGTGGTTAGATTGATTGATTGCTGGTTGCTTTACACAATGTCGGCAGCATAGGCAATATTCATGGCGAGAAATGTTTGTTTTTTGTTCAAACCATCGCTTTTACATGTAAAAGCAGACAATCAGTTACATGCCAATAGGCACTCATTAAATTAAAAAGCTCACAATTATATATTTGTGACAGAGGGAAACAAATTCCCGTAAAAAAAGGAAAAGTGCATTAATAATTGTTAGAATTTATTTAGCAAACTATATGAGGTGGTACAGACCAGCTGCCCTCAAAAAGGCTAACATGTTTTCTTGTTTTACTTTAGTGAAAAGGTCAGGGCCAAGATATCAATACAACTTAGTAAAATATGTTTGAGTGTCATTGGAGACTGACACCCAATACATTCAGGGGGAGGCTCCCCCTTGAGCAGAAAAGCATGTGTAAGCCACACGTGGTCAATATGGCAGTGGCTAAGGACCACTTGGCCCACCGATCTTCCGCATGAGTGTGTGGTGGTTTTCCCACAGATGGTTCAATTTCTTTAAGTTTATTAATGTTTTCATCCCACTCATGTTGCCATTTAAATTTTATGTGGGTGGCTATTAGAGGTCTCAGATCAGGGTGAGGGGTCAGACATGGTTCAATTTATAAATGACCGTTGCTAGAATATCAACAGCCAGGAGGCAGTAGAATGAATCACTATATATTACATAGTTAGTGTGGTTGGATACCTCGATACACTCCAATGCAAGAAGGAGTGCTCGGACTTCCACAGTGAAAATCTAGCTCTGATCAGGCAAGCATAGGCCAAGTTTTTTCCGTTGGCAGACCCATACTAAATGGGGAGTTGTAGTGTGCTCATCGCCAACAGAGGAAAAGTCCAAGAGCTTTCGCTCTTGGCATTCCTTGCCAAAGACGAGTTTCCAGCGAAGGCAGGAGCCAATTCGTCACTTATTTCATCGAGTGATATGAGAATGGTGCCGTTGTCTTTCAAGTGCTGGACTACAGAAGAATCGCCTCCTCTTTGTTTGATTTTTCTGATCATTGTCCACACTTTGCCAAATGGTGTCCGCATGGTGATGCTAGAAACGAATCATTTCCACCACTGCCTCCGCGCTTCTTCGATTGTTCTGCGAGCACTTCTTTGATTGTTCTGTGAGCACCTGGGTTTGGGGGAGAGACTTTGACTCCGGATTTCTGCAGTCTCAGGCATCTCAATATCAGCCAGGGCCTGATATCGATTTAATGATAAGTTTTTTTAGATCGATGACCCCCTGGACATTTTGTCCGCAGTGGTCAAAGATCCCTTCAGAACTCGGTCTGACAAATTATTCTTGTCCTTTTGGGGCATCGCCGGCTCGGCCAGCTTCTGCACTGCAATACTATTATTACTATTGTTATTTGTTTTGGTTGAAACCGGTGTCGGATTCGGGACTGGGGTGAAGGTAGTGAGTGGGCTTCGCCCCAGTCAACCACGTTAGTTCAGCCTGGCATTCAATTGTCCTGTTGGAGACTTTGGCTGCCAGAGCATAGCTCTTGGTGGCAAAAGGGGGAAAGTTTGGCAACTTATGCCTCATCATTTAATGATTCGATCATAATGAACCATGGCCAATTATCAGCGTTCGGACGTCAATCCGAATCCGAGTCTGATTTCGTTTCCGTGTCTAATATTCGTTTTTTGTTTGGGGGGGTTTTGTGTAGACATATTTAGGTTTTTTTGGTTTGTTGTCCTCGCTCCTCCCCCACCATGGAGCCCTCAAAATTGGGGTGTGTAGTGCTGCGGTAATATACTCTAGCATGGAGGCAAAAAAGCATAACCAGTACTAGATTGACCCTAGCCACTGCCTTCTAGGTAGTGAAGAATGACTTGGTATTTGAGCCAATATAAATATGAATACAGTTGGTGTATGATATAATATATCCATTCTCCATTAATTTACCTAGGGCTTGGCATGAACAGCCGGTTGATTGGAATGGGCCAGTCCAACCTCTCGTCTAGATGAAGTCAGGGCCAAAGTGCAGTGTTGGTCCACAAGGAGCCTTGCCCCTTTGCATTCCTCATGCACCAGGATCCCTTCCTCCACTGACATGAGCTGTGACTCATGGCAAACGAGTTGCCCCATTTGTCACCTTTTACAATCTGCAGGGGGGTGCAGAGGAACTATTCTAACCTGGTTCCTCACGGAAATTTAATCAGCTTTCAGATTATACCAGAATTGTTGGGAGTAAATATATTGTAATATATGGTAATTTGAGTTTTAAGTTCATTTTGCAAGCCAAAATAGTTTGTTTTTTTATATTAGAAACCTGATGGTGTACGCTTTCCACTGACCTTAGAAACAGATGTGTAGATTGCATATGGCCAGAGCCTTTCTCAGCTGAATGTAGTGAGGAGTTTATGCTGTACAGCCAGCATCTCCCGACCAGCCACTGTAGGGACAAATAGTTTTGCGCCTGTCTTGACATGTTCTTGCCGGTGTGAAACCTCTATTTGCTCCCCGAGAGAGTGCCGCTGGTAACTTGCAAAAGCCAGCAGCACTTCAACACTTTTGCAGGCAGCTTTCATGAAATGTACAACGCACAAAACACCATACCGGCTCGGTCGTCGCCCGGGTTACCAAGGACCATGCTGCTCGAGCTCATCTTCCGTCGACAGCGGAAAATCATCTAGGAGGTAGGCGCCCTCGTCTCTGTTTCAAGGATACCATCAAGAGAAACCTGAAGCTGAGAGACATTAAGACCGACTCATGGATGCAACTCTCAGAGCAGAGAGCTAAATGGAGAGCGGCAGTCAAGTAATGAAAGCAGTCTTTGTCGCATCCCGACTGTCTGCTACTACAACAGTGGCCATGTACCCCGAACACAGCATGATGATGATGATGACGTGTGCTACAAATAATTTTGTTAAACTACGTTTTTCAAGGGCAGATAACAAACTTGTTAAATAAAAATATTAACAAACAAATCATACAGAAGTCAAGAGTCATTCTTCCTCTTTATCTATATATTTGATAATATCGTAGGTCACATGTATGTGGAGTTAGAAGCAATGGAAAAAAAGAAACTTTTTACCCAGTGATTGGCAGGATGCTACCTATTTTTAGCATGCCATCCGCTATGCTTTTGAAGACTTTCTCTGACCATCTACGTCAGGTGGGCCAGGTCTCTGCCTCCTCATGTTTAACCTAAGCTCGAAGCGAGGCTGGGGGAAGGGCAGGGTGAGCAGCAGGCCGTTTAAGTGCCCCAAAGTATTCTGGCCAAGTTGTCTCCCACAAAGGAATTCCTTTACAGGTATCCCCTCTAGTAACAAACAAATGTGGTTGCGAGGAGATACGTGTTGCCTTCTTGAAGAGTGTAGACCTGCCGAAAAGCAGTTCTGCAAGACTTGAAGCAGGATTAGCATAATGGTTGAATTGTGATTGGGGCTGTTCTGTTGAGGGTGGCTGGTCAACCGGAGCAGGCAGATGGGGTTGCACTGGCTGTTCAGGAACAGGGGCGTGGCTTGGCTAAAGACGGGCCTGGGTGATGCAGTAATTGGTCTTGGTAGGTGGAGAAGGGGTTCCGTCGTAAGCGTATGTCCTCGGTGTCTGGTAGCACCTCAGCTCTCAGGAATTGGCTTACACTCGGTAGCACCTGGGAGGCCGGTGCGCGGCACATGGCCACTGTTGTACTAGCAGAGAACCGGGAGTTTCTACAAACTATCCTCCTATTAGCTAGCCTATGGTCTTCTGCAGGCGACTTAGGCCAGCCGGCTTCCCTTTCGTCTCAGATGACATGGTGCGAGGCAGGAATGCAACTCTAATTCAAAGTTGTAGTGGAAGACGCAAGGGTGAGGCAGCCCAGTGATCTGTGAATTGAAGGTACCAGTAGCGTGTAAAGTGAGCTAAGGAGTGAGGTCACGTGATTGTGAACTAGGGCGGCTAACCACACCCAGGAATTAATTATGTTGCCTTGTCAACATATGTAATGATATATGTATTGAACTTGAATTTAGCCACTGTTTACCTACACCGTACCATTCTTTATAACCATCATACCTTGTCTGATAATATGGTGAAACACACTAAGTTCCATTCACTGGTTAATAAAATCGTTGACTCATTAAGTACCAGCAAGTTGATTGTAATTATTTCTGCAGATCATTGTTAGTCTGTTCTGTTTGCATAGTTGAATGATCAATGGTAGATTGATAATAAAAATGCATATCGTGATAAAGAAAATAACATTTATTCTTTTTAAGTGATTAATATCCACATTTCTTGCATTGATTGAATTATTGGTTCAATCACATTTGTATCCTTTTCTTTCCAGCTGTTGCTGCCCTACCTGCAGGAACTCCCGGTAAGACAGCACATTTTTCTTCTTATTGTAATGCTATTGCTCCCTATTGCAAGGTATAGGACTCATTCACAATGCCCACTTGAGTCGAATATACATCTGAGCCTGTCTCTAAAGGTGATAACACTTGTTGTTGTGTCCATTGTAGCGATTGACACAAAACAGCACAGAAACGAGTACACTGAAATCACAAGGGCTCAGGTAGCACCTCAGCTCTCGGGAATGGGTCTACACTTGGCAGCACCTGAGAGGCCGGTGCGGGGTACATGGCCACTGTTGTAGTAGCAGACAGCCGGGAACTTCTACAAACTATCTTCCTATTAGCTAGCATACAGTCTTCTGCAGGCGACTTAGGCCTGCCTGGCTTCCGTTTCTTAGACGACATGGCGAGAAGCAGGAATGCCACTCTAGTTTAAAGTTGTTGTGAAAGAAGCAAGCGTGAGGCAACCCAGTGATCTGTGAATTGAAGTTACCAGTAGCGTCTCCCGAGGCAAAGTCAGCTAAGGAAGGAGGTCACGTGATCGTGAACTAGGGCGGCTGACCACGCCCATGAATTAATTATGTTGCCTTGTCAACATAAGTAATGATATAGATATTGAACTTGAATTTAGCCACTGTTTACCTACACCGTACCATTCTTTATAACCATCACACCTTGTCTGTTAATGTGGTGAAACACACTAAGTTCCATTCACTGGTTAATAAAATCGTTGACTCACTAAGTACCAGCAAGTTGATTGTAATTATTTCTGCAGATCGTTGTTAGTCTGTTATGTTTGGATAGTTGAATGATCAATGGTTGATTGATAATAAAAATGCATATCGTGATAAAGAAAATAACATTTATTCTTTTTAAGTGATTAATATCCACATTTCTTGCATTGATTGAATTATTGGTTCAATCACATTTGTATCCTTTTCTTTCCAGCTGTTGCTGCCCTACCTGCAGGAACTCCCGGTAAGACAGCACAGTTTTCTTCTTATTGTAATGCTATTGCTCCCTATTGCAAGGTATATGACTCATTCACCATGCCCATTTGAGTCCAATTTACATCTGAGCCTGTCTCTAAAGGTGATAACACTTTTTTTTGTGTCCATTGTAACGATTGACACAAAACAGCACAGAAACAAGTACACTGAAATCACAAGGGCTCAGGTAGCACCTCAGCTCTCGGGAATGGGTCTACACTTGGCAGCACCTGGGAGGCCGGTGCGGGGTACATGGCCACTGTTGTAGTAGCAGACAGCCGGGAACTTCTACAAACTATCTTCCTATTAGCTAGCATACAGTCTTCTGCAGGCAACTTAGGCCTGCCTCGCTTCCGTTTCTTAGACGACATGGCGAGAAGCAGGAATGCAACTCTAGTTCAAAGTTTTAGTGGAAGAAGCAAGCGTGAGGCAGCCCAGTGATCTGTGAATTGAAGTTACCAGTAGCATCTCCCGAGGCAAAGTCAGCTAAGGAGGGAGGTCACGTGATCGTGAACTAGGGCGGCTGACCACACCCATGAATTAATTATGTTGCCTTGTCAACATAAGTAATGATATAGATATTGAACTTGAATTTAGCCACTGTTTAACTACACAGTACCATTCTTTATAACCATCATACCTTGTCTGTTAATGTGGTGAAACACACTAAGTTCCATTCACTGGTTAATTAAAATGTTGACTCATTACGTACCAGCATGTTGATTGTAATTATTTCTGCAGATCGTTGTTAGTCTGTTCTGTTTGCATAGTTGAATGATCAATGGTTGATCGATAATAAAAATGCATATCTTGATGAAGAAAACAACAATTATTCTTTTTAGGTGATGAATATCCACTTTTCTTGCATTGATTGAATTATTGGTTCAATCACATTTGTATCCTTTTCTTTCCAGCTGTTGCTGCCGAACCTGCAGGAATTCCCGGTAAGACAGCACATTTTTGTTCTTATTTTAATACTATTTCTCCCTATTGCAAGCTATAGGACTCATTCACCATTCCCGTTTGAGTCCAATTTACATCTGAGCCTGTCTCTAAAGGTGATAACACTTTTTTCTTTGTCCATTGTAACAATGGACACAAAATAGCACAGAAACGGTTACACTGAAAACACAAGGGTCCGATAGCACCTCAGCTCTCGGGAATGGGTTTACACTTGGTAGCACCTGGGAGGCCGGTGCCAGGCCTCCGTTTCTTCTTAGACAACATGGTGAGAAGCAGGAATGCAACTCTAGTTCAAAGTTTTAGTGGAAGAAGCAAGCGTGAGGTAGCCCAGTATTCTGTGAATTGAAGTTACCAGTAGCGTGTCCTGAGACAAAGTGAGCTAAGGAAGGAGGTCACGTGAGCGTGAACTAGGGCGGCTGACCACGCCCATGAATTAATTATGTTGCCTTGTCAACATAAGTAATGATATAGATATTGAACTTGAATTTAGCCACTGTTTACCTACACCGTACCATTCTTTATAACCATCATACCTTGACTGTTAATGTGGTGAAACACACTAAGTTCCATTCACTGGTTAATCAAAACGTTGACTCATTACGTACCATCATGTTGATTGTAATTATTTCTGCAGATCGTTGTTAGTCTGTTCTGTTTGCATAGTTGAATGATCAATGGTTGATCGATAATAAAAATGCATATCTTGATGAAGAAAACAACAATTATTCTTTTTAGGTGATGAATATCCACTTTTCTTGCATTGATTGAATTATTGGTTCAATCACATTTGTATCCTTTTCTTTCCAGCTGTTGATGCCGAACCTGCAGGAATTCCCGGTAAGACAGCACAGTTTTGTTCTTATTGTAATACTATTTCTCCCTATTGCAAGCTATAGGACTCATTCACCATTCCCCTTTGAGTCCAATTTACATCTGAGCCTGTCTCTAAAGGTGATAACACTTTTTTCTTTGTCCATTGTAAAAATTGACACAAAATAGCACAGAAACGGTTACACTGAAAACACAAGGGTCCGATAGCACCTCAGCTCTCGGGAATAGGTTTACACTTGGTAGCACCTGGGAGGCCGGTGCCAGGCCTCCGTTTCTTCTTAGACAACATGGTGAGAAGCAGGAATGCAACTCTAGTTCAAAGTTTTAGTGGAAGAAGCAAGCGTGAGGCAGCCCAGTGATCTGTGAATTGAAGTTACCAGTAGCGTCTCCCGAGGCAAAGTCATCTAAGGAGAGAGGTCACGTGATCGTGAACTAGGGCGGCTGACCATGCCCATGAATTAATTATGTTGCCTTGTCAACATAAGTAATGATATAGATATTGAACTTGACTTTAGCCACTGTTTAACTACACAGTGCCATTCTTTATAACCATCATACCTTGTCTGTTAATGTGGTGAAACACACTAAGTTCCATTCACTGGTTAATAAACACGTTGACTCATTAAGTACCAGCATGTTACTTGTAATTATTTCTGCAGATCGTTGTTAGTCTGTTCTGTTTGCACAGTTGAATGATCAATAGTTGATTGATAATACAAATGCATATCTTGATAAAGAAAACAACATTTATTCTTTTTAAGTGATTAATATCCACATTTCTTGCATTGTTTGAATTATTGGTTCAATAACATTTGAATCCTTTTCTTTCCAGCTGTTGCTGCCGAACCTGCAGGAATTCCCGGTAAGACAGCACATTTTTGTTCTCATTGTAATACTATTTCTCCCTATTGCAAGCTATAGGACTCATTCACCATGCCCATTTGAGTCCAATTTACATCTGAGCCTGTCTCTAAAGGTGATAACACTTTTTTGTGTGTCCATTGTAACGATTGACACAGAACAGCACAGAAACGGTTACACTGAAAACACAAGGACATTTGCTTCAAATTAATATGTATTCCATTGGGATTATGAAAAAACATGTAAAAAACAAATCAGTTTATCCTGAGAAAATGCAGAAGCAGATGGTATGTTGATTGTTACAATGGACAAAGTGTTGTTCCATACTGTTTAGCACCATTTGAGACAGTCTCATCTACTCTTTGTCAATGAAGCCCACCCTATTCACATTTCTTTATGGACATGACAAATCACTTGCAGTCAATTTGGTGTTGGTTCAAATTTGAAATTAGATGAAATCCTCAAATGATGCAATTGAAAACAAAAAAATGGTATGCCCTACCAGCTTAAAGTCTCCTTGAAATACGATGATCCTGTCAAAGATTGGACATATATGCCCCATTACACATTTCCCTATTCTTAATATTCATAAGATGCAAACTCCAGTTAAGTTCCCAGTCAGGTAGGCTTTCTAATATTGATAATGCTCGTTATATATTAGATATTATGCTACATGTTGCAATCACATTCTAATTATCCCATTTTAAGCTGGAGAATAAGAAAAACCTATGCCAGAAGGTAAGACAATTAATGATAATGATGTTTAGCTCACACTCTCTATGTTACATGGTCTGTTCGGTTTGAGTTTTTGTCTTGGATATTTTAGATAATTATTTTAGGTTGACTGGTGTCGCCTTATCTACTTTATTGTACCTAAGTCATTAGTGACTAAGTAGTCTGCCAAGTGTGTGAGCTATGTATTGACCCATTGGTGACCACAGGTGGTTACGTGATACAGATGGAGACTTGTGACTTGAGGGTAAATAAAGTCAGGACTCAAGGTGTGTCTTGGATCATAAGATGGTGTTTGATCGAGGGATTTCTGAATGAAAATGTGCTCTCATGACTCAAACCGCTGGCAGCCTTGTATATAGAGGGCAAGATAGCACTAACCTGGAGAATATGTCCTAATGAATACAAAATTTATGCGGGAACAGCAGGATTCACCAGAAAAGTGGAAAAGGTACAATTTTGTGTGTTTTTGCATGTTTCCGGTACCGAAGCGCAAACAGGTTTTCAAACATTAAAAAGCAACATCACAATTTGCATCAAGATCATACCACTGGTAGATAGTTTAGGGAAACACCTGAAATGAGAGTCTGTTGGTACAATCTGATCTGTTGATGTACTTCATTATGGGATAAATACAAGCATATGGTCCGTTGATGTGATGAACCCTTTATCGCATGTATTAAGGTTTGTATGTAGTGGTGGGTGTAATATATGTGTAGTAGATTTCCAGGCACATGCAAAGAACAAAGGAATCTGAAAGTGCCTGGCCAGTTAATTCTGAGCAACAACGCAAGATCTAACTAGAAAACATGGATCAGAGCATATGACATATATGCCACAGCAGCAGGAGTTGTTAGAATAACGGAACGAGTGTTGTATATTCCTGCATGTCACCAGTGAAGAAGCACAGAAAGTCTTCGCAAACATAATCTTTGTGCCCAACGACCAAGACAAAATCGGTGCACTGACCTAGGCATTCAAAGCATACTGTATGGATAAATCAAACTTAATATTCACTTGGTATCACTTTAATTCGCATCATCAGGCTATTGACAACATCTCTAGATATGTACAATTAAAGAATTAAAGAGAATTAAAGACTGTGAATATGGACCCATCAATGACTCCCTCTTGTACGATCGTTTAGTTGCCGGTGTAAAAAACCCCACCAATCTCAGAAACAAAATGCTGCAAACCGCCGATCTCACACTTGATCGATCCATAAACATTGAGTGAATTGAGTGCCGATCAACGGGAGGAGAACAAATTGGACGTTGAAACATAGGAAGTAGACTATCCGAACAAATATGCATTTCCACGCACCGGATGCTCCTGGGATGGATCCAGGCCGCTATCTTGGAAATCGAGCAACTCGTTCAGCATTGGTGCAGTCAAAATAAACTGCAGGAACTGCTGTTATAAGCACTGATGTGGATCATACCTGACATAAGGGATGATTGATTGATTGGTGGTTGCTTTACGCCGTGTCGGCGGCATAGGCCATATTCACGGTGAGAAATGTTTGTTTTTTGTTCAAACCATCGCTTTTACATGTAAAGGCAGACAATCAATTATGTGGCAATAGACACTCATTAAATTAAAAAAGCTCACAATCATATATTTGTGGCCTTGGGAAACAAATTCCTACAGAAAAGGAAACATTTAATAAATAATTGATAGAATTTATTCAGTAAACTATATGAGGTGGTACAGTCCAGCTGCCCTCAAAAAGGCTAAAATGTTTTCTTGTTTTACTTTAGTAAAAAGGTCATGCACATGTCTCTGCAGTGTAAAATTGTTGGCGCAGGGCCAACAAATCAACACAACTTAGTCAAATGTGTTTGAGTGTCAGCGGGGACTGACACCCAATACATTCAGGGGGAGACTCCCCCTTGAGCAGAAAAGCATGTTTAAACCATGAGTGGCCAATACGGCAGCAGCTAAGGACCACTTGGTCCCACCGACCTCCCGCATGAATCTGTGGTGGTTTTCCCACAGATGGTTCAATATCTCCTAAGTTTGTTACTGTTTACATCCCACTCATGTTGCCATTTCGACGTTATGTGGGTGGCTATTAGTGGTTTCAGATCAGAGTGAGGGATCAGACATGGTTCAAGATCACAGTTCAGGACCTTCTTCGCAGCCCAATCAGTTTGTTCATTTCCTTTTATGCTGGCATGGCCAGGCACCCAGCACAGCTGGATGTCACACCCATCCATTGCCAGTTGGTTCATTTTATAAATGACCGTTGCTAGAATAGGGTGATTCGTTTTCAGGAGGCAGGAGAACGAATAACGGTATATAACATAGTTAGTGTGGTTGGATACCTCGATACACTCCAACGCCAGAAGGAGTGCTTAGGCTTCCGCAGTGAAAATGGAGCTCTGATCAGGCAAGCGTACACCAAATTTCTTCCGAAGGCAGACTGCCGCAGCAGCTACCCAGCTTTGGTCTTTCGAACCATCAGTGTATATGGAGAGGTGGTCTGCAAACTGGCCTTTAATCTCTGCATGCAGTCCTTGGTATTCAAGTCGATGTGTCCCAGACTTCCTCAGTTCCGTGCGTCGGAGGATAACCGAGGGCTTCCTCAATGACCAAGGGGGATGTTCTGGGACTTTGGCATCCTCCAACACGTCCAAATCCACACCTAAGGCCTCCAAATGAGGTTTCATTCAGAGCCTCAGTGTCCGGATGTAGTTTGGCCTGGCTTCATACCTGGATTCGTCACGTCGCTCGAATAGACAATTGTGTGTAGGATTCAATGTATGGCCAGTTTGATTCTCCTGTTGTTGAGTGATGGTTCGTTGGCTTCGACTTAGAGGCTCTGCACCGGTGAGGTGCGGAAGGCCCCAAGGGCCTGGTGGTGGACCGTGTCTAGCAGCCCAATATACGATTTCCTTGCGGAACTGTATAATATGCTGCCGTAATCCACTCATGACCAAACCAAGGTTTGGTACACGGAGAGCAGAACATCTCTGTCTGCTCCCCATTCTGAGCTGGACAGCACCCTCAGAATATCTAGTGCTTTCAGGCATCTTGTCTTCAGATACTTTATATGTGGTGGCACAAAAGACAGTTTTGTGTCGAAAATGATGCCCACAAATTTGGTTTCCTGAACGACTTTAATGGGATCCCCATCAAGGGTCAGCTCCGGTTCCCCATGCATTCTACGCAACAGGCAGAAGTGCATGCAGACTGTTTTGCTCTTGGAAAATTTGAATCTGTTCAAAACTGACCATCGATGGATCCCATCTATGATTAGTTGAAGCTGTCTCTCTATGACATTCATGTTAGCACTGCTGTAATATAAAAGAAAGTCATACACGAAAAGACTACAGGAGACCCCCCCCGCTTTCCAGCAGCAGCAATACCATTGACCTTGACCCCAGAAGGGGTCACAGCCAGTATGCTGCATTCAGGTACTCCTAGTTCCTGTGAGTATAGGCTGGAATAGGTAGTCTTGACACAGACGCGGAAATGCCTGAAGGCCAGAAAGTTCCTGATGAAAATTGGCAGGTGGCCCCGAAGGCCAATCGCATGGAGATCCTCCATGATGTGGCTGTCACACTACGACGACAAGGGAGAGACGACAGCCCGGCGGCTGGGATTTTGTGAAATCCCGACGACCTATGCAAATTAGGGCTAAGTTGGACGACAATCGGACGACATCCGGATGACATCGGGACAACAGACGGGACGACAGCGGGACGACAGTGTCTGTGTGTATGTGTCTGTGTCTGTGTGTGTGTGACTCTGTGTCTCTGTGAGTGTCTCTATGTGTGTGTCTGTGTCTCTGTGTCTCTGTGTGTCTGTGTCTATGTGTGTGTCTGTGTCTCTGTGTGTGTATGTGTCTCTGTGTGTGCCTGTGTCTGTGTGTGTATGTGTCTCTGTGTGTGTCTGTGTCTCTGTGTGTGTGTCTGTGTCTGTGTCTCTGTGTGTGTCTGTGTCTCTGTGTGTGCCTGACTCTCACTCTCACTCTCAGTCTGACTCTGACTCTGACTCTCAGTCTGAATATCACTCTCAGTCTGACTCTCACTCTCAGTCTGACTCTCACTCTCAGTCTGACTCTGACTCTCAGTCTGACTCTGACTCTCAGTCTGACTCTCACTCTGACTCTCAGTCTGACTCTCACTCTGACTCTCAGTCTGACTCACTCTGACTCTCACTCTGACTCTGACTCTCAGAGACACAGAGACACATACCCACACAGAGACACACACACAGAAACAGAGACACACACACAGACATACAGAGACACACACAGATAGAGACACACGCAGAGACACAGAGTCAGACTGTGTGTCTCTGTGTGTGTATCTGTGTTTCTGTGTGTCAGACTCAGAGTCAGACTGAGAGTGAGAGTCAGACTGAGAGTGAGAGTGAGAGTCAGACTGAGAGTGAGAGTGAGAGTCAGACTGAGAGTGAGAGTGAGCGTCAGACTCAGAGTGAGAGTCAGAATCAGAGTCAGACTGAGAGTGAGAGTCAGACTGAGAGTTAGAGTCAGACTGAGAGTGAGAGTCAGAGTCAGACTGAGCGTCAGAGTCAGACTGAGAGTCAGAGTCAGACTGAGAGTCAGAGTCAGAGTCAGACTGAGAGTCAGAGTGAGGCACACACAGAGACACAGACACACACACAGAGACACAGACACACACAGACACACACAGACACACAGGCACACACAGAGACACACACACACAGACACACACATATACACACATAGACACAGACACACACATAGACACAGACACAGAGACACACAGAGACACATACATGGAGAGAGAAGCAACTACAGCTTAACGACAAGACGACAGTGCCGCGACAGTGCCGCGACAGTGCGACAGTGCCACGACAGTGCCGCGACAGTGCCGCGACAGTGCCGCAACATCGGCTGTCGTCGAAGTTTTTCAACATGTCCAAAACACCTACGACAACCCGGCGACAGTCAAGAAAGAGTGGAGAAACTGGAGGTGTCACGCAGGTGTCGCGGCGACACCTGCGCGACACCTGCGCGATACCGGAAGTCGCTGTCGCAGAGCTGTCGTCGCCGCTTGTCGTCGTAGTGTGACTGCTACATGATGCCATGCTGCCACGTTGTGTCATAGGCTTTTTCGAGGTCGATAAAGACAGCCACAACGTGCTCCTTCTTAAGGAAAGCATCTCTTATGAAGGTCTCCATGTGAACCAAATGGTCGAGGGTGCTGCGGCCCTGTCTGAAGCACACATAGGAGGTTGGACAAGTGGTGTCCTGACTCCTGTAGTCTGACGAGGCGGTTGTTTACCATAAGCTCCATGGTTTTACATATGCAGCTTGTGAGGGCTATGGGACGATAGTTGTTGGCTTCACTCTGGTCTTTACCAGGTTTGGGAATCGGTATTACTTTCACCTCCCGCCAAGAGGCGGGGACAACACCCGACTCCCAGATGTTGTTGAAGAGTTGAAGGAACAGTCTCAGCACAGGTTCGGGGAGATGTTTAAAAAATTGATAATGAATTCCATCAGGTCCAACTGCTGTGTCATGCGAGCTTTCCAAAGAACACCTCAACTCACCCATACTGAATGGGGAGTTGTAGTGCTCCTCGCCATCAGAGGAAAAGTCCAAGGACTTTCGCTCTTGGCGTTACTTGACGGCCAGAAATCCCGGGAGGCAGTTTGCTAAAGACGAGTTTCCAGCAAAGGCGCAAGCCAATTCTTCACTTATTTCGTCGAGTGATGTGAGAATCGTGCCGTTGTGTTTCAAGTGCTGGACTACAGAAGAATCACCACCCCTCCGTTTGATTCTCCTGATCATTGTCAACACTTTGCCCAACGGCGTGCCCATGATGATGCTAGAAACAAATCGTCCCCAACATTGCCTCCGCGCTTTTTTGATTGTTCTGCGAGCGCGAACACGCAGATTTCTAAAGAGCGCCAGATTTTCAGCAGTCGGTCTCCTGTGGAATTTACGCTGAGCTTCCTTTCTTTCCTTAATAGCCCTCTTACAGCCGTCATCCAACCATAGAGGCATCAGACGCTTGGGAGTTGCCGAGGTCTTCGGATCCATCTCAGCATCTCAGTGAAGGCATCGATGTCACTGATGTTTGCTGTGAACTCCTCATGACATAGGATCTGGAAGGTGGGCCAGTCGGCTTTATGAAGCCGCCAGCTCCGCTCTCGCTCTACGGGGGATGCCCCTTCACAATTAAGAATAATTGGGAAGTAGTCGCTCCCGCAGAGGTCATCCTAAGCCCTCCACGAAAAGTCAGGCGCTAGTTCTGGTTCTACAATGCTGAGATCGATGGCAGAGTATGTTCCATAGTCGGGATGCAAATATGTGCATGAACCATCGTTCAGTAATCGCAGAGAATGACCGGCCACAAGGTCCTCAATTCTCTTGCCTTTGGCATTCCTATTGTCCCTCTCCCTCCCCCCCCCCCGTAATGGGTTGTGGCCGATAAGTAAATATGGGGACAGTAACTGGTCCACAAGGGCATCCAGTTCCAGTAAAGTGAGAACGGAGCTCGGAGGAATGTAAATGGAACAGAGAGTTACAGTCTTATGCAGCGTCAGACGAACAGCTACAGCCTGTAGTGTCATGTCTAATGCCACAGCACAAGGGAAGGTCTGCCTCATTTATAAGAAGGTTGGCAACTTCGGGAAGGTTTCTCAAAGCAAACCTACTAGAGTCAATGAACCTGATCCTAACAATGTGGAGTCAAACCCAGATCCGGTGGAAGTCAATGAACTGATGGCCGATCTGTTTGTCGGTGAAATCAAGACAAACACCGATCGAGATGTCGATCTTTGGTACTCGACGATCAGGATCAAAGGACAGAGATGAAATTTACTCTTGAAACCGGGTCGGAGGCGAACATGCTCCCACGAAGCATGTTCAACAAAATCACTTTGACACAGCTGACGAACACCAGATGTTCACTCATCACCTTATTGGGACACTGAATCACTCCACATGGCGAGGCTGTGGTCACAGTGGATGGCTTGATTGATTGATTGATTGATTGGTTGTTGCTTTATGCCGTGTCGGCAGCATAGGCCATATTCACGGCGAGAAATGTTTGTTTTTTGTTCAAACCATCGCTTTTACATGTAAAAGCAGACAATCAATTATGTGCCAATAGACACTCATTAAATTAGAAAGCTCACAATCATATATCTGTGGTCAAGGGAAACAAATTCCCATAGAAAAAGAAAAGTTTCATTAATAATGTGGATGGCAGAGACATTGTGTTCCAAGTAGTTAAAGACTATCAACCCATACTTGGTAAACAAGCATGTGTCACTCTAAAATTAGTAGCAAGAGTTGACGAGGTGAACTCTCACGTACCGATGAACATCTGCAACTGTGCCGGTGATGGCAATTATTCTTAATTGTGAAGGGGCATCTCCCATAGAACGAGAGAGGAGCTGGTGGCTGTGTCAAGTCGACTGGCCCATGTTCTGGACCCTATGCCACGAGGAGTTCACTCCAGACATCACTGACATAGATTCCTTCACTGAGATGCTGAGATGGATCACAGAGAAAGCTGTTCTGAAGACCTTGGCAACTCCCGAGCATCTGATGCCTACATGGTTGGATGACGGCCTTACGGAGGCTAATAAGGAACGAAAGAAAGCTCAATGTAGATTTCACAGGAGACCGACTGCTGAAAATCTGGTGCTCTTTAGAATTCTGCTGGAGACGATTCATTTGTAACATCAACATGCGCATGCCATAGGCAAAGTCTGGACAATGATCAGAAGAACGAAACGCTGTGGAGGTGATTCTTTTCTAGTCCAGCAGTTGAAACACACCAGCACCATTCTCACATCACTCGATGAAATTAGTGAAGAATTGTGTTGCACCTTTGCTGGAAACTAATCTTTGGCAAACTGCCTCCTGGGCTCTCTGGCCATCACGGAATGCAAAGATCGGAAATACCTTCGAGTTTTCCTCTGATGTCGAGGAGCACAACAACTCTCCATTTAGTATGGGTAAGTTGAGGTGTTCTTTAGAAAGCTTGCATGACACAGCAGTTTTTGACCTGATGGAATTCATTACCAATTTTTTAAACATATCCACACACCTGTTCTGAGACGGTTGCTTCAACTCTTAAACAACATCTGGGAGTCGGATGGCATCCTTGCCTCTTGGTGGGAAGCGACAGTAATACCGATTCTCAAACCTGGTAATGACTAGAGTGAAGCCAGCAATTATCTTCCCCTAGCCCTCACAAGCGGCATCTGTAAAACCATGGACCATATGTGAATAACTGCCTGCTATGGCTGTTGGAATCAGGACACCACCTGTCCAACATCCAATGTGGCTTCAGACAAGGCCACATCACCCTCGACCATTGGTGTGTGTGGAGACTCTCATAAGGGATACCTTCCTTGAGAAGGACCTCATTGTGGCTGTCTTTTTTCTATCTCGAAAAAGCCTATGACAAAACGTGGCAGCACAGTGTAAAAAGCCTAAGGCTTGATTATGCGGCTGTGTAGGCAGGCTATAGTGAAATCAATACAGACAAAGCGAAAGGAAGAGTATAAAGTGTAAAGAAGAAGAGAGAGTCAAGCCCTCTGGTTTATTATTTATATGTTTACATGGGTTCATTGTAGAGTATCACCCCCACCCTTTCCCACAATGGGAAACAAGCATCCTTGGCCCTACCAATAGGGATCCAGCATTCCTGGTCCCCATGGATACCAGTGGTCTGCCCACCACCACCAAGCTGTATGGCCCCCATGGCCACCACAACCTTGACATTTGAGTGTGGTGATCACTATCCCAGCAGAGGGGGTAGTCCCTGAGTGCACTCACACCCAGACATGTCCACACCACTATGTCTGTTTACATCCCACTCAGGCACCACTTGTGATATATGCGTAATAGACGTGTGTGGCTAATATATGTTAACGAGATGCAGAGTTTGAGACAAAGGAATATGCTAATGAGATGACATCATGGAAAGTTTACCCGGTGGGTCAAGCGAGCCCTAGGCCGTGAATAAACCATTCAGTATCCAGAAGTCATAGTGTTCAGACGTTGTACTTTCACATGGTGTCAGATGAGGAAGAATGCCACCTGCTAATATGTTGCCGGGATTGCGGCCACCTGGTCAGCTTGTCCTCAGCCACAATGCGAGATCGAACTGGAAAACATGGATCAGAACATATGACATATACGCTACTGCGGCAGGTGTCGTATTGAAGACAGAATGAGTGCAATGCTCTTTCTTCATGTTGCTGGCGAGGAGGCGCAAAAGGTTTTCGCCAATATGGATATCGCTCTCGCTGATCAAGATAAGATCGTGCCACTTAGGGAGGCATTTCGGATTTATTGTGTCGGTAAATGCAGTCTCATTATCACACGGTATAAGTTTAATTCACATAATCAGGCTACGGAAAATATGGCTACATACATCACGGCATTGAGAGACAAAGTGAAGGATTGTGAATATGGTACAGTGGAGGAGTCGCTGTTGCACAATCGGATAGTGGCTGGCGTGCGGAATGTGACTTTACGGAACAAACTGCTTCAAACTACTGAGTTAACGTTGGGAAAATGTGTTAGTATGTGTGAGATGAGTGAATTTAGTTCCGATCTGCTGGAGGACACCAAATCAGACGTGGAAAGTAAGAAGATGGATTTCATACGGAACTATGCTAATGCGCATACCGGTGCACCGGCGGTTCGGTCATCGGCGACGCCATCTTGGAAATCGCCATCTTGGAATGCCGGCGGCGCCGGTGCAGGAGAGTTCAAGATCCGCTGCCAGAACTGTGGATATGAACACCGCCGGGGTGTCTGCCCAGTGAAAGGAAAGGCTTGCATAGCCTGCAAGAAGATCGGGTACTTTGGTAAGGTCTGTAGGAGCAGACTGGGCAGGGTCAACAAACTTACTATGGGAAGAGCCCAACCCTCACAATGCTGAGCAAGACCCGGATCCGGCGGACGTCAACGTGCTGGCAACGGATCTGTTTGTAGGTGCTGTCGACCGTGGTGCCGGTCAGGATGCCGAGCTGTGGCACACGATCGTTTGGTTGAACGGTTGTCGTGTCAAGTTCAAGCTCGACACCGGTTCGGAGGCGAACGTGCTGCCGAGGTACGTCTTCGACAGAGTTGCTCCGGGGCGGCTGATGAACACCACGTGTTTGTTGGTGACGTTCTCGGGTCATCGGATCACTCCTGACGGGGAGGCACAGCTGGACCTCAACGACAGAGTGCTCAAGTTCCAAGTGGTACCAGATTGTCAGCCTATTTTTGGCAAGCAGGCTTGTGTGACTTTGAACCTGCTGGTGCGTGTGGATGAGGTGCACTGCGCTGTGCCGACGAACAGTTCCGAGCCGACGAACAGTCCCAGTGCTCGGGCGAAGAAGCTGGTAAGCGAATACAAAGATGTGTTTCAGGGTTTGGGGTTGATACAGGCAAATGCTATCATTTATGTCGATAAGTTTGTTCAACCTGTCATTGATCCGCCTAGACCGATTCCGTTTGCCATTCAGGGTAAGGTACGTAGTGAGCTTGATCGCATGGTTGCGTTAGGTGTCATAGTTGATGAACCTACCGAGTGGGTTAATTCTATAACTATCGTAGAAAAACCAAACAAGATAAGGATTTGTCTGGATCCGACTAAGTTGAACAAGGCGATAAAGAGAGGGCCTTTCGCTACCAAAACGATTGACAAAATTATTGCCAAAACGGTAGATGCAAAGTATTTTTCAGTTTTGGATGCAAAGACAGGTTATTGGCAAATAGAATTAGATGACGAAAGTTCACTTTTGTGCACGTTCAATACTCCGTGGGGCCGGTACAGGTACACCCGCTTGCCTTTTGGCATCAAAACAGCTGGTGACATTTTTATTCAGGAAATGCACCATGTCATGGGCGATATACCCGGTATCGGGATAGTCACGGACGATATTTTGGTATATGGGTCAATGGTTGAGGAGCACAACGAGTGGCTCCGAGCCGTGTTGGACCGAGCTAGGTCGGTTAACCTGAAGTTAAACGATGCTAAATCTTTGTTATGTAAAACTACAGTGAAAGATGTAGGTCATCAACTTACCCAGCAGGGTGTGAAGCCTAATCCAGACAGAATACAAACAATAGTTGACATGCCAGGGCCACGTGACAAATACGGCGTCCAAAGGTTCCTGGACATGGTTGGATATGTACACAACTTTATACCCAACATGTCCGAGATAGCCAAACCACTACGCACGCTCCTGGCTAAGGACGTGGTGTGGCACTGGCAGGTCGAAAAGCAGGGCGCGTTTGATAAGTTGAAGGAGAAGTTAAGAACTGCTCCTGTGTTATTGTATTACAATGTTAAGAAACCCATTGTGATTCAGGTAGATGCTTGTCCGTCAGGTTTAGGTGCCATGTTGATGCAAGATGACAAACCGATCGCACTCGGATCTCGTGAGCTTAACTCAGCGCAGTGTGGTTATACCACTATAGAAAAAGACATGCTTGCCATATGTTTCGGATGCCAGAGGTTTCATGAGTATATCTTTGACAAAGAAGTTCAAATTCAAATGGACCACAAGCCATTGGTGGTGATAATGCAGAAGCCAATTCATAAACTTTTAGCTAAAATGCAGAGAATGCGAATGCGATTGCAAAATTACAATATTCAGCTATGTCATGTGAACGGTTCTTTGATGTTTTTTGCAGACACGTTGTCCAGGGCGCATAGCGTCAAAGTAGATCATGATAGCCTGTTTGATGAGACGTTCTGCGTTGCCGCAGTGGACATGTAGTCATCGAGTTTGTTGAGTAAGATTGTCAATGAGTATGAGGAGGATGTATCCATGTCCATGTTGATCTCACACATTGAAGATGGGTGGGACACTACACGCATACAGACACCACAGTGTCTGAGACAATACATTCCATACAAACACAAGTTAACAATAGAAAACAATCTTGTGACGAATGGCAATCAGGTGGTGGTTCCTCCGGGTCTATGTGGTGAAATGATAGAGGCGTTACATGAGACACACCTAGGTGTGACAAAGTCCAAACAGTTGGCGCGGGACTGTATGTTTTGGCCGAATATGAATAAGCAAATTGAAGATAAGGTCAGTCGGTGTGACACTTGCCAAAACAACCGCACAAATTTGCATAACAAGCCCTTGATAAATCACCTGATCGCCTGTCAACCATATGAAAAAGTTGGTGCCGATTTGTTTGAGTTAGATCATAAGAATTACCTGATAACTGTAGATTACTACGCAAAGTATCCAGAGGTGATGTTGTTGGGCGATACGTTGTCTGTCACAGTTATTGACTCGTTGAAGGATAATTTTGCACGACACGGTATTCCTAGTCAGGTCGTTTCGGACAATGGTCCACAGTTTAAGAGCCATGAGTATAGGGAGTTTGCGCTGCACTATGGGTTTAAGGCCGTGTATTCCAGTCCACAGTATCCCCGTAGCAATGGGCAGGGAGAACGGTTTGTGCAAACAGTCAAGGACATGTTAAAGAAGTGTGAGAGGACTGGGTCTGATTTTCAGTTAGCTTTGCTAAACTATCGTAACACTCCGTTGCCCGTCCTGAATGCATCTCCAGCGCAGCTGCTCATGAGCAGAAGGTTGAGGGGCCAGTTGCCGATGGCGGAGATAATTTTGGTGCCCGAAACGCAAAATCCAAAGACAAGCCAGACAGCAAAACGGCAGCGAAGTCAGAAAGCATTTCATGACCGGAAGTGTAGTAAGCCACACAAACCTATGAAAGTCAGAGAAAAGATAAAGTACAAAAATCATGCTGGGGAATGGAAAAAAATGGGTTATTTTGGGACGGACTGGTGTCTCTGGGAGAGAGTATCAAATTTTGAATGACTCAGGTAATATGTTATATCGTAACCGGGTGCAGATTATCAGGGCGCCTGTGGGGGGGGTGACCCGACCTGGTCGAGCAGACGCAAACTGGGTCAGCATCAGTGCCGAATGTAAACAGTGCAGCTAATCTAAGTAGGTCATGTCAGCTGATAAGGCCGGCGAGCAGGTTAGACCTGTAGTAGGTCAGTGTAGATTGAGTGTGTACACATATAACATGTGCATGTAGGATTAAGTTGTATTTTCAGCTATGTTCATTCTTATATGATCTGTGATGGACGCTTTATGACGTCAGGCATTACGGCCGGACAGTTAAGGACTTCAGTGCATTGGGCGCTCAGACATTTGCAGGGCCTTGTGTTTAAGTTAAGTATGCATATATGTTATTGTGCATTCGTTTGACTAGTATGTGGTGTTATCGTCATGGTTATTTTGAAATATTTCATGTTTCAGAAATACTTTGAGGCGGGGATGTGATATATGCGTAATAGACGTATAGGTGTGTGGCTAATATATGTTAACAAGATGCAGAGTTTGAGAAAAAGGAATATGCTAATGAGATGACGTCATGGAAAGTTTAGCCAGCGGGTCAAGCGAGCCCTAGGCCATGAATAAACCATTCAGTATCCAGAGGTCAAAGTGTTCAGACGTTGTACTTTCACACCACCAGCCCATACATATATATATACATACATGCACCTAGTCACGTACACTGATCAGTAATAGAACATTTGCATCCCCCCCTATGCCATACATCAGAATATTTTACGACGGCATCATGGAAGATCATGCGATCGGCCTTTGTGTCCACCTGCCTATTTTCATCAAGACTTTTCTAGCATTCACGCATTTTCCCACGATCTGTTTCAACTGTAACTTCTTTCCCAAAAATGTAGTCATGGAGCTTGTACATTACTTGTACATTACTGAGAGAGCAAAAATTCCTTAAGGGACTCATACCTTTTCCCATTGACTTGTCATATTTTGCTATGATTATCAAATTAATCATGAACTTCATTTGTTTCTTCTTTTCAAGCTTCAGGACAGCAGGACTATACTGGCATAATTCAATGATTGAAGACCATCCATCGGCATCAACCTACTCTTTATGGACCAACACCTTAATCAAATTAAAGCTGCAAAGCCTAGATTTTGTAGTTGAAAACCCATCACAGAGGACTTGATTCCTGTTCATTACTTAGACAAAACAGGTTACAGTTATTGTATAGACATAATAATGGTGTTCCCCATCACAGAGGACTTGATTCCTGTTCATTACTTAGACAAAGCAGGTTACAGTTATAATATAGACAGAATAATGGTCTTACCCATCCCATACGACTTGCTTCCTGCTATTAGTGGACTCACTGAGCATGGGATGTATGGTGTTACTAACAGTGTACACAATTCCAGAAGCATTCCAAATGAGGATCTTTGAATAAATCGGGAATGCCAGGTTTGTATGATTTAAAAGAAAACCTTATTTTTGTCCAGTATTATATCAACAAAATAGAGTTTCCTTGAGCAGAACAGGTTGGAGATAGCTAGATCTTGACTGCTCCCTGGTTGCAGCGCAAACTCTCACTAGCATTTACCACCTCTCCTGCACTCTGCCCCCATCCATGAGGGAGATGAAGATTTCTGGTCCATCTAGTCGGATTATGACACCTTGTCTGCGATAGTTGGGTTCCAGTTCTCCCACTGACCGATGGTTGGGATATATAGAAATCCACAGGAGCCAGCACAAGGTATATAGAGGCACCTGGTGGGAAGTTAGTGAACTACTCAATGTGTAAACAAACCCATGTTCACAATGGTCTCAGAAACATCCTTTACTGCCCACAGTAATATGACAGCTATTCAACCTCACTTAAGATAGCCACTTATATTTGCTAGGTCTTGGACCAATGACCTATGGTATTACTATCAATTATATAATTGGATATGAGAAAACAGTTCATAGGGTGGACGATGTTTGTACCACCCTATACTAACGGTAAGTTGCTCTAGGGTTTAAGCAAAGTAGTTGTCACAACTTATACAATTTGTGACGTTCTGTTGTGTGGAATGGCCTCAATGTCATCTTACATATTGCTATAATAGGCATTTAATACACAATGGTAACAGAATAGGTGTATTCCCATTCTGGGTGTAGATTTGCCTACTTTGTTTTACTGTTCCGTCCATCCAATTCTTGTTTGTTATCAGTTCCACCTATAAAGGATCGCAGAATCTTGAAAACAGGTCTTTGGAGATGTATTTGAAAGGTTTTCAATTTGAACATGCTTTGCAAAAGGTATTTACAAATTGACCACATACAAATTGACCAGTCAATAAGTCATGTAATGGCATACTTTTGAGGCCTAAATGCTTGGATGTCTTACTTTAAAATACTGTAAAATGTGAAATATTGTTTCGATGAAATCTGTGTTAACCCTAATTTTGTTGTGGGTGTTTTATGTAAGGCATACAATAACTGTTGCATACATACATTTCATCATATAGCAATGCAATTCTGTAATCCACAAGTTCCATAGCAATATGGGAACAATAGTGTCATGTGACTAGGTGAATATTAATCAGATCAAAGTGAGTATTTACATGTTATTTAGAATGTAAGTAGAAGTTATATTCTGTATTCATTTGATAAAGTTGTATTAAGTTTTAATGTAGGGTCTGGTCATATCAGTTTGCAATAAATGTTCTAGTGTTACCCTACTGTGTGAGTTTCTTATTTGCAGTTAGCTGTTTTAGGGTTGATAGGTACATCACAGCAATATGAATTCTGTTGTTGGGGTGGGGTCGTTAGTAATACACTGTACGAGCTCTGGCCAGTGAAGCAGTGGGACCAAGCCTTAGTCTTAAATATTACATGTGTATTTGGACTATCTCTGTTCCTGAATCAGAATTCCTATCGTTGGACCCATCTGGGGTTACTGAAAAGTTGAACTAGTATTAATTGTGTGTATTTAATACTCACAATAAATTATATTGTAAGTACATTACTTCACTCGTTTTGTTGGGCAGTGGACTTCTCACCTAGGACATGAATTGGGGGAGGGGGATTGTAATCGAACTTAGCGATAAAGGGACATTTACTAAGTATGTCATGCTCATTTTAAACTAAATGTAAAGTAAAATGCTCAAATCTGTGGCTGTGTAGGCAGGCTATGGTGAAATCAATAGAGACAAAGAGAAAGGAAGAGTATAAAGTGCAAAGAAGAAGAGAGAGTCCAGACCTCTGGTTTATTATTTATATGGTTACATGGGTTCGTTGTAGTACTATCACCCCATTGCTTTCCCCCAATGTGAAACAAGCATTCTTGGCCCTACCAATAAGGATACTGCATTCCGGGTCCCCATGGATACCAGTGGTCTGCCCACCACCACACGCTGCATGGCCTCATGGCCACCACCAATCTTGACCTTTGAGTGTGGTGATCACTATCCCAGCAGAAGGGGTACGCCCTGAGTGCACTCACACCCAGAGCTGCCAGCACCATTATGTCTATTTACATCCCACTCAGGCACCACCAACCCATACATATATATATACAACATACATGCGCCTGGTCACGTACACCGATCAGCAATAGAACATTTGCATTACTCCCTATGCTGAATATCGGAATAATTATACTTTTATAGGTGTTTAATATTCCCTATTCGCACAGTAACTGCTTGTGTCACTATCCTCCCATATTTACTCTTTTCATTCAGTGAGTTGACTTTCATGCTGGTGATTTTTGGCGAAGTAGATTTTGGCTTTGTGATTGCCCACATTTAGTACAATACAATACAACAGAAAAACAATAAATAAGAATGGAATTAGCTTATCTGTTCAGTGAAATACCATAGATACATGTTCTTGAACACTGTTCTCAGTGACAGACAACGAGTGAGGCAGATGCGGAGGGGTGACTTTATTATCAGATATCGCATGGCCCACCGACAGGTGAAGAATACGTCCATGTAACATAAAATTATCAGTATATATGATAATACATGTAAAAGTACAACATCTGAGCGCTTTAACTTCTGGTTAAAGTTGCATGGTCCGATGAAACTTTTTTTCAAAATGAAAGCAATTACTTATATTTGATTCTATATATCCAACATAGGTATTGGTGCATTAACTAATGCATTGGTACAGCATATACAGAATAATCAGTGAATTTATTACCCCATCCATTTGGATACCTACTTTGAGACAGCCATTAGGTAGAGAGGGCACTGACCAATTAGGTCAATCCCGTGACCTCATTTGTCCGGCCTTCATTCCAGTACCATATATGGCTCTAGTCAGGTTCCAGCACATAAGGTCATTCCTCATCATGCGCGAGATGTGAATCTGTACCACAACAACTGGACTTTTGGCAAGCTTGCCAACATTATTTTAGGTTCTTTCAGCTCAAATTCCGTCAAAGTTAGCCGTGTATTAATGAAAGTGGCTCCAAAATAATGCACATTAGGTTATAATAGTCAGGTTGTGGTGGAGGAGGCACATTAGGTTATAATGGGTGATCCAAGCGAAAACAGTTCGGAATATCTCCGGACGTAGGCCAGGGATGGGTGACACAACCGCGCTGTATGGTCAGGTTGTGGTGGAGGAGGCCTGGATCATGGAGTCCGAGGGGAAAGCGGGATGCGATTTGAGCATCCGGAGGGCGAGGTTATATTCCTCCATGGTGGCCTCTCCCCTTATCACTCACTACCTTACCCTCGGGCCTTGAAGTTGACACTCACATTGTAGTTAAAGAATGGGAAAAGCACCATGCAAGGGTCACCCAATCTTTGTGAAAATTGGACAATAGCTAGAAAACAGGTATGCAAAGATGAATATGGTGGTTTAAAAAATAAATACCCTCAAATTTGAGTGATTTCGAGAGGTATTGGTCAACAAAAAAGTATTTGCATGACTTTTCATACAGCAGCGCCTTACAGAAGCGTATGTGGCCTCGGTCTGGTTTCAACATGGCTGTGTCATGAATAGTGTGAATACAATACATAGGCATTGCTCGGTTGTCAGCTTGCTGTTTGATATATAGTACATAATAAATGTCTTTTGTGAAAGTAGTTGAGTTACGAGTTTAATATTTAGAAGAAGATAATATATACAATTAATATATGAACTTATTATCTTAAAGTAGTATATATGAGCCAGTCTGGCCAGGGATGCGGGAAAGTGAAAGGGAAAGGCAGGAAGAGGATGATGGAGGGGACATCACCATCTCCACCACAATCTCCAGCATCTCCTCCTGTGCCATCTAGCCAGCCTGCACCAATGATAGAGGTGCAGTCCACGTCTCCGTCGCCTCTTCGGTCACGCCCCTTGTCCATCGCCTCCACCTCATCAAACATGCAGCAGGGAGGAAACAAGAGGAGGGTGAGGAGGTGCGTCTGCACTCTAACCGCAGCAGATGAGGAGCTGATGCTGGTTCCTGCATGACAACCCCGTCATATGGAATGTCAGGATGAGTGACTACAGGCGGACCAAGAAAAACTTGAAGATTTGGCAGGACCAGGCCGAAAGGATGGGCAAAACTGTGGCCCATCTCCAGGGCTGTTTCAAGTCCCTACGCGATTGCAACACGCAGCTGCACAAGAAAAAGAGCGGTGACGGGGCTCCCTGCACACCGAGAGGGAGCAGTGGATATTGGACAAGTTTGGGTTCCTGAGTTCAGTCGTCAGGCACTGGCCTGAGACTTGCAGAACTGTAAGTACTATATATTTTACTGACATTGTAAGTTGCAAGTATGTGGATTTTATTCATTATACACATCGTTCTGGATAAATCTATGTATTTATTTTAATGGCATTATGATTTGCAATGATGTGCATCTTTATTCATTATATACCTCATTCAGGATGCATCTATGTGTATATTGTAATGGCATTATAATTTGCAGTGATGTGTTTGTTTGTGTTCTTTACCTCATTTTAGCCAATCAATTTGTATTCATGTTACTTATGGTGCTTCATTATTGTGTCTTGCAGGTGTTTGCCACCATAGCCGCAGCTCAGGGCGATCTGGGAGCTGCAGAGTCAGCATGCGCCGACCTTCAGATCGGGAGCGATGACCAGCCGGGCAGACCCCCAGCTGCAGCCCAAGGCAGAGCGAAGGAGGACAGGAGTCTGCTGACAATTCTCCAGAAGCGCCTTGATCGATCGGGGGGGGCTGCTGGAGAACCTGCAGCCCGTTGCAGCACAGCCCATGACAGTGGCAGCACCATTTGGCAACTTCATCAGGGACACAATGGAGACTATATCCAAGGCCCAAGCCAAGAAGGCACGGGCGGGGATTTATCGCATCATGTCAGAGGTGCTCAATAAAGAGCTAGACAGCGAAGGGGGTCACACACAGGTGGATCGGCCTAGGTCCACCCCCTCCATGGCGTGTCCTGTGTGACCCATTTCGGCAATGTCATGACAGTCAATGTCATCGCAAGCATCCTCCTGTCCGTCGCCCAGCGAAGTGTACTAGCCGCATCCCCACCAGTGGAGACACCAACCACCACCAGGATCACCATGGGCCTCAATGAACCAGTACATGCTGCAGCCGGTTGTGCCTGCGCCACTGGTGGCGCTTCATCAGCCGATGGGACTGCCGCAGCACCAGCCGGCGGCGCAGGTACTGCAACCGGTACTGCAGCCACAGGCTCTGTTTGCCCATCAGCCCATGGGTCCGCCTGCACTGGTGGGGATGCCTTCACCAACAGCTGCCCGTCCAGCACCGACAGCACGTCCACCACCGAGAGCATGTCCAGCATCGCCAGCACCATCCCCGCAACCGAGCGGCAGCTCTGCTGTCAGGGTGTGGGTTACTCTGAGTCTAATTCTCATTATTTATACAAATGCAATGTGATAAAAATGAATGTTATGAAATTATAATTTAGGCCTTTTCCCAGTTAGCCTACTTAATACAAAAGGTAATCTGACATATAGCTAAATATGAACCCTGCCCCCCCCTTTAAATAAGTGACAAGTTAAATTTGGCCCTTAAAAAGTAATTAAACTTCCCCATAAAGTAACCTTCCCGACTAAAATGAATAACTGACATTTAAATTTGTCAGTGTCAAAGTAATCTTCCCCACCCAATTATAATATAACTGACATGTAAATTTGTCAGTGTATAACTAATCCTCCCCACCCAATTTAATAACTGACATGTACATTTGTCAGTGTAAAAGTAATGTTCCCCACCAAAGTTTAGTAACTGACATGTAAATCTGTCAGTGTAAAACTAATCATCCCCACCGAATTTTAATAACTGACATGTAAATTTGTCAGTGTATAAGTAATCCTCCCCACCCAATTTAAGAACTGACATGTAAATCTGATAGTGTATAAGTAATCCTCCCCACCCACCCAATTTAATAAATTGATATGTAAGTTTGTCAGTGTATATATAATTGGTGCCAGAAAACATTAAAGAAACCTACCCCACCCAAACTAATAACTGACATTTTAAGTTTGGTTTGGTATCAACAACAGATAATGATACCTTTTATTTAAACCAATAGAACTAAGACATTTGTTTACATACAAATACCACAGTTAATATGACAAATGACAGAGATCACAGTTCAATAACATCACAGTACAAAGACATCACTAGATCATATTGTCCTGCCATTCAACGGAACCGGCTGGGGAGTTGGTCCAGTCCTTGAGGAGATTCCACTACACTGCTCCTTTCCTGACCTGGAGCCAGTGTTCATGCCAGGTATGTGAGTGCGTAGGTCTCTCAGGTTTAGGCCCTCTCTCCATGGTCCGGGGATGATGTTGTGGTGGCCATTCTCTTCACGGTCTAGCTGCTGATTCTGGAGCAAGGGATATCGCATCCTCATTATGTTGTGTAGGACCATGCACGCTGTGACGATGAGCTTCACGGTGGAGGGGTGGTGCTGCATCGTGCTGAGCAGAATCTGGAATCGGTTTGCCAGGATGCCAAAATCATTCTCCATGACTCTCCTAGCTCAGGAAATTCTGTAGTTGAAGATGCGTTCCTCATGCGTCATACCCCTCCGGCTGTATGGCTTCATCATTGTGGGGCGTAGGGCAAAGGCATCGTCACCAATCAGGAAGTAGGGTACAGCGTCCTGACCATTCACGATAGGCTCGCTGGCAGGGAGACAGAAATTACCATCTTCGATGTCCGCCTTCAGCTCAGAGTCATTGAAAACCTGCGCGTCTGATACTGAACCCGTTCCACCGACATCTGCCCAGATGAATTTGTAGTCTGCATCAACAAGCACAAGGAGAACTATGGAGTAGAATCCCTTATAGTTGTAGTAGAGGGATCCACTCTTTGGGGGACACTGGCAGGCAATATGCTTCCCATCTAGTGCCACGCATGTTTGGGGGAAGTTCCACCTCCCCATGAACTTTTCCGAGATGGCACAGCATCCATCAGGAGTCGTGGGGCAGGTCATCATCTCGTCAATGTATTCAGCGATGACTGCTTTATACACCTCTCTCACGATGAGTGATTATGTGTTGTGGGGGACCCTCCTCCCAAACTGCATGGAGGCATATCTGCTCCCAGAGGCTAGGTGACGCAGAGTCAGAGCAAGCTTCAGGCCAGGCTCGAGCGGCTGAAGGTTGTGTACTTTTTAGTTATCCGAGGACCCACTGTGGCTAGTATCTAGTCAAACATCTGGGGAGGCATCCGCACAAAGTTGATTAAAGAAGCTGTATCCTCATTACGGAGTTCCACAAGAAGCTGGTCGTACAAACCAAACTGTCACCGCCTCTGGATCCATGCTCTCATCCACATTCTCTTCAGTCGACATTGTCTCCTTCTGAGATGGTAAAGTATTAATTGGTTAACATCATGGTGATGTTGGAGAATGGCTAGTTGGTATTCCTGCAGGTGCCTTGCAGGGACATCCATCATCTCCGACGAGCTGAGCTGTTCTGGTCAAACGCAGACAATACGTTCGCTAAATGCCCGCCAATGTTAAGCGACCGGCACACGTCTGCCCTATACATAAAAAACGTAGAGACACGCTGGAGAAATGCCAACCGTGCGTCAGCCATACGTTATGCACAAGTTAGAACAACGTCATCATACGTTGGTCTTCCATTGCCAATGCGCTGATGGAACGCTCTCCGTCACAGGAAAAAAAGTCAACGTAGCACAACGTATCACAACGTCAGAACAACCTTCCTCCAACGTGTGTGTAACGTATCTCGACGTCCCCCTAACATCGCCATAACGTAGGCATCCGCGCTTTGTCATACTTCGAAAGTTGTGCATGCACAAAACTGCGCCGACACCCTGACATGCACCACCGTATGTCGCCGAACTTTGATGTACATCGACATATACTAACGTGTGCCTAACGCGTGTGTAAAGCAAACTGACATATCCCAACATAGTGCCAAAATATCACATACGTCAACGTACGTTGGTGAGAAGTGTCGTAATGTGACAGGACCATAACCTATGCCGACCTACCCCTAATGTATGCTTAATGTACATCGACGTACGATGAGCGTATTAGAAACGTATGAGCCATACGCCGGCATAGGTTGACAATTTTGAACACGCACAACAATTTGTTGGCGGCTCGACGTATGCCGACCTACCCCGAGCGTACTCGACGTATGTCCAACCTATGCGTAACCTATGACGTCGTATGCCGATGTGTTGGCCGAAAATCGCATATGTTGGCATACACTAACGACATACATCGTAGTGTGACAGCCCCTTATAATGACCCGTTTATACTTTAGACGGCGCAAGCCAATGCTCCCATTTGGACTTTCGACACTGGACGAGGCAAGCGTTCACCATGTAAAAATATATGGATTTTCGGTTAAGAATTATATATTGGCAGAGAGCATTATTATTCTTGGGCAACGGAGTGGGGACAATGTTATGTAAACTAAAAGCAACAATATCCCACTCCCATTGTAACATGATATAAGCTGTGTGAAGTATATGTTCATACACAATGCCTGAGATTAATGAAAAGATGTTTCTATATAAGAAGACAGTAGATGATTATTGACATGTTTCTGTATGCATCCATAAAGAGTGCAATTGGAGAAAAGGTCATATTAACAGAGATCTATTGTAACTGTTTGCAGCTACCTGTCCACCCATGACCACTGGGCGGGCCCTCCAGCCTAATCTGCATATACACTCAGCACCACCTGCAGCTAGGCTGTGGGGGTGCCTGATTGGCTGGCTATGGGAATGCCGAGTCACCTACACTACCTTGGCCGTCTGACCACACTAGCCTCATTCTGAGATTCATTAATTATTCAAGACTCTGCTTCAGATACACTGAAGAGAGGAGATCACTCTACTGCTGGCTCTTGACTACTCTAGAGCAGGACCCCAGACGCTCTGTCTGATGCTAGCAAAATTCCTATATCTAAATTGAGTTGAGTGCAACACCCAAGGGACTCCGTTTCAATGGGCTGTAGGCACTGATTCTTATACAGGCTAAAGTGGTAATGAGATTATGTGTGGACAGAAGGTAAGAGGTGTGGGTGATACTGATAGGTCACTAGTAGATGGACAGGAGTTGATGCCATTAAAGCACAACTTCTCCACTGTTCATCTGTGTGACTTTTATTCCTTTTATTCCTTAGGAGTTTGTTAAAGGGTTGTTTAAGGGATGCATTAGGGAGTGAGATGAAGGGGGAGAGTTTTGTAGTATTATCTGGTGTTCATGCGGCCGGTGTTGCGGTTTCCCATGGACACCAGTTTGCGAGGGACACATCACTTCTGCACATGCTTCAAAATCGAACAGCATCGTCATTAACCTTATAAATTTAATATAATGTTTTTGGTAAATATGTTTTCTATATGTGTACCAAACGATTTGTTTCTAGATGGTGTAATTTGAGAGATATTTGACTCTGTATTTTCTGTATGAACATTGCTCACGACCATTGACAATGCCTTGAGTTTGACGGTGATGCGGATTCCGAGGGACAGCAGTTTGCCAAGGACACTTCCATTCAAATGCATTGTTAATGGCCGTGAGCAAATCTTCATTCAGAAGAAGTCAAATATCTCTCAAATTACACCATCTAGAAACAAATCGCTTCATACACATATAGAAAACATAGAAAACATCTTTACCATAAAGATTATGTTAAATTTATAAGGTTAGGGTTCTTGATTTCTATTAATTTTGAATAAAACTAACGTTTTGCACTGCCCAGACACTTTAACCACTCCGCCACAGAGAACGCCACTCTAAGTCAACCGGTTGGTTGATAGTTGGAGTTTTACATCATGGCAACATATAAGGACATCAGGATGGAGATATTGATATGGAAAAAGACACTGTTTATGGACTCATATCCTAGTTGCATAGTCCGATAGTTGTGAGCTTATGTTATTTTCTTAAATTAATTTATTAGATCGATAGCTATTGTTTATACACTGCTTTGGTTTGAAGTGCCAGTGATCCTAAATCACTGACATGGGAGATATATTTGAGGATACAAAATTAATGTTGGCATGCTTGTCAAAACTCTGGCCCGTATGCATGGGTCTGTGTTAGCGGCTTTTGGTGTTACAGCCTGATACCGTTTAGCTATAACTGAGGTTGAGAAATATGTCAAGCGGTATGCAGGAGCGCATAACACTTTGATTATAGCTAAACGTGAAGTTATTTATAGATTTGGGAAATCCCTCGATTCGACAATATGAATAACACCGCCAATGCGGTGGTGGCGTTAATATCAGTTCGAATTTAGGGTTAATTTGATTAAATTTTGCTTATGGCGTATGTAATTCTGTTAAATATGACAGCATTTAATAGATTTGGGCCTAATATATTCCCACTGATATGGCGGCGGCCATGTTTAGTTGACGTTGGACAGTATGGATATCGACGTCCCTGCGGCGGCGGCGATTTGTGTACTTCACATTTGTCGATTCGACAATATGCATAACGCCACCAATGCGGCGGCGGCGTTAATATCGGTTCGAATTTAGGGTTAAATTGATCAAATATCACGTTTAGGATATGTAATTCTGTCAAATAAAAATAGCATTAAACTGCACTCCACATCAAAAACAATAGCTAACCTAACAAATGACATAATGGCATCAATGAACCAAAAACAATTAGTTGGAGCTGCCTTCATTGACTTCAACAAAGCATTTGACACAGTAGACCACAAAATACTACTGGAAAAACTAAAAACCATGGGCATAAAATCCAACACTATGGATTGGATAAGATGCTACCTGAACAACAGGCAACAGAAAACAAAAATAAACAATACACTATCAGACAACCATCCTGTCACATGTGGTGTACCCCAAGGGTCAATGTTAGGGCCACTACTCTTTATAATCTATATAAACAACCTTGAAAAATGGTTGCAAAGTGAATGCCTCCTACTATATGCAGATGACACAGTCATATACGCAAATGGCACCACAGAAGAGGAGGTAATAACTAAACTAAATAAACTCCTACTAAAACTAGATGAGTGGTGTGAGTCCAACAAAATAACCATCAACACAAGCAAATCAAAAACAGTAATCTTCTCGCATGAAGAAATGCCAGAACGAAAACTACACTGTAAGTTAGGAAACCAAACACTAGAAAATGTAGACCCTTACAAATACCTAGGCCTTGAGTTGGACAGCCAACTAAACTACAACCTATGTATAAATAAAATTATACAAAAAGTAAACCACAAACTGTGGCTATTTGCAAAGCTAAGAGACTACATGACACAAGAAATGTCAATAAAAATCTTCAAGGGCATGGTGCTCCCCTATTTTGACTATGGAGATGTAAACTACATGGGTGCGAGAAAAGAACTACTAAAAAAACTGCAAACACTGCAGAACAGAGCCCTAAAAATCTAAAAAGAGTAGACAAGCTGCACCCAACCTATGACATACACAAAAGAACCAAAGTGAAACTACTAGAAAATAGGAGAATAATTCATTTGAAAACATTAGGATATAGCTGTAGTCAAAACATTAAACTTCTAACAAAACCACAAAGGGCTACTAGAGCAAATAATGCGCCACTACTAAAGCAGACCAGAAGCCAAATAAAAGCTCATGAGAGAAGCACGCTGGAAATGGCTGCCAAAGTGTGAAATGCCCAAACGGTAAGGGAACGACAAATTCCTGACCTAAAAACTTATAAAAATATCTGTGCAAAATAAGGCTAGGAAACCCCCAGTAAGCTGCACCGCAAAGGGGCATGTGATATGTCACGGCCCACCAGCGGGATGCCCAATGGAAGGTAACCATGCCAAAAGTAGCCAGATAACACACCACGCAGGTACATACAAGCCTATGATATGTAAATAGGAGAAGGATAGTCTAGTAATAAGGGTAGACAAATAAATACATATATACCAAGAAAATATAAAAAAAATAACATAGGCTATTAACCATACCAGCCAATTATCTATCTGCTACTGAACTGCAGGCAATCAAATACCTTATCAGCAGGCACTGTGTGGTAAGATAACACCAACACTACAACTGGCCAGCATTGAAAACAAGCCTGGGTACCCGGGCTTATATGCTAGGGAAAGTATAAATACAGCCTCAATACAAAATTTAAAAAAAAAAGAAGATTTGGCCCTAATCGGTACCTAACAGTAACACCGCCTGTAAACCAGCGATGGAACGGGTTTACTGTAACCTAGTTTAAGCTTGTGGTGTTAGCCCTATCACTGACTCATCCATAGCGACTTTTCGGTGCTAAACCAGAACTCCCGTATAAACGCGTTTTGTCTCGCTAACACCGCGTGATGCATATGGGCCATGGTCCGATCACGTCACCGGGACCAGTGTATGTGTTCCTCCATGCTACTATGTCACTGTTAAGGCATTAAGTCCATAGGCCCAACTGACTGTATTCGGGGTCAGCGATTGGTTAATAATATATCAAAATAAATGCACGCTGCCATAGAATTTTGCGATATGCGTAGTGCAAAACTTGTATTTTATTCAAAATTAAAAGAAATAAAGAACAATTATCATAAACATTGATGCACAAATGCAATATTAATACCGACCCACCCACTGGCGTTCTCTGTGGCGGAGTGTTTAGAGTGTCTGACTTTTTTCTAGCTCAGACTCCTAATCTGAGGGTTGGCGATTCGATTCCCCGTGCCCCCAGCTCTGCCAATTTGGAGTTCCTTCGCTGTGTATAACTTACAGCGTCATCAAAGGCCGGTTGCTCTCATACCCTGTCTATATGTGGTGTGGGTGGGTAAAAATCCCTTGGGTCGGTAAAAGTGTAGGCTTGGGCCTTCTATCGACCAGCAGTGGAGTGGGGAAGACCAGTCGTCTGTGACTGGGATTTCCCCTGCTTGGGACAACTAATGTACCAAAAAAAAGAAAAGAGAGACAAATAAGTGTTCACACTTCATGTCTACCATTCGCTATATCGCTATATCACTGGGGAGGCTAAGGACTAACACGTGTACATATATGCATAAACAATACATGTATTCATAGAGGTGGATAGTCGAACTACATTACGCAGCAAACAGGGTGGGCGACAGCGATTGACCTAATGCATTAATGATGGGCGCCGCAGAGTAGCACAAGCCAAGTTGCAGAACAACTACACTGGTCCCTCACGACAGACCTTCCGTCACTGGGACCAGTGGACATGTTCCTCCGCGCTACTCTGCATATCAACTGAACTAGTCAATCAATCAATCAATAGTTCCGTCCTCTAGTCGAGGGTTGGATGCAATGGTTCTCCACTTGTCCCGATGTTGTGCTGTTCTGATAGACTGTGAATAATTCAAGCCTGTCCACTGTGAAATATTTGTAAACCATGATGTTCTTGGTCTCCCTCTCCCTCTGCTGCCATTCACCTTCCCTTCCAACAATGTACGGTATATTGAACTCTGACGAATGATGTGGCCAAAATAAATAAGTTTCTTTGTCTGTATAGTGGCAAACAAGCTTTTCTTATTTTTAATTTTTCTGAGAACTTCTTTGTTGGTGATCTTCTTTGTCCATGATATTTTCATCATCCTTCGATAAGTCCACATCTCAAATGCTGCTAAACGTTTGTACATTTTCTTAGAGATTGTCCATGTCTCAGCCCCATACATTAGAGTAGACCACACATAACACTGAAGAATACGCTTCCTTGTTTGTATTAATATCTTACTTGATGTTAACACTCTATACATTTTGGAGAATGTTGTTCGGGCTATTGTTATCCTTCTTTTAATTTCTTCCTCACATCTCCCATCATTTGTAATCTTTTGTCCGAGATATATGAATTCGGATACTTGTTCTATGTTTGTGCCATCTATGGTTATATTGACATTTGGTTTATCTGTCTTTTTACTTATAACCATTGTTTTGGTCTTCCTGGCATTCATCTTCATGTTGAATAGTATTCCAGCTTTATTGATTCTATTCACTATATCTTGTAGGTTTTTCTCACTGTCTGCTAGTATTACACTGTCATCGGCATATCTAAGATTGTTGACGTTCATGCCACCTATTGTCACTCCCTTGCAATCTTCAATGTGTCTGAAAATCATCTCTGTGTACAGGTTAAATAGACATGGTGACAATACACACCCCTGTCGAACTCCTCGTTTAATCATAACTTCATCCGATAGGCCCTGCTCCATTTTTATAAATGCACGTTGTGTCCAGTATAAGTTCACAATTAGTTTAATGTCTTTGCCATTGACACCAATATCTTGTAAACATTTGATTAACAGTTCATGATTGACTCGGTCGAAGGCCTTCTCATAGTCAATAAAGCAGGCATAAACATCCTGGTTCACTTCACAATAACGTTCACAAATCATTCTCATATTGAAAATCCCTTCACGTGTACCTCTTCCAGATATAAACCCACTTTGTACGTTACTTATTGGTTCTTCAATTTTCTGTCTGTTTCTCAGTAAAATTATTTTCAGGATCATCTTCAACTAGTCAGCGATTGGTTAATAATATATCAAAACAAATGCCCGCTTTCATAGAATTTGCCGATATGCGTAGTTCAAAACTTTGATATTATTCAAAATTAAAAGAAATAAATAACAATTTGGCATGAACATGGATGCACAAATAGAATATTAATAGTTTATTCCGCGGAAAGAACGGCCGTATTCGATTATCACGACCGTGACTCGGATCACCCGAGTTGCTAGAATTTAGAATCGAACACCGCGAGTGGATTAACAAAATACACGCGCAATAATAAAATACTTTGCTGTAGTTATATCGGGGGGTCGATCTTAAGCATTGGTTATTCATATTAGTTGATTCCGCGGAAACGACGGGCGTATTCGATTATCATGACTGCGACTCTAACACCGCGAGTGGAGTAACAAGTTTGTTTGTTGTTGTTTTACGTCCTAGCAACATCTAAGGTCAAGAGTAACAAAGAATATAGCGATCGGTAGACAGGAAGTGTGAACACTTATTTGTCTCTCATTTTTGCTTGAGTGCAAGTAATTAGCAACACAAGGAATAAATTAGTAGCATGTGGTGAATAAGTGGTCACATTTCCCTGGATCATCATATATTTATGATCCTGTTTGAGAAACTGTGTTGCCTTAATTTTGAAACGGCTCTGGGTTTTACTAGTTTGAGAGTATGGCCCCAGCTGCCTTCTCTTTTATTCAAGGTGAAAAATTGGTTCATATCTATTTTATCAAAACCTTTCATAATTCTAAATATTTCAATTATGTCACTTCTTTTCCTTCTGTAGGACAGGGTACAGTGAGCAATCTTCTTACAGAAAAAGTGAAATATCTCTAAAATCATACCACCTAGAAACAAATCGCTTGGTACACATATAGAAAACATGTTTACCAAGAATATTATATTAAATTGATAAGGTTAGGGTTCTGGATTTCTATTAATTTTGAATAAAACTACCGTTTCGCACTGCGCGTTCCAGCATTAGGCAGCAAACTCAATGGCCGTAAACAATCTTCTTACAGAAAAAGTGAAATATCTCTAAAACCACACCACCTAGAAACAAATCGCTTGGTACACATATAGAAAACATGTTTACCAAGAAGATTATATTAAATTGATGTGGTTAGGGTTCTGGATTTCTACTAATTTTGAATAAACTAAATGTTTTGCCCTGCACGTACTGGCAAACTCAGTGCATTGTCAATGGCCGTGAGCAATGTTCTTACAGAAAAAGTGAAATATCTCCAAAAGGAAGTTTCAATTTCCTAAGCCTTTGTTCATAGGGTAAGTCCTTTATAACTGCAACTAGTTTCGTTGCACGTCTCTGAACCTTTTCGATCTCCAGAATATCTTTCCGAAAAATTGGGCTCCAAATTTGTGGACAGTATTCCAAAATTGGCCTAACTAGAGACTTAAATAGAATGAGAAAATTGTTTTTGTTGAGGCAATGGAAGGTTCTTTTAATTCAGCGGAATCATACCGACCCACCCTCTGGGGAGGCTCAGGACTAACACATGTACATATATGCATAAACAATACCTGTACTCATAGAGGTGGGAAATGAAATCGCCAAAATCCAGCAAATGGAAACGGGAATAGCCCTCTATGGGCGCCACCATTTGTAAACTTGTGTTGTTGTTTTGGGGAGATTTCAGTCACATTGGTGCGCTGATGGCTGCAAATCTGCAGCACTGAATGGGCACCGCTGAAAGCAGTCCCATGAGGTCAGGACTTGGCTTCCGATGGGGAGTGATCAGAGGAATTGGGAGGGTGGGGGGGGAGGAAGGAAAAAGGCAGCCTAAGAGCCCAACCACAGCTAGTCCTCTGAGAGGGCTGGGGGAGGCTGGGTGGTTGGTGTAGTTTTACGCCCCAGTAAGACCCTAGGCCATACCAGGACATGCACCGACTTGTGACAGCGCCCACTCATGGCAACTTTATAGTGCTGCCCCACTGGGAAATCAGGCCGCCGGCACCATGACCTGATGTCCCACACAGTCACATTATCCTGACACTGTGTGCCCAGTCCTTGTCCTGATCTCATAATGCCAAGCACTGAGCAGCAACAGGTACCTATTTTATAAGTCATTGGTTTGACACGACCAGGAT
>CM059202.1:12312259-12373437 GCA_030323885.1 Branchipolynoe longqiensis | reverse complement strand
TGAGTATTACAACTACAAGGGATTCCACTCTATCATATTGATGGCTCTAGTGGATGGTGACTACAAATTCTCCTGGGTCAACGTTGGGAGCAATGGCTCTGCATGAGATGCTCAAGTCTTCAACCGTTCAGAACTGAAGCAGTACATAGAAAAGGAACAACTTGGTATTCCAACTGCAGAACCACTACCGCAAGATGAGCGGGATATGCCTTACTTCATAATTGCTGATGATGCGTTCGCCCTGAGAACGTGGTTGATGAAACCGTTCTCCAAGCGTCACCTAACAATTCCGGAAATCCTCAACTACCAACTGTCCTGGGCCCGCCAAATCGTCGAAAATGCATTCAGGATTCTAGCTCACCCCTACCAGTGCCTCCTAACAACCATGAGACAGAAGCCAGTGACAGTTGTGTCGATAGTGTTAGCATGATCTGCCTACATAATTTGATGCGGATGCGGTACGCACCTCGGCACAATGCAGAGATGGACTAGGAGGGCACCAATCACAACATCGTTCCTGGGGCCTGGAGACTGAACAATCCTCTCGACGGCATCTATGGCGCATGTGGGAACAGAATGACAACAGCTGTGAAATACCAGGAGCAATATCTTAGTGCCTATTACGTGTCTGAGACTGGATCGGTGCCTTGGCAAGATGCTATGATATGAACTATTACAAAGTGTGAACTGTTAATGTGGCTGGTCCACTTGATATGAAATTGTGACAAGAGAATTGTACTTAACATGGACATTTGCAATTATTATATGTGTGTGCCTGTGGACAACATGTGTATTATTGGGAATATGATATGAAAAGAAGCCTAACTAATAATAAAGATATCTTAAATTCATTTAATTTGTTTGTTATTTCTTGTTGGTTATTGTTGCTATAAGAGCTTTACTCTTCAGTCCTTGTATTACATGTGCTATTTATCAAGACGGAGATCTTGTTTTCGGAAAAGGGGGGTAATTTGGTAATTATTCATTATTTAATTTCAGATAATTATTACCTTTATTACAAATAACCATCAACTAAATGGACTAAGTCATAAATATATATTGTAACAAACACAATTTAGTTTTTGTTTCATATTTTTCATATTGTTATTGTCAACAAGTGATAATAAACTCTATGATATGTACACAATCATAACTCTGTTCACAATCACAATCACTCACGATTTACATCATAACTCAATAAACACAATGTACAGAAGTTCAGTTCATGATTTACATCATAACTCAATAAACACAATGTACAGAAGTTCAGTTCACGATTTACATCACCACTCAATAAAAACAATGTACAGAAGTTCAGTTCACAATCACAGAGGCTGCACATCAGGATCGTGTCTGATCCCAACCATTAACGTGGTAAAGCTGAGATCCGCAAGTCCCTTTATGTTTCCGACACTGATCGCTGGTGTGCTGGATGGGCAGGTGGGACCCGTGGTGTTCCAATCGATGGTGTCCCATACTTCGGAGCTGTGCCATCGTCCACTTGTGTACAGAAATTCAGCTCACAATCACAGAGGCTCCACATCAGGATCGTGTCCCATCCCAACCATTAACGTGGTAAAGCTGAGATCCAAGAGTCTGGTTATGTTTCTGACACTGCTCACTGGTGTGCTGTATGGGCGTGCGGGAACTGTGGTGTTCCAGTCGATGTCATCCTGTATGCTGGAGCTGTGCCGTCATCCAGTTGTGGAAGGAAGGGCCGGGTCGGGGAGTCGTCCACACGGTTTTTGAGCCTTCCGGTTGTAATCCCGTCGGCGGCACAGGGAAAGCAGGGAACAGGCCTGGTAGTTGCGGCTGTGGAGGTGGTGCTTGTGGTTGTGGAATTTGTTTCTCTTGTGTTTGTTCCTTCTGCTGTGTCAGTTGTAGGCTTTCCGTCCATAAATGCATCGCCAAGGCAAAACTCTCTGTATAGAACTGTCTCAAAAGTGAGGGGTCAATATCTTAGCGCATTGACCCCAGACACGATCCCCACACCATCGGCACCGACACTTTCTACGGGTGTAGCATCGCTCTTATCTGGCCCTGCATTATTCCAGCCACCTCCTGCTGGTCCTGCAGGTTTGACAGCAATTGTTCAATGTCTGTATGTGGTGTATGTGGGTTTGTCTTCCCCTTGATTGTTGCTGTGGCTGTAGCTGTGGTTGTGGTTGTTGTTACGGTCGATGCTGGCGGCACGGATTGCAACCAGGACTGCAGAGTGACACCTGATCTGGACGGCTGCCGCACGATAGGACTCCTCAGGAAGCCAAAATGGTCCTTGATGTAGATCTCCTGATAGGACAACGCCCTCGCTGTGGCACCGGACTTGACATCGCTCAGTTTTCCCACCTTGGTCCGCATAGAGTCGTACCAGGTGATGAGCGGTTTAGGGTCGTCCAACCCCATCTCCTTCATCTTCTCCCAGGCATGCCTTTTTAATGTGGCGTTCTTAGTCGCTACGTCCTTTTACATAAATGTAGTTATTTAACCGTAATCACTCCGACATCTTGATGTGCTGCTCACTTGTCAGAGCTAGAGCATCCAGCTTCTTATGCTTCACTGCCGTTTTCCCCTGTGACAACTGGACTGGTGGAGGCAGCATCACAGCACATGGAGGCAGCGACACGACCCAGGCAGATTCCTCCTCTGATGACAACACCGAAGTTGAGGGTGATGGTGGTGGTCTTCTCCATGTTTTGATGACACTTTGTGTGGGGTGGGCTCCTTCTGCGCAACCCTCTTCAATGCTACTCTCTTCCCAGTTGGTTTGGTCATGATGAGATGTGTAGTCGCTATCTGGGAGTAGTCCATGGGTGGTCTGGGCAGTCCGGAGTTGAAACCGGGGTGAAACCGGGGTGAACCTAGGATCGTCCGGGCTGTCCGGGGATGGTCCAGGGCTCGTCCGGGGTTGTCTGGGGGGTCTCCGTCCAAGTCCGGGGGAAATCCGTGGATACACCGGAGAGTCCGTGCATGGTCCGAGGTCGATCCTGGGTTGTCCCGGGGTCGATCCGGGGTAGTCTGGGACTGATCCGTGACTACTCCTTGGATACACCGGGTCTGGCCGGCTCAGTCCAGGGCGAACAGGCCTCTGGTCCGTGGCTAGGCCGTGGCTAGTCGGGCGGGGTAGGTGTGACAGCGAGCCGAAAAACTACCAAACTAGCGATTTTATCTGGGGCTGTCCGGGGGAGTGGTCCAGGGGTGGTCCGGCTAAAAATCCAGGGCTCCTCCGGGTAGGTGTAACTTGGGCTTAAGCATGTAGTAGTTGATCAACAGGGCAGACTACTAGAATGTCATATTTAAGTAGATGTTATATATCTAATTAAAGCTTGTGCCATTTAGTCAGAGCAGAGGCCAGGTCGCCAAACAATATCACTGAGTCAAATCGGAGTCTGTTTGGGGGAGAACATACATCAAGGAAAAACAGACAACATTTAGCAAGCAAACACAGTATTTAGCAATGCATTATACACTTGTTCAAACAAGTAAGAACTAATCAATCTGACAACATTTAGGCAAAGCACGCAGCAATGTAATTCTATATATTTTACTTGAGAATCCTTTAATAGCAATGTAATTGTAAGCTCTGTCGTATCATACCAGACTACAAAATATGCCTTCTCTAACAGTTATCATTACCCCATATTCTGCCATTTAGTATATAATTTATATTTTAATTCACGACACTCGGACAAAGGAAGCATGAGTCAGATGTAACAACAAATCATTTATTGATTCAGAGAATCATATAACTTGGTAATGAAAGTTCATATAAACATGCCGCTGGGGAGAACAGGAGGCTGGCTCCGAAACGAGGTGTCGCTATGGTAGACACCTGAAGGCGGCTGGCACCTTGGGACCAATGTGTATCAATGATGAAGGTGGTCCAACGTTTAATGTTCAGGCTAGTTGCCGAGTCAGTGCCCGGAGCGAGATATGATCACAGCGTCACAAATCAACAATCAAGAAATAAACAAACAATTTTCAGCACTTAACCCAACATTGAGGAAAGTGCTGAGGGTGCCTTTGAAATTGGCATGTCAGTCAAGTACTTTTGTACTGCATTGCTTGATCATGAGCCAGCCTGTTTTAAGTCATGTAGTGGCAAGTTGGCGGCACCTCTTCTGAGGCTGTGTAATATGTACAAGGGTGGATCTGGCATTCCAACTGATGCCGCAATGTTAAGTACTCTTACGAGAGCTCATGAAGTTAGATAGTCTCCGAAGGGAGAACGAATGCTGGTGCATCCCATGGGACATCAAGCCGAGTAGCGTATGTGTTCCAGGCTGCCACTGGACAACATATGGAGGAAGGTTTAGCGGGCAGTGAAAATCGGAGAGGTGGGCTAGAGCGAGGCCGTTTCTTTGTGGAGTGAAATTCCACTATCAGCGCATCATGTACACGGTGGACATCATCGAACATGAGTGTATGTGGGCCACTCTCACATTCTGACTTGGCTGTTAAGTTACTTTTTCTTACTAGTGTCATGAATCCTATCACTAATGCGGCAATAAAGACTGCAGCAGTCTGGCCCAGTCGTCTAAGGAACAGAATTATCCTCATCAACTCATCTGGGCACAATGGAATGGCCCTGTGAACTAGATGATCAGAGTTATGCAACAGGCCTCTCTTAAGAGTTTGCAACTCGTATGACTGGAAAATGGCCGGGGATTGTATCAATGGGCCAATACAGGATTTCACCGAACTCAGGTAATTTTCGGCAGAGTCCGGGGCTTTGAGCCTGAGTGCAAGGTATGACCTGTATGCTAAAATGTCATACAATGTCGGGTTGAGAGGTGACACGCTGTGTTCCAGACAGAATCTGACATAGACCTGTATGTGTATCTTCCTGTTTCTCCGTGTCCCGTCGGCCAACGCCGCTGTAGTAGTGTGTAATTGGAGACTAGACTTTGGTGCGCGGCTATGGAGTAGCCTGTAGTGGTAAAAAAGCAAAAATAAAACGACATTGCTAGACATCAAATCCTCATAACTCAAAGTCAATCAGATCAAGATCAGGACTAATTGTGATCTGTTGCAACCCCCTCTTTGCTATCTGTTCAGTAACCATCGCACTTGCTGCATCATTTAACGGAGCCCTACACAGGGCATCTGCAAATATGAGTTCAACACCTGGTTTGTAATTAACAACAATATCACAGTGATTCTGGGCAGCTATTAGCCATACCTGATGTGCACATGTGCAGAGAAACCGGTCCCTGCCAGACCAGGAGGACAGTACTTGCTGAGAGGTTTGGTTGTCAGTGTTAATTACAATCACAAATTCATGAGGATGCGGAGGGAGAAGGCAACTCTGGGCCACTACCAAGTTGAACGCTTCTAACTGTGTGATTATTGGAATCGCATCCCTAACCTCTTCAGAGTACAAGACTGAATAACATTTCTGTTGCGAGAAAGCCCCTCTGGCCTCTACTCTAGAGTCACATTATATCACTCAACTTGGTGGAGGCGCTGGGGGAAGTAAAATGATGCTGTTGCAGCTAGAAGTGAATCTTATGAACCAGTCTAGATCCTTCAACATCAGAGGGGAGAAAGGATGTTGGCCTACATTAGGTGCAGCCCTTAGAGCTGCAAGCACCCTGTTCATGAAGCGTGTTGCTGGCTTAACGCACTTCGCTATATGTACAACTTCCCTGCCAAGCTCTACAATTGTTTTCTTGAGGCCGTCTGCTTTAATTTCCACTCACTACACTCTTGCAAGACTTCCTGTATTTTCTCTTGTGGCAGCGTCAGAGTCATTTCTAACGCGTCAATCGAGAAACCTAACCAGATTAGCTTTTGGAAAGGAGAGAAGCATTTCTCGAGGGCCAACGTTAACCCAATGTTTTGCGTTATCTGATGGAAGCAGTCAAAGGCTTCAGTCGCTCTTTCTTTAGAGACTTCCACACCCACAAAGTCATCTATGTAGCATATTGAGAAAAAACCCCGAACCCTCATCAACCAGACCATGGCCCTTGTCATCTGAGCACAGGCTAGCGCCAACGTCCGGCAGCCAAATGGGGGTGCCAAGTCTATATAGTATCTGTTCCCAACCATAATCCCGAGCAACCGAGTTGACAAAGGGCATACCCTCAGCTGTACGTATGCCCTTGAGAGGTCGGCAGACCAAATCCAGGCACCTGGCCCTAGCATCACTAGTCGATCAGTAAGAGTAGTAACTGATGGAAGGGAGAACGAGAAAGGCTGTCCCTGAAAGAAACCCCTCTGAATTCCCGCATTCACACTCCTGCCTAAGGGAAAACTAAGATCGAGGATCACCCTCCGAGCTTCAGAGTTTTTCTTAGGACGTGTCATGAGTGGGCTGATTTGGAAACAAGGCTCAAAAGGCGGGTCTGTGAACGGGCCCAGGATTGCCTTATGTCTGCACTCTTTCTCAAGGAAACTGGTAATATGAATATCATGCTCTGCATTAGCCGCATGATTAATCAATGTTGGAGTAGGGATGTAATTAGCAGTATAATCTATTGGCCAGCCAAATGCTAGAAAATCTACTAGTTGGTTATCTGGATAGTGCTCCAACTCACTATGCCAGGCAGGAATGTTAAGATCAGATGAAATTCATATTTTTTCATGAAGATAATTCGGCATTGCGGATGCCCTTACGGCATCATAGGTGTTCAAAAACTCAGGAACAATGCTCAGAGCCCCCGGCACAGCCCTTGGCCAGAACTCATCAAGGTCTTTGCTGAAAACCTCCGGAGACGGCAGCGCCTGCCTCCTGTGTTGACTGGAACCTGGAAATAAACTCAGTGCACCAGAACTAGTATTGAAACAGTTGTATTCTATCTCTATCGGGAGTATCGGTAGAGAAACTGACTCAGGCATGAAAGGTGAGATAACTCGCTCATGTGCAAGCGGTGACATAAGAGTGCACTCTGCCAACATAGGCGAACTGCACAGCTGTGCGTCTGACACCAGCGTGGACACTGGGTCAACCCCCCGACGCACCCCCCCTTCTGCTGAGAGAGGGAGGGACAACAATGGTAATGCAGGCAATGGAGACACATTCTTAACAGTTGAGACAGGTGTTAAATGGAATGGAGTAGATGATAACTGAGAGGTGTTCAATGTTGGCATGACCTGTGACTGGGTCGGGAGTATTTCAGTAGAGGCTTGTGGCAACTGAGCCATTACTATGCTGCATTCAGCGATAGGTTGAGTGTACACTGGTATGTGCACGTGTGTGTGCCTGCTGCCCTGCAGCACCTGTGGATGTGTGAGATAGGTGTGTGTGTAACAGGCCTGGGGTTCGTTGAAGCGAGCACCAGTGTAGCATGTGATGAAGAGGATTCAGATACCCTACCACATTTCAACACATTGTCTTGTGACGTTAGTACTGGGGTTTCCTGACCCAAGCAGACCTCAGTGAAATTGGGAATCGAACTTACAGCGGCACCTTGTACAGCTGGTGTCTCGGCCCCTTTCTTGTCATTAAACGCCCTTCTTTTTAAGCAATCTTGCTCCTTGTGCCAATGTACTCTTTTTAGACGATATGCACACCAGGCACATACGTGCAACATTGTTGCTGGCAGTGTCCCATGAGTTGCAGTGAACCCTTCCCCAATTCCAGTTCATACATGGCCTCCCGTCAATGTCTTTATTGTACTCATTTCTTGAGTTTATCGGGCCCACTCCTGCCACCGGGGCTGTTGAAACAAAACGTTGGGTCTGAGGCACGGCTTGAACTGGGCTATATGCATGATACTGCTGGGAGAAAAAGCTAGGTGCTGCCCTCCCTGCTGCCATACAAATATCTCTCTGCAAGTCTTTAATGGCTGCCTGGTCTTCCCACCCTCGAGGAAGTCGCCCATCGGAAATTAGCTTAAAAACCCTTTCTGACCAATGTCTGCACACAGGCCACTCCCATAAAGTGGCCATGTGCACAAGTTCTTGTTCATGCTTGAACAGGTGAGGCAGCCATGATGGAGGCAGTGAGGGCCAGGAAGCTAATGTGCGTAGCGCAGCGAAATACTCTGGCCACGACGCCTCCCCTTGTGAAATGGACTTAAAAGCCTCACCCCGCGTGATATCGAGATATGGTAGAAAACCGGTACCTTTGGGCTTCCTGAATGAGGACACCGGGTCCAGTAGAATGTCAGCTATGGCTGCGGCAGCCTGCTGAGCATGCCCCTCGACACCTTGTTGTGGACGTGCGACCGAAATAGTAGGGCCCACGGGCTGTAACACCTCTGCCAAGTAGTAGTCAGATGCCTGGCCTTGCTGTTGTGGTGACTGCGCTCTTTGCCAGGCAGTGTCAGGTTGCGGTGGGGGGCGTACAATTACGGGCAGTTGTTCCCGAGGCAGTGGGAAGTCTGGCGAAGAAAACGTAGTATTAGCAGTGTGTAAGACATTTGGTGACTGACCTGGCAACATGCGACGAGGAGCTGCTACAGTTTCAAGGACATTCACCCGTGTTGCCAAGTCTTGAGTTACCTTTAGTACTTCTCTCTGCAAATCCAGCACGGTTGCCATATCTGACCTTGTCACCGGTGCGTCTTGTGTTGAGGTGTCAGTAGTCTGTGGTGACACCGGACCGAGCTGAGATGTGAACCTTGCTTGTGACACCAAAGTCCTTGCAGCCCTCCTCAGTGACTCCCTACGGAGCTGCGCCCGTTGTAGCGGTCTTCCCACACTATTAGACGGTGGCATCTCGAGTTCTGAAGTGAAAGAAAGGCAAGTGAAAATGTTGTTGCTCGAATGAGAGTCATGGAAGAAGTGACAGAATGGCGGACAGGAAACGAGGTCAATGCCGAGGTCAACCTTTGCCTGGTGTGTGAATTAAACATGTTGCCTCGTCAACATGCCTAATAAGTTACTATATTTACAATATTCACTGCCACCAGTATTTCATCAGATATATATAATTTGGTTCTTCATATACAACGTAACTGCATGCAGTTTTGAATGGGAATATTGCTGGCTCGTCCCTTCAAAAAAGGTCCACTTTTATATTTTGAAAAGTCTAATTTTAGCTGGATTAGAGGAAGTATCATGATAATAAACACACGCATTTAATCATTAGAATCAAATAAATATGTGGTACTCCATACAAAAAATGGTTGCATATGAATATCCTTAAACTTTCACAATAGTGTTATTGCAACAACTGTTAAGCCGCCTCAGCTTATGTTATTAGCATGGACTTACGGTTTGTTTGTTGTTGTTTTACGTCCTAGCAACATCTAAGGTCATATCAGGACGGGTACCGACTTGTGACAGTGCACACTCATGGAAGATTTATAGTGCTGCCTCACTGGGAAACCAGGCCACCAGCACCATGACCTGGTATCCCACTCAGTCACATTATACTGACACTGAGCACACCAGTCCTTGGCCTGTCCTAATAATGCCGAGCGCCTGGCTAGGAAGTGACAAGCACCAATTTTTAAGTCATTGGTTTGACTCGACCAATGTTCGAACCCACGACCCCACGATCTACCAGCACGGGAGACGGACGCTCCGGGGTCTTATTGTATGTATATTATGTTATATTGTACCAGACGGGATGGCTGAATGAGTTAGAGCATCCGTTTCCTGTGTTGGTAGAATGTGGGATCGTGGGTTTGAACCCTGGTCGAGTCAAACCAATGACATCAAAATTGATACTTGCTGCTTTCTAGCCAGGAGCTGGGCATTATTAGCATAGGGTAAGGAGCAGTGGAATGAGGAAGACCAGTCATCTGTGACTGAAATGTCCCCTGCTTAAACAACTAATGTACAAAAAACACCAACAAACAACTATAAATGCATGCATGGAAGTTCTTTAACTATTAAATTATCTAAAAATAAAAGGCATACATCTAAGAAGCTACATTACTTCCATTGCAGCGCCAAGAACCACTCACTCAAAATGTGAAAATCTTGGTCAAATAAACGTCCAATGCAATAACAACGAAGTCATTGAAGTGACATATGTATTTTATGGATGCATTGATCAAGGTCGTTGCAAAGAGGCTTCAAAAGGGAAGCCAGACGTGCACTGTGCGTCTAAAGGTTCACTGAATGTTGCCAGGACTTTGTGTGATGGTCGCTATGAATGCAATGTTAATGCAGGAAACAATCTCTTCGGCGATCCTTGTTATTACATCCCAAAATACCTTGAACTAGCATACTTGTGTCATCGTAAGTTTGTTGTAACAGTACTTATTTGAAATATAGTTTCAAGACATTTACTGCCTTCATTCATGATAATTTGTAATTCAGCTGGTGTAAGAGATTGAAAGGACTAACATATAGCTGCCCCTTACTCCACTACAATAATATATTGAAAATGTTTGTTTATTGTACATGTTGATGTTAATACTAGTGTGAGCATTACACAAACTAAGTATATATAGTTCTGCTACATGTCCAGCTGAGTTAGATACACTGTTTAAACGTCTGCATGCATGATGGTAGGTTTTGGATTGTGCAAATAATCTAGACAATTACCATCAATTAAATGGCCGACATTTACAGAAGCAAGAAACCTAGAATACCATATTTACTTGAATATAAGTCATCTTGAATTCTAAGGTCATCTTATACTTGTGATACGCCACAAGGAAGTATGGATGGGGCCCAGGACGACAGGGATGGGGCACAGGATGACATGTATATATATATGTATATGGTCGATTCTCCAAAATTGTTTTTTGACAAATATCACTCAAATTGGAGTGTTGCCTACAAATACATATTTCAGAAACACAGTTATGGCATAACTTGATTATATCTGTGAACACTTAGGGAATATACTACTTCCATTAACTAGATAGAATATCAGATTGATTGAGTCTGTTGTGGTTTTTCCACAGATGGTTCAATTTCTTGAAGTGTATTAATGTTTCAATCCAACAACAGCCAGGAGGCAGGAGAATGAAACACTGTATATAACGTAGTTAGTATGGTTGGATACCTCGATGCACTCCAATGCGAGAAGGAGTGCTCGGGCTTCCACAGTGAAAATAGAGCTCTGCAAACTGGCCTTGAATCTGTGCATGCAGTCCTTGGTATTCGAGTGGATGTGTTCCAGACTTCCTCAGTTCCATGAGTCGAAGGATAACCGACGGCTTCCTCAATGACCATGGGGGATGTTCTGGGACTTTGGCATCCTCCAACATGTCCAAATCCATGCATAAGGGTTCCAAATGAGGTTCCATTCGGAGTCTCAGTGGCCACATGTAATTCGGCCTGGCTTCATAGCTGGATTCATCATGTGGCTCGAATAGACAATTGTGTGCAGGATTCAATGCACCAGTTTTTATCTTAACTACATATTGCATGGCCAGTTTAATTCTCCTGTTAAGTGATGGCTCGTTGGCTTCGACGTAGAGGCTCTGAACTGGTGAGGCGCTGAAAGCCCCAAGGGCCAAGTGCAGCCCCTGGTGGTGGACCGTGTCTAGGAGCCGAATATACAATTTCCTTGCGGAAGCGTAGATAGAATATCAAGTCAATAACAAATTACCTAAATATCAAGGCCAGTTTGGAAACCACCTCTCCATATTCACTGATGGTTCGGAAGACCAAAGCCGAGTAGCTGCTGCAGCATTATGCCGACTGAGCAAATTTGGCGTAGGCTTGCCCGATCAGAGCGCGATTTTCACAGTGGAAGCCGGAGCACTCCTTCTCATCTTGGAGTGTATTGAGGTATTCAACCACACTAACTATGTCATATATAGTGATTCGTTATCCTGCCTCCTTGCTGTTGCTGGCCACAAATATATAAAAAACAAACATTTCTCACTGTGAATATGGCCTATGGTGCGACATGGCGTAAAGCAACCACCAATCAATCAATTAAACCTAAATATCCACAGGAACTTGTCAGAATCTTCCATATAAACAAAGGTAATTTTGGTTAAAACATTTAGTTCCCATTTCGTCAATCACTTCACCAAGAGCCTTGACTTTTTTTAAATGTTGTCTTCACAAACTCTGTATCCTAGTGGTTGAGCTTGCTTGCATCAACATGGCCGACTATGTTGCCATTGAGACAATTGGTGTAAAAGTTGTCTCTCGCTAGTGCAATTTTTGGTCCAGGTACCATCCATCGACGTAGCGCTCTTTCACTTTCCATCAAGTTGACTGCCCAACCGTCTCCTTTCACAATCTTGTTGTTTTGATTATATGTGTAATGGATGGTTTGTCTTATGCACAATCCAAACACCTCGATCGAAATGTCTAGTGACTTCGGGAAGTTCCTTCTTTTATTTGGCAATGTCTCGGATGTGAATTGGCAACCAATGTGTGTAATTGGTGTGGTCGAGGGCGTAGAACTATGGAGCCAATGTAGATATTGCAGATAGGTAGAGTGAGATGCTTCCGTGATGTAAAGACCTCACTTATAAAAGTTTGTTTTATTTAACAACTCCTCTAGAGCACATTGATTTTTATCATCGGCTATTGGATGTCAACCATATGGTCATTCCGACATATTTCTTTGGACAAAACCTGTTGCCACCACATAGGCTACTCTTTCCGATAAGCAGCAAGGGATCTTTTATATGCACTTTCCGACAGACAGGACAGCACATACCACAGCATTTGATGAACCATGGACTGCATGCAGAGATTCAAGGCCAGTTTGCAGACCACCTCTCCATATACACTGATGGTTCGAAATACCAAAGCTGGGAAGCTGCTGCGGCAGTCTGCCGACAAAAGAAATTTGGTGTACGCTTCCCCGAGGAGAGTTCGATTTTCACCGCGGAAGCCCGAGCACTCCTGTGATCTTGAACCTTGTCTAATTCCTCACTCTGATCTGAAACCACTAATAGCCACCCACATAAAATCCAAATGGCAACATGAGTGTGATGAAAACATTAATGAACTTCAAGAAATTGAACCATTGTTGGGAAAACCTCCCCAGACTCATACAGTCCTTAGCCGCTGCCGTATTGGCCACTCATGGCTTACAAATGTTTTTCTGCCCAAGGGGGAGACTCCCCCTTAATGTATTGGGTGTCAGTTCACGCTGACAGTCAAACACATTTGACTAAGTTGTGTTAATTTGTTGGCCCTGTGCCAACAATTTTACACTGCAGACAGTATGCATGATTGATTGATTGATTGAATGGTGGTTTCTTTACGCCGTGTCGGCAGCATAGGCCATAATCACGGCGAGAATAGTTTGTTTTGTATTCAACCATCACTTTTACCTATAATGTAAAAGCATACAATAAATTATGTGTCAATAGACACTTATGAATTTTTAAGAGCTCACAATCATATAATTAAATAAAATAGATGAAAAATGTAATTGATAGAAATTGTTTTAATGAATGTATGACCTTTTTACTAAAGTAAAACAAGAAAACACTTTAGCCTTTTGCAGGCCAGCTGGTCTGTAACCGCCTCATATAGTTTACTAAATAAATTCTATCAATTAGCAATACAACTTTTCATTCTTTTACGGGAATTTGTTTTCCTTGGCCACAAATATATAATTGTGAGCTTGTCAATTTAATGAGTGTCTATTGGCACATAATTGATTGTCTGCTTTTACATGTAAAAGCGATGGCTTGAACAAAAAACAAACATTTCTCACCTTGAATATGGCCTATGCTGCTGACGCGGTCGCATGACTACAACACCAGATAACCAATCTCGCTGAGGGCTTCAATGCAAGAATCGATGACATTCAGCGAAAGACCCAAAATCAATGAAAATCATGGTCAGTTACACCACACCATATGCGACGTATGTTGACACCTCGTGTGTCAAAGTCCGATGACAGCAGTACGGACAAAGAAGGTCGAAGACACTCACGGGCCCCTACATGCCAACGCTTGCCACTTCATCACATAAGTGCAAAATAGAACTATGATAACCAACGTGATAAACACGATCATAGACAAAATCGTGAATTTGAGCCAGCTCTATGCCGCACAACACAGCACAACATTGTGGTAAGACACAACCCAGGCAAGGATATCACTCTCAGCTACATGTGCTTGACAAAACTGCAAATAAGATGGCGACTAATATGCTTGCAGAGTGCGGAATACAACCAATGTTGTGGGCTATGACGACTCCCTCATCGCAACCTTGTAACTAACCTGGGATTCGTAGTAATACTTTGCCTCTCATCCCAGGTTACTCCACCAACACCACAAGTGACTACTAAAACAATCGCAACAAGACTATCCCCTCTATCTGGAGGAACAAGCACGTGAATACCTGTGATACTTGAAGACACATCAAGCTGATCTCCATGACCACAAATCCCCATCCAATGTCATGAAATACATAAGCGGAACCCAAACCTGGGTTCTCTCACTTGGAGGATCAACTTAACTTGAAACACTCATGGCTAAGGGCATACCTCTCATGAAACTGGTTCTTAGCATTGAGGCATGGCTTTATACCTGTCCAGGACACAGCTACATCTTGATGCGTCGGCCTTCATAACGATGGATGGCCTTCCCCTCCAACCCCGAGCCCTGCTCGATGCACTATGAGTTGCCCTGTCCGTGGTGGGCCACCGGCACCAGGTGCCATCAATCTGCACAGCCTTCATAGTGGCGGTGCACAAACCCATGCCAAACTCGGGTCATCCTTGACGACATAATACACCTTGGCAACCGACTTCAAATGCCGTCTAGACAGGCTCACCTAGACCTCAGCTGTGGTTCCATCAACACCTATACTACGGGATCCTTTGTTTACCATCCCACCCACCCAAGCTGTAAGATAGCTGATGGGTCAAGTTCTGTAAGCCTTAAATTACCTACAAAACTCAATCATATCTTGAAACCTGTTATGTAACATTAAGAAACTACGGTAATAATGTCCAATATATAATACGTTGGTCTTGTGTCTTTCAATTGTACATGTTACGAGAACATGGGTAATTGAATATGCACAAACAATGTCCTCCTTTCAATACAAAGAAGCATTTCTATTAATAGATTGTCTTGCCGCCGTTTAGACAAGCGTGATGCTTAGCGTCGTATTTAAATAACAGACTAGCCCATGTGAAAGTACGATGTTTGAACACTTTGACTTCTGGATACTGAATGGTTTATTCACGGCCTAGGGCACGCTTGACCCGCCGGCTAAACTTTCCATGACGTCATCTCATTAGCATATACCTTTGTCTCAACCTCTGCATCTCGTTAACATATATTAACCACACACCTGTACGTCTATTACGCATATATCACATCCCCCCTCAAAGTATTTCTGAAACATGAAATGTATCAAAATAATCATGACAAACACACAATATACAATAAAATATATGCCTACTTAACTTCAACACAAGTCCTTGCAATGTCTGAGCGCTCAATGCACTTAAGTCCTCAATGTCCGGCCGTAATGCCTGACGTCATAACATGTCCATCAGATATCATATACTAACGAAAACATCTGAAATAAACTTAATCCTACACTGACCTCCTACCGGTCTAACCCGCTCACCGGCCTTATCAGCCGACCTGACCTACTTAGATTAGCCGCACTGTTTACATTCGGCACTGATGCTGACCCAGTTTGCGTCTGCCCGACCAGCTCGGGGCATCCCCCCCACAGGCGCCCTGATAATCTGCACCCGGTTACGATACAACATATTACCCGACTCGTTCAAAATTTGATATTCTCTCCCAGAAAGACCAGTCCGTCCCAAAATAACCCCTTTTTACCATTCCCCAGCATGATATTTGTACTTTACATTATCTCCCACTTTCATAGGCTTGTGAGGCTTACCACACTTCCGGTCATGAAATGCTTTCTGACTTCGCTGCTGTTTGGCTGTCTGGCTTCTCTTCGGATGTTGCGTTTCGGGCACTAAAATTTCCTCCGCCATAATCAACCTGCCCCTCAACCTCCTGCTCATTAGCAGCTGCACCGGAGATGCATTTAAGACGGACAACGGAGTATTACGATAGTTTAGCAAAGCTAACTGGAAATCAGACCCATTTTTCTCATACTTCTTTAACATGTCCTTGACTGTCTGCAGAAACCGTTCCACCTGCCCATTGCTACGAGGATACTGTGGACTGGAATACACGGCCTTAAACCTGACTGACAAGCATCTACCTGAATCACAATAGGTTTCTTAACATTATAATATGATAACACAGGAGCAGTTCTTAACTTCTCCTTCAACTTATCGAACGCGCCCTGCTGTTCGGCTTGCCAGTGCCACGCCACATCCTTAGCCAGGAGCATGTGTAGTGGCTTAGCTATCTCGGACATGTTGGGTATGAACTTGTGTACATATCCAACCATGCCCAGGAACCTTTGGACGCCGTGTTTGTCATGCGGCTCTGGCATGTCAACTATTGCTTGTATTCTGTCTGGATCAGGCTTCACACCCTGCTGGGTAAGTTGATGACCTACATATTTCACTGTAGTTTTGCATAGCAAAGACTTAGCATCATTTAATTTCAGATTAACGACCTAGCTCGGTCCAACACAGCTCGGAGCCGCTCGTTGTGCTCCTCAACCGTTGACCCATATACCAAAATATCATCCGTGACTATCCCGATGCCGGGTATATCACCCATGACACAATGCATTTCCTGAATAAAAATGTCACCGGCTGTTTTGATGCCAAAAGGCAAGAGGGTATAGCTGTACTGGCCCCATGGAGTATTGAACATGCACAAACGTGAACTTTCGTCATCGAACTCTATCTGCCAATATCCTGTCTTTGCATCTAAAACTGAAAAATACTTTGCATCTGCCGTTTTGGCAATAATTTTGTCAATTGTTTTGGTAGGAAAAGGCCCTCTCTTTATCGCCTTGTTCAACTTAGTAGGATCCAGACAAATCCTGATCTTGTTTTTTTTTTTTACGATCGTTATAGAATTAACCCACTCGGTAGGTTCATCCTGTTCAACTATGACACCTAACTCAACCATGCAATCAAGCTCACTTCGTACCTTACTCTGAATGGCAAACGCAATCCATCTAGGCGGATCAATGACAGGTTGAATAGATTTATCGACATAAATGATAGCATTTGCCTTGATCAACCCAAACCCTGAAACACATCTTTGTGTTCGCTTGCCAGCTTCTCCGCCCGAGCGCTGGGACTGTTCGTCGGCTCGGAAATGTTTGTTGGCACAGCGCAGTGCACCTCATCCACATGCACCAGCAGGTTCAAAGTCACACAAGCCTGCTTGCCCAAGATGTGCTGACACTCCGGTACCACTTGGAACTTAAGCACTCTGTCGTTGAGAACGTGACCAACAAACACCTGGTGTTCATCAGCCGCCCTGGAGCAACTCTGTCGAAGAGGTACCTCGGCAGTACGTTCGCCTCCGAACCGGTGTCGAGCTTGAACTTGACAGGACAACCGTTCACCCAAACGATCGCATGCCACAGCTCGACATACTGACCAGCACCACGGTCGACGGCACTGACAAACAGATCCGTTGCCAGCACGTTGACCTCCGCCGGATCCAGGTCTTGCTCAGCATTGTGAGGGTTGGGCTCTTCCATGGTAAGCTCATTGACCCTGCCCTGCCTGCTCCTGCAGACCTTACCGAAGTGTCCGATCTTCTTACAGGCTATGCAAGCCTTTCCTTTCGCTGGGCAGACTCCCCAGAGGTGTTCATATCCACAGTTCTGGCAGCGGATCTTGAACTCTCCAGCACCAGCGCCGCCGGCATTCCAAGATGGCAATTACCAAGATGGCGTCGCTGATGACTGAACCGCCGGCACACCGGTACGCGCATTAGCATAGTTCCGAATGAAATCAATCTCCTTACTTTCCATGTCTGATTTAGTGTCATCCAACAGATCTGAACTAAATTCACTCATTTCACACATACTAACACATTTTCCCAATGTTAACTCCGTAGTTTGAAGCATTTTGTTCCGTAAGTTCACATTCTTTACCCCAGCCACTATCCGATCGCGCAACAGCGACTCCTCCACCGTACCATGTTCACAATCCTTCACCCTGTCTCTCAACGCCATGATGTATGTGGCCATATTTTCCGTAGCCTGATTATTTGAATTAAACTTATATTGTGTGATAATGAGACTGCATTTACCGACAGAGTAAATCCGAAACGCTTCCGTAAGCGGCACGATCTTATCTTGATCAGCGAGAGCGATATCCATATTGGCGAAAACCTTTTGAGCCTCCTCACCAGCAACGTGAAGAAAGATGCAGCATTGCACTCGTTCTGTCTTCAATACGGCACCTGCCGCAGTAGCGTAAATATCATATGCTCTGATCCATGTTTTCCAGTTTGATCTCGCGTTGTGGCTGAGGACAAGCTGACCAGGCGGCCGCAAACCCGGCAACGTATTAGCGGGCGGCATTCTTCCTCATCTGACACCATGTGAAAGTATGACGTCTGAACACTTTGACTTCTGGATACTGAATGGTTTATTCACGGCCTAGGGCACGCTTGACCCGCCGGCTAAACTTTCCTTAATGTCATCTTATTAGCATATACTTTTGTCTCAACCTCTGCATCTCGTTAACTTATATTAACCACACAACTGTATGTCTATTACGCATATATCACAGCCCACTTTTCAGCTCACTTCAACCTTGGCTGCGTTCCATCAATGCCTTACTACGGGATCCTTTGTTTACCATCCCACCCATCCAAGAAGTAAGATAGCTGATGGGTCAAGTTCTGTAAGCCTCAAATTACCTTCAAAGACTCAATCATATCTCGAAACCTGTTATGTAACATTAAGAAACTACGGTAATAAAGTCCAATATATAATACGTTGGTCTTGTGTCTTTCAATTGGAACATCAATAGCTCACTCAACCTGGCAGGGCATTTCAATATAGGAAGTGGCCATTTTAGATTCTGATGCCCGATGCAGTGTAAGTTCCTGAAATATAACACAGATCGTACTAAGGTTTTGACAAACTTGTATGTCACCCAATTAGCTCTACTTTTGGAGAATCGGCTGGATGCATATGCATGCAAATATACGTGATTATTTAAATATACCAAGTATATGTACACCTATATATATATGGTTGTAGAACACAGTGAGGGGCTGGCACCCACTGTATAGTTGGGGTAAGCCTACATCCAGATATTTCCTTCAAAGCTACCCCTCAACTTATTCTTGAAGACTTATATTCGCGTATATAATAGGCCATGGGCTAGGAATGACCCACATGCACCCCACCCCCACATCTTAATGAACCAAGGATTTTTGAATAGCTTAGGATGTCCTGAATATGAAAAGGAATTTCAACAGTGAAAATATAGGGATGCAATACCTGTTAGGGTCATTAATATGAGGATACCATATAATTGCGGCAGGCACAGCTCATTATATTAGGCCATTGGCTAGGAATGGCCCACATGCACCCCACCCGGCATATCTTAATGATCCAAGGTTTTTTTTATAGCTTTAGGATGTCCTGAATATGAAAAGGAACTTTAACAATAACAGTGAAAATATAGGGATGCAATAGCTGTTATGGCCATTAATATTAGTATAATGTATAATCGCAATGTGCAAGACTTGATTTGCTATGCTGACATAATGTAGTATTATCAGATCACATTTAACACAAACACATTATATATAGTATTATTCAAAAGAGTGTATTACTTGTTTATTTGGCATATGAACCATATCAATATGATAGAATATAAGCACATGGACTATCATCCCCCACTCTTGATAGCAATAATTTCCATAACAATTCAATTAAAAGTTAGTAATTTGCAAAGTTGTCATGATGAAAGTCATATATCAATACAAAGGTGAACACATTATTATATATTCTTATAATACTGACATTTCTACATTCAATAGAACATATGAAAATGGCAAATATTATTCAGTTACAAAACTATGCAAGTAAATTATTTGTTATCGATCATTACTATACCTATCATTATAACAGTCTACATCAATAAGTGTAAGGGGTGCCCACAGTACCACAAATGACAACAACATGTTTGTGACTGATGTGCGCTTTAATCTGTAACACAGTGAACACTGAAAGATGAACAATATAAGCTTTCACCAAGAATAAAGTTAACCCATACAGCTTTCACGTTTCACTGTATATCTTTACACATTGCACTGTGCTGGTTACAACATAGACTGATTAGCATTACACACAGTTGCAAGCATGAAGTTACCTCAGCCCCAGCTCTATAGTCTTTACTGAGGTGTATTCAGCACTTTAACTTTGTCATAGTAATGGGAGACTTGAACTATACAATCTGTTATTAAATGTATATAACATAAATGACTTCTATACAACCTGCAGAGCGTAATGTAAAAGTGAGCTGGTAATTGATGTATTCCTAAGTTTGATTGATGATTGATTGGTGGTTGCTTTATGCCATGTCGGCAGCCTAGGCCATATTCACGGCGAGAAATGTTTGTTTTTTGTTCAAACCATCGCTTTTACATGTAAAAACACACATCTGTGAGCAAAAGGTCCTTATCTAGTCACTGAATCATTAGACCTACCACCTAGTGTGAAATTTTCATGTAGACTTGATGTAAAACTGTACACCAACTCCTCCATTAACGTGATGGTTAGGTTCCTTGGCTGTGTATAACCGTTTGAAATGTAGATTATTGGGTATGCGGGTATTGCAGTACCTACCTGCCTGCCGTACCTATCACCGCACAGTAGTATGCAGGTATTGCAGGTATAGCAATACCTCAGGGAGTTTGACGCTCCTGCCTTGCAGAGTTGTAAACCACTGCCTTGTGGTACAGGTTCTTGACAGAACCGAAGGCTAAGGGAGCAAACCCTAAACAGAAATCATGTCACTGTGGCAGGATTAAGGGCGGTTGATGTCTGGAACTCCCAACATCTCCCGACCAGCCACTGCAGGGACAAATAGTTTTGCGCCTGTCTTGACATGTTCTTGCCGGTGTGAAACATCTATTTGCTCCCCGAGAGAGTGCCGCTGGTAACTTGCAAAAGCCAGCAGCACTTCAACACTTTAGCAGGCAGCTTTCATGAAATGTTAATCAGGAGCTACAGAATGTTATGAGCAGATGAGACCAAGCCCACCAGAGAGTGTTGCAGACCAGGAACACTAGATCCACCACTGCAGCATACAAAGATGCCTGCAGATTGCTACAAAAATGCACCTGTAAGTCAGACTGGTTGGAAATGAAGGCAGAGGAGCTGCAGAGAGCTGCAGACAGAAACAACATGAAGGGCTTCTACAGCGGACTGAAGGAAGTGTGGGGACCCGTGAGACCTGTTCACCTGAAATCAACAGATGGAACGGAGACCTTTTCTGACAGCAAGAGTGTTGTGGCAAGATGGAGTAAACACTTCCATTACCAAAACATGCCTCGATGAGATTCCAACCATGGATGAGATGGCTAGAGCAATCGCCAGCCTGAAAGATGGCAAAGCACCTGGGGGTGATGGTATTCCTGCAGAGGTATGGAAGCATGGAGGAGACAATCTGCTCAACAGACTGCACCAACTAATCACCAATGCCTGGGAGGAGGGTTCTGTACCCCAAGCATGGAAGGATGTCAGCATTGTAACCATCTACAAGAAAGGTGATCGAACAGACTGTGGGAACTATAGGGGAAGATCTTTGCCAGGATCCTACTCAACAGACTATCTATTCACATAACACCTGGTGTAGTTCCAGAGTCACAGTGTGGCTTCAGAGGAAACCGGAGCACAGTGGATATGATATTTTGTCTCCGACAGCTACAAGAAAAGTGCATTGAGCAGGACCGACCACTGTACATGGTATTTGTCGATTTGATACAGTCAGGAGGACCGGGCTATGGCAGCTACTGAGGAAGTATGGATGCCCAGAGAAGTTCACAAGTATGATCGAGGCTCAACATACAGGAATGATGGCGAACGTTAGTGCTGGAGGGGAAGTCTCGGAATCGTTCAGGGTTACCAATGGGGTCAAGCAAGGTTGTGTACTGGCCCCCACGCTCTTCTCCATCTTCCTATCAGCAATGCTAGATGAGGCTTTCCGAGACATGGGGGATGGCATCTATATACAGTCCAGACAGAGCGCTGACCTATTCAATGTTGCACACTTCAGAGCAAAGACCAAGACTACTCAGATACCGGTGAGAGAGCTACTATTCGCAGATGACAGTGCACTGGTTGCCCACTCTGCTGAAGAGACCCAGAAAATAGTGGATGCTTTCTCCGATGCATCAAAGAAGTTTGGCCTGAAGATTAACATCAAGAAGACGGAGGTGCTGTACCAACCCAACTCTACAAGAACCCGAGAGGAGGAGATCATGGTTGACGGAAACAAGCTGAACTCTCTTCCGGAATTCACCTATCTCAGAAGCACTATATCAAGTGATGGACGCATTGATGCTGAGATACAGAGGAGGATGGCCAAGGCTAGCGTATCTTTTGGCCGACTACGCCAGAGACTCTGGAAAAACCACCATGTGTCCATTCGGGTCAAAGGTAAGATCTACCGTGCAATCGTGCTATCCACCCTACTATACAGAGCCGAGGCCTGGACAGTGTACAGACGACAGGTGAAAAAGCTGCATGCCTTCATGATGCAACATCTGCGTTCAATCATGAGGCTAACCTGGAAGGACAAAGTGACGAATAAGGAAATACTCAAACGGATGGGGCTGCCCTCTATGGAAGATCTTCTGATCAAAAAGAATCTCCAGTGGACTGGACACCTCATGAGGATTTCATCAGACAGGCTACCAAAGCAGATCCTCTATTCTCAACTGTCTTCTGGCTACAGAAAGAGAGGGCGCCCTCGTCTCCGGTTCAGGGATACCATCAAGTCAAACCTGAAGCTGAAAGACATCAAGACCGACTCATGGACGCAACTCTCACAGCAGAGAGCTAAATGGAGAGCGGCAGCCAAGTAATGAAAGCAGTCTTTGTCGCATCGCGACTGACAGCATGATGATGATGATGATGACCTGCTAAAATACCTCAAGGAGTTTGACGCCCCTGCCTTGCAAAGTTATAAACCACTGCCCTGTGGTGTACAGGTACTTGATAGAACCAAAGGCTAAGGGAGCAAACCCTAACAGAAACCCATGCTTCTGTGGCAGGATTAAGAGCGGTGATGAATGGAACTCCCAACATCTCGCGACCAGCCACTGCAGGGACAAATAGTTAGCGCCTGTCTTGACTTGTTCTTGCTGGTGTGAGACCTCTATTTGCTCTCCGAGAGACTGCTGCTAGTAACTTGCAAAAGCCAGCAGCACTTCAACACTTTGCAAGCAGCTTTTATGAAATGCAAAGCTGCACAAAATAGCGGTGCTTAAGAAATAAAAGCAGTCTTTGTTGCATTGCGACTGACAGCATGATGATGATGATGATAAAACCTGCTATTAAATGTCTATAATATAAATTAGTATACTATAGGGAAGACGACAACATCCCTAAAAGACATACAACACCTTGTTGGGAAGCTTAGCACCAGCGAGGAGGTTTATGTCCCGGATCTACGATACACTACAGAACACCCCCCACACCGGCAGTCACCCTGTCCCAGCCGAGCTACAAGATGATATGAGGTGGTTCCTAGCCTTTGTACTGCTAAAGACATGAAAAAGCTCCCTGGCTAATGGAGTGTGACTCTTCCCTTGTCGCTGGGGGTGGCTACTCAAGCACCTACTACTATGGAAGCACATATCCTGAAAGCATAAGGACCAAGTTCACAAACATAGCACAGCTCGAGGCTATAAAGCTGGTGGTAGCAATGCATACACTGCACCCACACACCCCGAGGACCACCGGTTGTACATTTCATGAAAGCTGCCTTCAAAAGTGTTGAAGTGCTGCTGGCTTTTGCAAGTTACCAGCGGCACTCTCTCGGGGAGCAAATACAGGTTTCACACCGGCAAGAACATGTCCAGGCAGGCGCAAAACTACTTGCCCCTGCAGTGGCTGGTCGGGAAATGCTGGGAGTACCATACATCAACTGCCCTTGATGCTGCCACAGTGACATGGTTTTCTGTTCAGGGTTTGCTCCCTTGGCCTTCGGTTCTGTCAAGAACCTGTACCACAAGGCAGTGGTTTACAACTCTGCAGGGCAGGGGCATCAAATTCCCTGAGGTATTGCAATACCTGCATACCATCATAGGACCACCGCATAACCATCAACACTGACAACTCTGTGAGCCAGCAGGTCCTCGAATCTGGCGCTGGCAGAGACAGTGTTCTCACAGCGTGCATCACTGCTGGCTTGTAGGGAAGCCTGGGAATCTCGCACTAAATTGCTCCTCTATTCCCAGACTACACCTAAGACATCCACAACAGAATCCTAGTGGTGTACTTCGCCGGCCTGGCGAGCGGTACATGGAGGAATAAGGCAGCGCATGCTAGGAAGGACCTCCAGCTCATGACACGACACCAGCTCGATCCACTCGTCCCAATGCAGTACAACATCATGGTGTACATATTTCACCTCAAAGAATCCCTTGACTCCCCTGGTGGGGCGATGAACCACATAAGCGGCGCAAGCACCTGGGTCCACCTCTTCGTGCCATTTGACACATGCCTTACAACACTCATGAAGAGAGATCTGTGTATGTGTAAATGAGTATGTATAAATGTGTCTGCGTATGTTGTGTACAGAGAGGCCGGGATGAAGAGGGCGATGGTGGCGAAGGGTCCCGTGATGGTCTTGGTCAGGCGGGGACTTCCCAGGACCGGGGCCATGTCAGCATGTGTGATGGTGTGGGGGCTGCCCCACTCCCTGGGATAGGGCGACAACAAGCTGGACTGCCGGAGCAGCCCATAATATCTGAGTAGGAGGGCAGCCCTGAGGGTCCCGCAAAGGCCGGGCAGGAGGCTATGGCGGAGAGGTGCTGCCGGGTGAGCTCGCCCCCACCGCAGAAGTCTCGGGCAAGGCGGGAGGTGAAGGCTGAGGGCTCGCCCCCCGCAGCATCAACCCAGAAGCGCGCTCCGGAGGAGTTCCAGCTGGAGAAAGGCACGATGGCAGTGGCGTAGAGGGAGGCAGCGTAGGCTGCCACCTCAAAGTCGGAGGGGCGAGGGCGTCGAGGCCGTGGGCGTGCATGTACGCATGTTCTCGGTGCTCATGACAAAGGTTGTGCTAGCAAACATCCTCGGGAAGGAGTGCCCAGAGGGCCACCACCAGGTTGACTGCATTGAGCTTGTAAATGGTGGGGAACCAGGTGCGAATTGCTGGACATTACTCCTGGGTGTAGCAGATGGTAGGCTAGAAGGCCCCACCCCTGGTGAATCAGGAGTCAGACTCTTATCACAAGGCGGCTGACCTCGCTCGACGAATAGGTGGAAACCGTTGGAGGTGCAGTCGTACAAGGCAAACAAACGCAGGTCGTGGCAAGCCTCCTCCCCGATGGTGAGGGAAGCGCCCCGCGTAGCACCTTTGGACGGCAGCGAGGAAGCGGCCCATGAATTTCCTGGTGGGAACGACGCAGCTGCCCACGTGGTTGAGGCGGTCGAGGACACTCTGCAACTCGTGGCACCCGAGGGTGTTGTGGTCGATCTGGGCCTAGCAGTCGGGGGTGATCCAGATCATCATGGCCTCACTGTCGAGGGTGAAGCCGGGTCAGGTGAGGCGGCCCGCGGGGCGGTGGCACTTCCCGGGGGCGACCTAGAGCTTGAGGGCGGCCGTAAGGTTGATGAAGGAGTCAAAGGCCTGGCGGCCCTCAAGTAGGTCCGCATAGTCATCCACATAGTCCTCCATATGCACCAAGGTGTGGAAGCCCTCAGGCCGGAGGATCCAGGCCAGGGCTGCGGTGATCCGGACGCAGGCCGCCCCCGAGGACCGGCAGCTGAACAGGAGCTGTTGGTAGGCCCTGGAAATGTCGGCAGCCCATATGTAGGCACCGACGCCCTCCCGGAGGAGGCGGTGCCCCATGTCTGCGACACAGGGGAGTTTATATGTATGCAGCTTTCTGAGGTATTCCCGGCGCCCCATGTCTGCAACGCAGGGGAGTTTATATGTATGCGGCTTCCCGAGGTACTCCCAGTGGGGGATGCCTGTGTTGATGCTGCCTCCGGGAGGGTAGGACAGGTCAACTATGACCCTCCTCTTCCATCGGGAAGACCTGCACCAAGGGCGTGAAGGGGGGAACATGGAAGGGCACCGTGGGCCAGCTGAGTTGCGACAAAGTCCTGGAGGTGGACGTCGTGCTCGCGGGCCTCCTGGTGGTCGGTGTAGCTGGGGCGAGGGGGAGTGACTGCGGAGTAATTGGCGGGGAAGCCAAATTCCAGGAGGTCGACCACGTCGAGGTCATGGCAGTCCCAGAGGCGTGCCCGCCAGGCCGAGATGTGGAGGCCTGAGTGGAGGGGGATGCGGGCGGCCAAACAGTTAGGAAGGCCCGCATCGCGGAGGGCCCGAGTGAAGTCAGGGTACCGGGCCCAGGCCTCGCCGGAGGTTTAGTGCCAGATTGAGAGGAGAGTGGAGCGGTAGTCATGGGGGATGGGGCCGCATGAGGGGGCGGCGGGGAGGGTGTCCTGGGCAGCCAGGGAGGGGGTGGGTGGAGGTCGCCAGGGAGGAGGTCGCCAGGGAGGGGGTGGGTGTGGGCGGGGGTGGGGGAGGAGGTCCAGTGACAGCACACACTAATAGCAACTTTATAGTGCTGACCACTGGAAGACCAGGCCGCCAAAACCATGACCTGATATCCCACTCAGACAGATTATCCTGACACTGAGCCAACCAGTCCATGCCCTATCCTAATAATGCCAAGCGCCAGGCTAGGAAGCATTGGTTTGACTCGACCATTTACGATCCCACAGTCTATCAACATGGGAGACGGACGCTCTAACTCATTCGGCCATCCCTGCTGGTCAACAGTAGAATGAACTGTCGCTTCTTGTAACCATTAGCAAGAAACATTTTCCAATCACTGACTTTTTGTGGGTTTCTCCCCTGATAATCAGTTTCTCTGTTAATCCTTGTTGATGTCATTCAATAGATTTGATGGAGTTTGAATGGTATGATCTCTGTACTGAATATAACAGCACCATTTGACATCATGTCAACAATATGCTGAAAAATAAGTTTGAAAGTTCCTGGAACCCTTTTTAGCCAGTAGAATGTTGCATTACCATCCTAAATGACCAGCGTGTCCTTCGATGGTGGCAAGCCTGCATTGGGTACATTCTTACTCACATAATGGGGGACATTTAGCATAGTTAGTTTTTCCGACTATGGGTGGCGCATCGGTACTAGTGGGCCTAAATGGAGATCCTACAAGACACCATGCATCCAGTTTGCAGGACCATACCATTATTATGTCAGTAAACAGGACCATAATGTCAGCAAGTCAGTGACCAGTCAGTATGTCAGTACACTATACTACAGTCAGTACACAGGACCAGACTGTCAGTAGGTCAGTACACTGGACTAGTCAGTGCACAGGACAATACCGTTGGTATGTCAGTACACTGGACTAGTCAGTACACATGACTATAATCAGTACACAGGACTATTCTGTCAGTATATCAGTACTCAGGACTGCAGTCAGTACATCAGACTACAGTCAGCACACATAACCATAATGTCAGTATACCATAGGTTTCGGGATGACAAAGGAGTAGTCTAAGACTGAGTTTATCTGGGACCTTCCTTATCAGGGCGATGAATCCTGACAATCCCAGCACAAAATGCTGGTCTGAATACAGGATCCGGCCAATTAGCCCTGTCATCTGACATTTGTTGGATATGTACTTTGCCAAAAATCCTTCATCACGTGAGTACTGCTGATGAATCTGAAGCTTAGGATCACTCTTAACAGATACATAAGTAGCATAGGAGGGTTCGATTGAGTGTAAAATTACGTAATCCTCACTCTGAGAGAGTCCATTGACCTTAAATGCCCCCGTCTGAGAGAGTCCATTGACCTTAGATGACCCGTTCTGCTAGGGTGGGGGGGTAGGTTTGTCCTTAGATGACCTGTTCTGCTATGGTGGGGGGGTAGGTTTGTCCTTAGATCAGTTTGTCCTTAGATGACCTATGTCTGTGTGTGTGTGTGTGTGTGTGTACGAACCCAAATGGTGACGTCATTGAGCATTTTCGGCGGTAACATCTGCCACCACCCCCAGCATTCCCCCCCAAAAAAAACAAACGGTGACCTCATTGAGTGAGTTGGTGTTGGTACAGGTCATAGAGTTCATTTATCCTAGACATCTGTCGTTTTGTGTGTGTGTGCGTGCGCATGTTTGTGTGCAAACCCAACTGGTGACGCCATTGAGCGTCTTCGTCGGTGATGCATGTGGTGCGGGTAGTGCGGGTGGTGGAAGTTATTGCTAAAAATAGAATGCTTCCCCCCAAACCCCCTCCAAAAACCCAAAAACCCGAAGCAGTGATGTCATTGAGCTAGTTGGTAAACACTTTCAGCGGTAACATCATATCAGTTAGTGAAGGAGTTTTGATGAAGTAACATCAATATTTAAGCGAAGAACAACATGGGAAAACATCAGGTATGTTTACTCGTATCTTATCTATTTATATATATTTGATTAATGTATGTACTTATTTAAATTTAGGTATTTTTTCAAAATAAACAAATATGTTGTAATACATATTTTGTATTTAATATATACTTAGCAGAGTGAAATGAAATCGGATGTATATACTATTTCTACAATAAATGTTGATGATATATATTTGATTAATGTATGTGCTTATTTAAATTTATGTATTTCTTTTCAAAATAAAAAATATGTTGTAATACATATTTTGTATTTAATATATATACTCAGCACAGTGAAAAGGAATCGGATGTATATATTATTTTTACAATAAATGTTGATGATATATACTTATATTATATATATCCCCCCATCCTTCTTCATCCTTTCAGCAATTTTTCATGTAACTCTTGTTCGAAGATCTTTAAGACTATCTCAAGTTTGGCGAAGCATCAGCGATTGGTATTCACCTCCCATGCAGAGCTTCAACCACTGGCTTGCATTCACTGTCATCAAACTTTGCGCTCCCTGTTTGGTCGAAGAAGACATGAGAACAGATGTAAAATTGGGAGAGTTACACCCACTTCACCCCCTTCTTCACCTATTTCACAAATTGGGAAAGTTGTTCCTACAAGGTCTTCTTGTTATAAATGTGGAGAATGTGGTGAAGAATATTCATACAATAATTAACTATTGCACCATATGAAGATGCATTGTGTTAAATATTCTCTATGTTTTGTGACATTTGGAAATAGTAAAGTTCTCAATAAGCATATGTGGTTAGATCACACTGATTATGTCACAACTCCCACCCCATCTTCTTCTTCTTCTTCTTTGCGTTTCATGAGAGCTGATACTAATGATGGTGATGACGATGATGGTGATGAAGATTCTGCTGGTGGTGGTGGTGGTGTGAATGAAAAAACAAACTCTTTTAAAAGACAGAGAGATTCAAGCGGAGTATTCCAACCCGGTTCTGTTTCAAAATCTCATTCTGTACTTACTTGCGAAGATTGAGGTTAGCAATTCACATCATGGCATCATTTGATTTCCCATAGATGGATTCACGCTTCAGAAGGGACTCAACGGCATCAAGAACCATGGAGGACAGATTCAAATATCCCCAACCTTGGAGAGAAGGAGAGATAATTGACATTCCTTTGCAAGTGGTTTATACAGAAAATTGTGACACTATTCTAGCAGCTCACAATATTGGAAGGGTTAGAGGTATCTATAATTTCTTCATGGTGGATTATACTGGAGATAGTTTGATATTAGAAGAATTGGTAAATATAATTATTTTACCGCTTATTTTAATTCAACAATATTCAATTTTCCGCGCTCTGTTAATAACCTAGCCCCAATCTAACAAGCTTATTTGATCATATTAGAAAGATTGATGTGGAACGTTTAATTCAACTCCAAATGGCACAAGGTTTACATTACTAATGTCAATTACTATGTTTTTAGAAAATCTTTTGTGATTGGGAGATCCAATTCCCTTATTTTTCCAGATTACATTAAACAAAAACTATGTATAAATAACTTCCTAGATGCCGAAGGAATTAGTGAAACCAATCTCGGGAAAGATCAACTATGTTTTTTCCATTGCTTAGCTTATCATACAGAGAGGAATATACATAAGTTGCAAAGGATAGTTATGAAACTATGTGACAAATGATTATTTTTCCTCAATCCGGGTTGGAATGAATTTCACAAGAGTAAGAAAAGGAGTTTTGCACGCGTATCATTAGAAGATCTGCCAAATTTGGAATCATGCTTTAGTGTTAGTATAAATGTTTACTCTTTGCGAGAAGACGATTCATGCATATATCTCTACTCCTCTCAATTCTCCTCTCACTCCCTCCTCCTCAATCTTAATCTATTCAATTCACATTTTGGTTATATCTCGAATATGGAGTTGTATGCTAGTAAGTATGCTTGCAGGAATTGTGATAAACTATTCTCTTTGAAACACAAACTCATAAGACATGAGAAAGTTTTTGCCAACAGGGTGAGTTTTATTTATCTAGGAGGAATGTATTCACCTTGAAAAACTATATTTGAGGAGTTGCGAGATAGTTTGAATATAGATACTGAACTTCACTTGCAAAACTTTCCCTGGTTTGTGGTTTACGATTTTGAATGTTTCCTACCAACAAAAAATATTCAGCACCAACAGCAAAGAGAAGTAGAAGGTGTTGGAGATGGTGGTGTAGATTTTGTTGAGGATGGAAATTATGAAGATGATGATGATGAGGAGCAAAGGAATTTAAAGTGGTGTACAGAACACAAGCCTATTTGTGTTAGCATTTCTTCAAATGTTCCGCGTTATTTAGAACCTAAATGCATAATTGACAAAAATTGCTTTCTAAGATGGAGATTTACCTGAATGAGATACAGGAAGCGTTGAAAGCACTATCAAAAACACACTGGGAATCTATACATAAGAAACTAGATGAGGTATGTATTTCTTATAGCCAACCTCTTACTAACTCCACCCCTTCCTATATCCCAATTCTGAGAGTTAAAGAGGAGGAGAATGAAGTTGTTAATGATATTGATGACGATGATGCTGATATTGGTGATGATGATGACAATGATTGTAATGATAATAACTACACTAATAATTATAACTAATAATAATAATAATGATGTCAATGAAGAGATGTCTTCCTCTACTGAAACGAATGATATGGAGTTAGAGAAAACTCATCCATGAAGAAGAAGTCTGGAAGTGGAGGAAGAGGAGGAGGAGTATCGTCTAAAGCGTTGATGAGGATGACGCCTTCATCCTATTGTGTGCAGGATCAGTGTGCTGAAAAGATAAGATTGCAAATATTGAATTCCATAAAGAATCAGTTTAACACTTATTGTGTCACCCTTCCTTGGCTTGGTTTTAACTCTGGTAGATATGATCTTCCAGCTGTGCGATCCGCTTTCCCCAAATACTTTAAACTTGGGAGTGAGTTGAACTATATTGTTCAAAAAGCAAATCAATACAGCGGTATTGTAACCAAAAAGTTTCCATTTTTAGACATCAATCTTTTTCTTGCTATCGGGAGTAGTTATTCCAAATTTCTCATCGCTTATTCAGCACCCGATTTCAAGAGTTATCTTCTACCTTATGTGTGGTTAACCAACTTTTCAAAATGTTCTCATCCCCCACTCCCTGAATATGAGGCTTTCTATTCTAAACTCAAAAGTGTCAATGTGTTAGAGGAGGAATACCTTGACTGGGAAAGGAAAGGTGATAGCAATTCCACTCCACCAAAGACTGGTCGCATGAAATATAATGATTTACAATCAATTTGGAAGGAGTGGGGAATGACTTCCTTTCGCGATTTCCTAAATTACTGTGCAAATCTAGATACAAAACCATGTGCTACAGCTGAAGAAAATATGTTAGCATTTTATATATCTATGCGAATTGACCCATTCAAAACCGCAATCTCTGCACCAGGAATAGCACGAAAATTGCTATTCCAGTGCGCCAAAGAGAACGAATGCTTCTTTTCAAGTTTGTGTGAGCGAGATGCGGATCTTTATACCAAGATCAAGACTTGTGCTTTTGGAGGACCAAGTATAATCTTTAAAAGATATGCTAAGGTGGGTGAGACGGTTCTATGCAATAATGCTGAGAAACCCTGTCGTTCTATACAAGGTTATGACTCTGATGCGCTTTATCTATATTGTCTCTCACAAAAACTTCCTGTTTTGCTTCCTTTTAAACGAAAGTTAGAAAATAACTTTAAACCTCAGTATACCTGGAAACATCTTAATATGTATAAATGGATGAAATGGGAATCTCAGACAAATAATATTAGAATTGAGCATAAGATCAACACTGGAAAAGTGTTTCAAATTGGACCCTATTTCGCTGATGGATACTGTCGAGAAACCCACACCATTTATGAGTTTAACAGATGTTGGTATTATGGTTATCCACCAACTGAGTGTTCTTTTCATTCCAACACCACCTCAACCACCAACACCACAGAATCAATAGCGAGAGACAAAAAGCGGAAACAGTCCCATCTTCAGACTTTGGCTAGAGAACAATATATTCGGCAGTGTGGATTTAATTTGGTGGTGCTTTAAGAATGTGAGTTTAAAAAGCTTTTGTGAGAGAATAACTCCATAGCACAAGCTGCAAATAAATTTCTCCCACCATTCTACATTAAACATCCCCACAGCGTTTCTCTAGAAACCATCCTGAAAGCGGTTGAGTGTGGGGAGTTAACAGGTATAGTGGAGGTGGATATTCACATTCCCACTGTATGACCTAAAGGGAAGGAGCAGGAGATCTCTCCTAAGGAATTTTTTTCAGAAATATCTCCTATATTTTGTAATGTTGACATTCCATTGTCCCCTTATGTGTCAATTTGCCTTTAAGAAAGTTTCAAAAGATCCTGTGAATACACAACAACTTCTGGTGGGTGGAATGCGAGGTGGGCGTTTACTTCTAGTTACTAACCTATTACAATTCTATCTTAGTATGGGTCTACTAGTCACAACAATTTGGGATGTGGTTGAGTGGAAATTAGAGTTCTGCTTTAGAGGATTTTGTGATTTTATTATAAACTCACGTAGGGAATCAGATTCAAATCCTGATTTTCAAATTAAGGGTGAGACAGCAAAGGTTATGTGTAATGCAAGTTACGGAAGTCTCCTGATGGATAAGACAAAGCATACCAATATTTCCTATGTGAATTCTATTCAAAAGGCGAAATTAGCTGTTAATTCAAAACTCTTAAAAAATATGACTGAACTAGATGATGACATTTCTGAGATTGAGCAGTGTAAACGATCAATATGCTTAGACATCCCAGTGCAACTCGGTTTCTTTGTTTTAAATACCGCTAAGTTGGTTCTTTTACAATGGTATTACTGCTTTCTAATTAAATTCATTGATAGAAGCGACTTTGAATTAATCCATTGTGATACGGATAATTTGTATATGTCGATTTCTGGGAGAGATCTCATCGATGTTGTGAAACCATCGAGAAAGGAAGAGTTTTTGAGTATGCTTTATGGTCATTGTAATGATTATGGATACTTTAAATGGGAAAATGGTTTCTATTTACCTGCAGATTTTTGTCAGAAACATCGTGAACATGATAAACATGAGATCGGAATCTTTAAGAAAGAGTATACAGCAACTACTTCATATTGTTTGAATTATAAAACATATCTGCTTATAAAGGAAGTTGATGGTGGGGGAGAGAGTGGAATGAAATCCCATGAAAAGGTGTCTTGTAAATCCATTAATAAAAGATGTTTAATGAAGAATCATACTTCTGCTGACGGGTTTTATGCAGATGCATTATTTAGAAATAAGAGTGGATCGGTTATAAATACAGGATTCAGAGCTCACCATAATTTGTTTTGGACATATAAGGAATGACCAATTGGTTTTCCTTTTTTTATACATTAAGAGACATGAAAAATGGGATAGACACACTTTCATTGGAAATGTCGATCACACCATGGACAAATTACAACTCCTTCATTATACCTTTAACTAGCTGCTTGTCTAATGATTTTCCACTGAAACTCGACAAGTTTGGAAAATCCTTTGAATGTTGTTGGCAGTTATTCTATTATGAGAAGGCTCTGTTCCATAGTAGTTACTCTATTGCTGCTCGCATTATGACCTCCCATCACACCAAAGCACAGTTTTTAGCAAGAGATCTCATGTCCTCCTCCTCATCATCATCATCTTCATCATCATCAAATCAAAAAAAAGAGAAAAAAGCATGGAGTGATGTGCGAGAGAGAAAGATGGTTGCAATACTAAACATGAAATTAATGAAAATCAGAAGTAGAATATTGACAGAGTTGAATTCACTCCCCTCAGGGGTTACAATTATTCATCCGGGTGATCGATATGATATAATGTGGACTGTGGGAATTGGGCACGGAATGTGTGAACTTTCCAATCCCGCAGAGATGAATGGACGTAATTTCATTGGATGTTTTTGGCTTACACTTAAATTTCCACATTCATCAACATCTTCCTCATAATCATCACCTTTATCAACTTTATTCTAACCTATTTCCCTACTCGCACAATGTGAAGCTCACAACCCCATTATCCCTCATGCGATTAACATCTCACCATATACATAATTATCTCCTTCACCTCCATCACCACCACCTACATCCTCATCACCCTCAGGTATTATGTCGATCGTGACAATTGAAGTGGATAATCACTCATTTCACGGAATGAAATCTCCAGCGACAATAAGTGTGAGTGGAATCACTGGAAGTGGAAATACTTCATTGATTCATAGGAAAATAACTGAATGTCAAACACTATTTGAGGTTCCTGTTCATAAAACACTCTATTGCTATGGGGTGGAATAACCTTTATTTGCAAAAATGGAATCGGAGTTTAAGGATATTGAATTCATGGAGGGACTTCCATCAAAAGAAAAGATCTTTGCCGTTTCAGATTTATCCTAACACAATTTGATTATACTAGATGATCTAAATGAAGAAGTTGTAAACAACTTACGAACTCAACATCTAGTTAGCAAGTTTCGTCATCATCGATGCTGTTCAGTGATTATGGTGAGTCGCAATGTATATGAACAAGGTAAATAAATGTTCTTGAACCATTTCTTTGAATCTGCAGTATATGTTTATAATGAATAATTCAAGAGACATGTGTCAGATACAACGAGTCGCTTCACAGACTAATTTGGGGAGATTGTTGTTGGATAGCTATAAAGATGCTGTTGAACCTAAAAGATTTGGTTATGTGTTGATTTGAATGCATCCTCGAAATGTGGTAGATGTTACTGCATCAATTCGCTTACGTTCAAAGATACACACTAACATCTTTATAGGAGAGAACTTAATTTCCTATCCTCCATAGTGAGAGTGATTGTGCGTATATGTGTGTGTGTGTAGGTGTGCATGGGTTCATGCACACATAAGTGAAGATGCATGTATGCGTGTGTGTGTGAGTGTGAAGATTAGTAGTAGTATTGCACTTGGACAGATAGCATGTCATCACATCACATCGAGTGCGACATTGCAAGGATTATAAAGCTTTATCGGTGACCGCAAGCTGGAAACAGATCGATTACATTGCATAGATTTTACTTGCTCTATCTCGATTATCAGTCTCCAAAGCCACTAACCGATTATTGAAAAAACATAAGAAACTAATCTATAATCTGATTCATTTGAATAATCGTGCCAAACTATGACTTCTTCAACTCCATCATAAAAAGTTGTATGCTATATTCATTTCAATTAAGCCGAGATTCTTAGACATTCTATTGTGAGGAAATATGTTACAATAACGTATGACACATACCTCCGACATAAGAAGGAGGAGGAGGAAGGGGGTAAAACTAAAAGTGAACCTTTCGATTATGAGAATAATCTTCTTGACTCGGGTAGTGGTGATGATGGTGGTGGTGGGGATGATGCTGTCAGTGGAGCTGTTAATGAAGAAGGTGTAAGCAATTACAACAACACTGACAATGAGAAAAAGAAGAAGAAGAAGAAGAAGAAGAAAGAAGAAAGTGTCTCACCTTTGATGCATCCTTCAAACGTTTTGAACGATGTGGATTGTTCTGACAGACAAGTTGGGAGTCGCAAACAAGCAAGTCCTCTTCGGATTTCTTCTCCTCCTCCTCCTGGAATTCCGAGCAAAAACATTTCAAAACGGAGAGATATACAAAGCATGCTAACAACCAGTGGAAAATCAAGTAACGTTAAAAAGAAGGAGATTCTCAACAAGAAGAGAGACAAGAAAACTTCTTCTTCTTCCTCCTATATATCTTCCCTTTCACCTGGTATGACCACTAGACAGCGTAGAAAACAAACAGTGAATGCGGAATGGCGAAAGTACTTCTCCACCGGAGTCAAGCGTTAACAGAGGAGGAGAATCGCTATCTCCATGAGATTTACTTCACCCCAAATCATCTGGGGAGTTTATCAGGTCTCAATAGACTATACACTAAAGTTAAAAAGGAGAAGAAATTTAAAATCTCACTTCGCAAAATACGTGAGTGGTTGAGTGCTCAAGAAACCTTTTCAACTTTTAGGAGAGCCCCTCGTAGATATAAACGAGAACGATTAATAGTGTAATGGCCCACGGCCCTCCGACTCACAGTCACACACGGAAGAACACCAAGATTCAATTCAGTGTACGCTTCACCCTTGGTTTATTGAACCATCTGCTCTCCGCGTCTGGTTCGTCGTCTGTCTCGCTCGGCCCATAGGTCGTCAAGTTTGTCTTCTAAAGCCGTCAGCCGCATCTCGGCTTTTAGTCTGTCGATTTCCGCGCGTGCAGTCGACTCTCGCTCGTCCAGCGATAACTCGGCCAACACGGAAGCGGTCGACTCCAGATCGACGCTGTCAGCCTCACCTGCCGATCTCACATTCTTTGTAGATGCTGTACTGCTGCGCGTAGCCATACTTGACCTAATAACAGCGTAGCCATAACCTGACCTAATTTGAAAGCAGGAGAAAGACTGACTGCCCGGGATGCGCAACACCCGGTGGTGGCACTGGTGTCGGCAAGGACCGGGGCAAATACGGGCAAGTCAGCGATTGGACAATAATCAGTAGGGAATAATCGTAATAATAATATCGATAATCATGACAAGAGCTCCGCCCCTTTTATATACGCATAGTAGATTATACTCTATATATATATATAGAACAAAAGGAATACATAAATACATACACTACTTTTACTGCTACTGTTACTGATAGTGTTAATGATGCTGTTATTACAACTTATTTTAGTTAAACTACTACTACTACTACTACTTCTCCTCAGTTTACTTTAGAGTGAAACCTCAGTTTACTTTAGAGTGAGACAACAACATCTTCGCCAACTGAAGCTCCATAGGAATAAAAGCAACACGATTACAAATGTTGCACTGCTTGCAATTGTGCGCAGTCTCATTCCACTTCACCTCAAAGTCACCATGCAGGAATAGGAATGAGGGAAGATGTTCCTTCAGAAACTTGCTTAAAACCCCCAATTGATTCACACTCAATTGAACTCCTTGTTTGCAGGAAGTTAGCATCCTTTTCCCCAGAGGTTTTGATCTTTCAGAGTTCAAACAAACCATCTGCGAAAGTCAATGTGGGAACTGTCTCGCTCAATCACTGCATACACACCACCACCAAAGTGACGCTCAGAGCGCGAATCATATCATCAATGCTTTCAAGCATGATGGCAATGGCATTTTCATCGAAGTCCATGAAATATTGATTGCTCGCTGACTTGAGGATCAAACCATTAGCATAATGCTTGGTTATTCTCCCCTCCAACTCTGGGCTTGTCTGCATCCCACCTCCTACAGCATAGCCATCGCATCCATGATGAGTCCATAGTGCAATCTTTATGCCTAGCGTTCCACATACACATCATTGCCTAAAGGAATGATTAAGAATGTTGAGATCTTCCAACGCATCTTGCTTCCTGCTGGAAGTAAACGATTTGGAATATTTACTGCAGAAGTTACAATAGGTGATAGTAACGATTCCTCCTCCTCCTCCTTCTCCTTCTCCTTATCCTTCTCCTCCAAATCTTCAACAATTCTCCTCCTTCTCACTAAAGAAGAAGAAGCTGGATTCAAAATATGTGGGAAAGAAGACAACTCTGAGTGTGAAATGAAATTCAACTCCTTCTTGTTCTCGCTGTCGTTCTGGCTCTCCTTCTCCTTTGATTGACTTCCAATTTTCTCATGCTTCTCCTCATATCTCCGTCTCTTAATGAAATATATGTCTTCAATCGGAGAGGAGTCAATAATAGACATTTCCTCCTCAAATCGTTCCTCAAGTTTGTCTCCATCTTTATCGGAGAAGTATAAACTCTTTTTTTTCCCACTGCTTTACTCGTTGCTGTTGCTGCTACTGCTACTGCTGCTATATACTCAGTCATTGGCATTGAGCGCTTCAAAAACCCCTTCTGCATGAAAGCCATGATAGCGACTGAGAGGAACAGTGAGTGGCGGTGGAGATGCTAATGGAAAAGCTTATATAGCTTGTGGGGTCTGTGAGACTTTAAAAAACAACCCCCGAAAATGTTTTTATATCCACACACAAAAAAACACACCCCATCTGGAAGTGAAGTGGGACGGGGAGTGATCACATGGGGTGGGGGAGGGAGGAAGGGGAGGATATGTGCTGAGGTTGCACCCGCATAGGCGCAGTGCAATGGAAAACTAACACATAGCCTCGATAGCTCAGTTGGGAGAGCGGTAGAGTGAAGATCTAACGGTCCTCGGTTCAATTCCGGGTCTGGGCAAGTTCAGTTTTCCTTACTTACTTACACACACAGACGCACACACACAGACAGACATACTCATTTCAGACAGTGATATTGATGTCATTGTTATCATCATCGCTGACATCAATGGATTCCAACATCATAGTTTGCCAACCAAAGAAGGGCCACTTCCAATGCATTCCATATGAAATAATCTGAGCATTGTTAAGGCAAATGAAATCTCCTGTAAAAACGCTTCTTTATTCGGAATGAGAATGCAGGAAAAATGCTTCGCCCATGGGCAATAGCGCAGCAAATTAAATTGTTATATTGAAGACTGTCTGTAAGTTGTGGGAACAATTTCTCACTAGATCTAGCAATAACTCCAACACCGGCACAATGAACTATGATATGAATACTCACGCTATTCACATCCAATTGATATAAAATGATGTAATCAATATCATGATTCTGTAACAATTGTTCAAATTCCTGTAATGCTGTAAGCAAGGGTTGAAGTTTCATAGGTAATCAATGATGTGTATTCTCCTTCCAAATGGAAAAGAAATCATGAATGTCCTCTTCATCCAAAGGAATATGAATACTCTGAATATTCCTATATCTTGTCAAATCCTCCATAAAAGCATGATCACTATCTCGCATAATGCGTTGTGCGATATCTTCCGATGTGTCGACCATTCTCACTTGCAACAAATCAGATCCAAACAGTGATGTCATCAATACCACTGGGCCTCATCGCCAACCTGTCGCTGCTTAATGATGTCACCGTATGGGTTTTCGGGGGTGCTGGGGGTGGTACATGTTACTGCTGAAAGTGTCTACCCCCTCCCTCCCCGATTCTATCTTTACCAGTAACAACCACCACCAACTCCCTCCCAGATTCTATTTTTAGCAATAACATCCACCACCACCTCCTTCACCGACCCACCACCGTCGCTCAATGACATCACCGTATGGGTTTTCAGGGAATGATGGGGGTGGTGGTGGCAGATGGTACCGCTGAAAGTGTCTACAAACTAGCTCAATGACGTCACCGCTTCGTGTTTTCCTTCGGGTTTTCGGGATTTCGGAGGGGGGGTTTGGGGGGAAGCATTCTATTTTTAGCAATAACATCCACCACCCGCACCACCCGCACCACCCGCACCACCCCCGCACCCCCTCCATCACAGACGACGACACTCAATGACGTCACCGTTTGGGTTTGTTTTTGGGGGGTGGGGAATGCTGGGGGTGGCAGATGTTACTGCTGAAAATCTCTATCAACTAACTCAATGACGTCACCGTATGGGTTTGCACACACACGCACCCGCGCACACACAAAACGACAGATGGCTAAGATAAATTAACTCTATGACCTCTACCAACACCAACTCACCGCCGCCGCTCAATGACGTCACCGTTTGTTTTTTTTGGGGCGGAATGATGGGGGTGGTGGCAGATGATACCGCTGAAAATGCTCAATGACATCACCGTTTGGGTTTTTGTGGGGGAATGATGGGGGTGGTGGCAGATGTTACCGCCGAAAATGCTCAATGACGTCACCGTTTGGGTTCACACACACACACACACACACACACACACAAACACAGACACACACACTCACAATCATAGGTCATCTAAGGACAAATGGGTCATCTACAACCCTACCCCCCCACCATAGTAGAACAGGTCAGCTAAGGACAAACCTACCCCACCCACCCTAGCAGAACTGGTCATCTAAGGTCAATGGACTCTATCAGATGTGGGCATTTAAGGTCAATGGACTCTCTCAGAGCCAGGATTACATAATGTTATGCTCAATCGAACTCTCCTATACTACTTACATATCATTCTGGCAATTCAACATTTGTCAAATCTAATGATCGGCGAACCCTCATCAGAAATGTAGGTGTATCTACATAGGAGGCATCATTACCAACTGTCTCTTGCAACATAATGTCATATTGGAACTACTATGGTAGAATGGGAGGATGCTACCTCACACACTTGTAGATGACAATACAGGCCATCCTGAGGAAAGTGATGAGAGTGATGACGATGATGTGGAATCTTCTAGAGGTGATAGATTCACCCGTCAACATGGACTTATGGATTGTGATACTGATAGTAATGATGAATAAAATATTTTACTTGTTCAGTTTTGTAACTGAATAATATTTGCCATCTTCATATGTTCTATTCAATGTCGAAATGTCAGTATTACAAGAATATATAATAATGTGACCACCTTTGTACTGATATATGAATTTTATCATGATAACTTTGCAAAGTACTAACTTTGAATTGGATTTCTATGGAAATAATTGTGATCGAGAGGTGTGTATAGTTTAGTTTATAGACATGTGCTTATATTCTATCATATTAATATGGTTTATATACCAAACAAATACATAATAAACACCCTTTTGAATAAAACTATATATAATGTTATTGTGTTAAATGTGATCTGATAAACAACATTATGTCAGCATAGCAAATCAAGACATATAATGAGTCATTCAAGTCACGATTATACAGTCTCCTAATATTAATAGCCATAACAGCTATTGCATCCCTATATGTTCACTATGAAAGTTCCCTTTCATATTCAGGACTTCCCAAAGCTATAAGAAAACCTTGGTTCATTAAAATGTGTGTGTGGGGGAGGGGGGGTGCATGGGGGTAATTCCTAGCCCATGGCCTAGTGTAATGAGTCATGCCTGTCACAATTATATGACATCCTCATATTAATGTCCATAACAACTTTGCATCCCTATATTTTCACTGTTAAAATTCCTGTTCATATTCAGGACATCCTACAGTTAAACTTGTTTCATTAAGATGTCGGGGTGGGGGACAAGGGGCGGGGGGGTTGGGGTGCATGTGGGTCATTCCTAGCCCATGGCCTATAAGGTATGTTTTTTTCAGGGTACCAACAGGCCATTACTCAGGGTGGTGCTACTGGTACAGCAGCGTTGTTTTGCACAGCATCAGCCCAGATAACACACATGTAGGGTCCACAGACATTGCAGTACACATTGTGGTCAGAATGTGTATCCTTATAGTGGAGCAGCATTGAATCTTGACGTCTCAGTACATTGGTAGGTAGGTGCTTCCTCTGGTTACTAAGTAGGACAGTCCATGTGTGGTCAGTCAATCCTATGCAGTTAATGTGTCAGAGGGTGGAGGAACTCGTGATACAGGAAGTGACATTGTATCTAATGGAACATATTTGCTCAGACAATTTCACTGCAACCTGCATCAGAAACAAATATATGGGAAGATTCCTACCAAGTTGGGTGAACAAATGGTATCCACATTACATATTTATATGTATATTGCGCTTGTCTACTGTCATACTTATGTGCCATATTTAATAGTGAAAGCCCGATTTTACAGGCCCTGATTTACCAAAACATTTGAATAAAATGAATTATTTGACCTGGCATTATTTGATTCAAATATGTAAATCATTTAGTTAGCAAGTGTCTTTTAAAATCATGTCTTTCAAACCCATTCTTTAAACACCATAAATCCTCTATTATTCATTTCATGGGATGAATATATCATTTCTAACCACAAATGTTATACGGACCCTGTATAGGCTGCTGAGATATGAACCGTACTCCGACAAATGCTCTCCAAGCATACATTTGCAGGTTTTCAGTTTATATATCTGTATACTTGGGGGGAGAGTGCTTCAATTGGTTGCACCTGTTGTGTTGTAGTTAGTCCAGCATCACTGACAGGGCTTTTAGACAGGCATATAGAGACAAATGTTAGAATTTGCAAACTAAAATGCTAAATATAAAGTTCAAATGTTTATTTCTCATGACCACCTACTTTTGTGTGAATAATTGAATAAATCATGTAGATTATTCACTGCAACCTGCAAGTTTAATTGAGAGCTTTATGCGGCTGCCATCTTGGTAGTTGTCATGGCTTCCCCTGTGTGTGGGGAACCCCTCTAGGTTGTAATATATGCATAAAAGACATCCAAGCATGTATGGAGAACAAAGGAATATATAAATGAGATGATGTCAGAGACAAAGAGTGCTGACGATTCAGGACTCTGGACGGTGATTAAAGCATTCAGTATCCAGAAGTCAAAGTGTTCAGAAGTTGTACTTTCACACGGTGTCAGATAAGGACGATGCCGCCTGCTAACATGCTGCCGGGCCTCAGGCCGCCAGGACAGCTCATCCTCTGCAACAACGCACAATCAAACTGGAAAACATGGATCAGAGCATATAATATATATATGCCACGGCCGCAGGAGTCGTAATGGAGACAAACAAGTGCAATGATGTATGTTTCTTCAAGTCGCAGGCAAAGAAGCTCAAAAGGTTTTCACCAACATGTCCATCACGCTCGCTGAGCACGACAAGATCGGACCGATCTCGGAGGCTTTTCAAGCATATTGTGCCAGTAGATGTAACTTGATAATAACACATTACCATTTTAATTTTCATAGTCAATCCACAGAAAACATGTCCATGTACATCACAGTCCTTAGAGACAGAGTTAAAGATTGTGAGTATGGGCCGCTGGAGGAATCGCTTTTGCGTGATCGTTTGGTGGCTGGTGTAAAGAACATTAATTTGAGAAACAAAATGCTTCAGACAGCCAATCTTACTCTGGAAAAGTGCATAAACATGTGTGAGCTCAGTGAGTTCAGTTCCGATCAGTTGGAGGACAAGAAATCGGACGTGGAAGTTAAGGAAATCGATTGTCTGAATAGATATACAACTGCGCGTACCGGTGCACCAGTGGGTCGTCCCTATGGGCCGCCATCTTGGAAGTCGCCATCTTGGAAAGCTGGCAGCACCGGTGCAGGAAAATTCAAAATACAATGTAAGAACTGTGGCTACAAACACAGCCAGGGAGTCTGTCTGGCCAGGGGCAAGACGTGCGTTGCCTGCAAGAAGGTCAGGCACTTCAGGAAGGTTTGCCAGAGCAAACTTTGCAGAGTCAATGAGTTGACCATGGAAGAACCCGACCCTCACAATGCTGAGCAAGACCCGGATCCGCTGGAAGTCGATCTGTTTGTTGGTGACGTCGACAGCAGCACCGAATGAGATGCCAAACTCTAGTATCCAACGGTCTGAGTGAACACTCATCCAGTCAAGTTCAAGCTCAAACCAGGATCGGAGGCAAATGTTCTTCCGAGGAAAGTCTTCGACAGTGTCGCACCAGGGCGGCTGATGGGCACCCGGCGCTCGCTCGTGACATTTTCGGGACACTTCCGATGGTGAGGCGTCGATCGGGATTGACGGCAGAGACTTTACATTCCAAGTGGTGCATGACTGCCAGCCCATATTGGGTAAACAGGCTTGTGTTGTGTTGAACTTGTTGGCGCGTCGACGAGGTGCACTCTGGCATGCCAATGAACATTTCCACCTGAGGGACAGCCACAGCTCGCGAGCTGAAGATCTTGTAAGCAAATACAAAGACGTTTTTCAAGTTTGCGGTCTCATAAAATCAAATGCTGTCATTCATGTTGATAAATCTGTACAACCGGTTGTAGACCCGCCAAGGAGGATCCCATGTGCAATTCAATACAATGTACATGACAAGCTTAGACGTATGGTCGAAATGGGTGTAATTGTTGAAAAAGATGGACCTACTGAGTGGGTAAATTCGATCATCATCATCATCATGCTGTCGGTCGCGATGCGACAAAGACTGCTTTCATTACTTGACTGCGGCTCTCCATGGTGTTTTGTGCGGTTGTACATTTGTGCAAAAGTGTTGAAATGCTGCTGGCTTTTGCAAGTTACCAGCAGCACTCTCTCAGGGAGCAAATAGAGGTTTCACACTGGCAAGAACATGTCCAGACAGGCGCAAAATTATTTGTCCCTGCAGTGGCTGGTCGTGAGATGTTGGGAGTTCCATACATCAACCGCCCTTGATGCTGCCACTGTGACATGGTTTTCTGTTCAGGGTTTGCTCCCTTAGCCTTTGGTTCTGTCAAGAACCTGTACCACAGGGCAGTGGTTTACAACTCTGCAGGGCAGGGGCGTGGGTAAATTCCATAACAATCGTAAAAAAAGCCTAATAAGATAAGGATTTGTCTGAATCCGACTAAGTTGAACAAAGCTATCAAGAGAGAGCCATTCCCTACCAAAAGTAGTGATGAAATTATCGCTAAGACAGCGAACGCACAGTATTTCTCAGTTTTGGACGCCATGACAGAGTATTGGCAGATAGAATTAGACTATGAAAGTTCACTGTTGTGCATGTTTATCAGTCTGGTACAGGTACATCTGGCACCGGTACAGGTACATCTGTCTGCCTTTTGGCATCAAAACAGCCAGTGACATTTTTATTCAGGAAATGCACCATGTCATGAGCGACCTACCAGGTATCGGTATAGTAACGGACAACATTTTGGTATTTGGGTCAACCGTGGAGGAACACAATGACAGAAAGCAGTGCTGGACCGAGCTAGGTCGGTAAATCTTAAGTTAAACGAGTCAAAATCTTGTATATGCAAAACTACAGTAAAGTATGTATGTCATCAACTTACCCAACAAGGTGTAAAGCCAGATCCAGACAGAATACAGGCCATTGTAGACATGCCAGAGCCGCGCAACATACACAGCATCCAAAGTTCCTGGGCATGGTTGGGTATGTGCACAAGTTCATACCGAATATTTCCGAGATAACCAAACCACTACGCACGCTCCTTGCTAAGGATGTTGCATGGCACTGGCAAAGCAAACAACAAGTTGTATATGACAAACTTAAAGAAAAGTTGAGAACTGCTCCTGTGTCGGCATTCTATAACGTAGAGAAACCCATTGTCATTCAGGTAGACGCTTGACAGTCAGGTCTAGGTGCTGTGTTAATGCAGGAAAACAAGCCAATGCCACTTGCATATCGTGTGCTCGATCAACTCAGCACAGTGTCGCTAAGCCACTATCGAAAAAGAAATGCTCACCATATGTTTCGGCTGTCAGAGATTTCATGACTATATCTTCAGCGAAGAAGTTAAAATTCAAACTGATCACAAAGTGTTGGTAGCCATAATGCAATAACCAATACATAAGCTGTCAGCACGGATGCAAAGAATGCGAATGCGATTGCAGAATTACAACGTCCAGTTGTGTCATGTTAAGGGTTCTCTAATGTTCTTTGCGGACAACTTGTCCAGAGCACACAGTGTCAATGTAGGACATGCTGACCTATTTGACGACACACTCAGCTGCAGTGGACATGCAATCATCCAGTCTGCTAAGTAAAATTGTCAGAGAGTATGAAAATGATGTATCCATGTCCATGTTAATAACACATATAGAGAATGGTTGGGACACTACACGCATACAGACACCACCATGTCTACAGCAGTACATTCCACACAAAGACAAGCTAACCATAGAGAACAACTTAGTGATGAAAGGCAATCGGGTCGTGGTACCTCCAAAGCTCCACAGTGAAATGATTGAAGCGTTGCATGAGATGCACTTGGGAATCACTAAGTCCAAGCAGTTAGAATGTGACTGCATGTTCTGGCCTAACATCAATAAACAAATTGAGGAAAAAGTCAGTTGTGTGACACATTCCAGAATAACGGTAAGAATTTGCATAATGAGCCATCAATGAGCCATCAATAAACCACCCAATAGCAGGTCACCCCTACGGAAAAATAGGGGCGGATTTATTTATTTGAACTAAATCATGAGAGTTACCTAATAACCGTAGATTACTACACTAAATATCCTGAGGTAACTTTGTTGAAGGATACAGCATCTGCCACAGTTATCGAGGGCCTGAAGGATAACTTTGCAAGGCATGGTATTCCGAGCCAGGTGATGTTGGACAATGGTCCGCAGTTTAAGAGCCACAAATACAAAGAATTTACACAACACTATGGGTTTATGACCACATATTGGAGGCTGCGGTACCTCCAAAGCAATGGCCAAATCGAAAGATTTGTAAAAACAATCAAAAACATGTTAAAGAAATGCTTAGACACAAAGACAGATTTTCACCTAGCGTTGCTTAGCTACAGGAATACTCCCTTGCCCATGCTGAATGCATCTCTGGCTCAGCTCCTCATGAGCAGAAGGTTAAAGGGGAGGTTGCCAATGGCGGAAGATAATTTAATACCCGAAACAAAAAATCCCAAAAGGGCGCAAACGGCAAAGCACCAACAAAGTCAGAAAAGCTTCCATGACAAAACATGTTGCAAAGCGCACAAACCACTGAAAACGGGCAATAGCGTCAAGTACAAAAGCCATGCAGGGAAATGGAAGAGAGGGTTCATTTTAGGTCGTACAGGAATTTCGGGAAGAGAGTATCAAATGTTAAATGAGTCAGGGAACATGTTGTATAGGAACAGGGTTCAAGTTATAAGGCTTCCAGAAGTGGTACAGCCTGAGCCAGTCGGGCAGGCACAAAGTGTGCCGACAGCACTTTCAAATGTAAACAATGCAGCTATTCTAACTAGGTCAGGTCGGGTGATTAGACCGGCAGACAGGCTAGACCTATAGGTTAGTCAGTTGCAAACTGTAATCATACATGAGCACATGTGCATGTTAGTTAGATTATTGTTTGCTTTCAGAGTCATTATATTTGTATTATGTCAAACTGGACACAGTGTCATACAGGAGGCTGAGCAGCCAGATATTTTCAAAGGACATGAGTGACTGGGTACAGTTGGACATTGGCTAACCTGTGGTTGAAAGATAAGTACCCATGATATTTTCTTGTATTATTGTTTTATTGTATTTTAGCATGTAAACTTGGTGTGATAGTGAAAATTTGTTAGATATTGCATATCTCAAAAATACTTTGAGGGGCGGATGTAATATATGCATAAAAGACATCCAGGCACATGTGGAGAACAAAGGAATATGTAAATGAGATGACGTCAGAGACAAAGGGTGCCAGCGATTCAAGACCCTGGTCGGTGAATAAAGCATTCAGTAGTCAAAGTGTTCATACGTCCTACTTTCACATAGGTCATGTGATGAGGGAATCCCACCTATGATGTCATTCATACATCACAGACCTCAATTCTACTCCTACATGTTCAGTTGCATGAACTGAACAGACTAAGCAAAGGTATGTTTGGAGAGCTTTTGATGCTGGATTCGTTTGTATCTGGGTGAGGTATACCCGGCGATTTTAACAAATTATAATTGTGTGATAAAAACAATTGAATCCATCTAGGAAACAATATTTTCCCCTGAGGACATTGATATACATGGTTTATCATGTAAAACATGGAAAATCCATATCCTGCATGACAGTTTTGGAAAGACGAAGGTTTGGTGGCCATTTATGCACAAATAAAATGTGAAAATGTACTCCAATAGGGCTTGCCGAGCGAGATAACGTGAGGTGGTGCTTGTGTACTATCAGTCCGTACTCTTTGTGTACTATGACTGCCTGCTTGACTATATGACTGCCTTAATATATGACTGCCTGCCGAATGTATGACTGCATACCTGCCTGGATATTTGTTTGCCTGCCTGTCTGAATGACTGCCTGCATGTTTGCCTGTGTGTCTACCTGTATGTATGTATTTGCCTGCCTGCCTGCATGTAATACTGTCTACTTGCATGCCCGTATGTCTGTTTGGCTGCATGAGTGCTTACCTGTTTGCCTGTATGCCTGTCTATATGAATGTATGTTTGCATGTATGACTGCCTGCCTGCATGTATGACTGCTTGTCTTCCTGCCTACCTGTATGACTGCCTGTATGTAGGCCTATCTATGTTTCCCTGTCTGTATGTATATATATGTATGCACATGTGCCTGTATGTTTGCTTGCCTGTATGTATGTATGTCTGCCATTATGTTTCTTTCCTTCCCTACCTGCCTCTCTCTCACTCCCTTCCTGTATGTCTTTGTCCACCCATTCCTTCCCTCCCTCCCTTCCCATCTCCATCTGTTTGCAGTGGCTCACATGACACTGGTTTATCCATTATGTTCCAGTCTATGCATGCAGATTTGGTCCAGGACGGACCGATAATACACAGGCACCACCTAGCATTATCTTGGGCACCGACAAACCCCATTCTTATACTTCACTTCAAGTTTTTGGCTAGCTTCAATAGGCCTACTTTGAAAAAAAGAATTTAAAAGGCACTTGTTACCTTAAGGCAAACCTGGACCCTGCTTTATGGCGATTATATTTTATGGAACCAATTATCACATTCTAACGGTGTGTTACTATGGCTGCAGAAAATAAAGCAAGAGGATTTAAAAAAACTAAATGTTTATCTGTTTGCACATGTTGTTTAATAGATGTATCTAACTCATTCTAAATGAAACACTTCTTGCATCCCGATTCAGCTAACCTTGCCCTGAAGAAAACTGCAACGGTTCTTGAGCAATTTGGCATTGGTTCACCAAGAACTATTGTAGATGGGGAGCTAGCAAAAGATAATCAAATAGACCGCTGTTGCACCAGCAAAAGTGTTAAGTCCTTGGATAGAATTGGGCGTCCCTACCATGCGTGGTTCAGTGTTCAGCTTTCCAATACCAGGCTTCAACAATACGTGATTAAGTATGTTACACTACATTTTAAGAAGCCCTGCTGCTCAGGTATGTTTGTACATTGATACCTTAAGACAATATTGCTATTCACGAAATGAACACTATCCCCCAAATTAAAATTGTGTACGATGCTTAAGGAACACATTTTACTGCCGTTTTGTCTGTCTATTGGTTGAACACCAATAATAGTCCATTCAAAATATGGTTCAACCCAAATCAAATTGCAACAGAAAATATTACTATTCAAGAAATTAACATTATCCCCCAAATGAAAATTATGTATGATGCATAAGGAACACATTACACTGCCGTTTTGTCTTTCTATTGGTTGAACACCAATAATAGTAAAATATGGTACAACCCAAAACAAATTGCAACACAAACGATTCTACTGGGAATCATTCTAGGGAACCGATGGCCACATTGCAGCAATGGCCCACAGGCCGAGGAGGCATACGTTGGGATAACATGGCTTTATTCCGGGCATCCACCGGGGGCTTTACATTTGTGGTTTATGGTCAGCCGGTGATCTGAGAGCTGCAAGGAACAAAGTCATGTGGTGATCAGAGTCGGGGAGATGGGAGTGGTATGAGTGAAGTGTGACATGTGAGCAAGGTGAGGTGAGGTGAAGACAGAACAACTACCGGTTAGCAGTAGTTGGTTAATTATGAGTAATACATTTCAATTATGAATACTGAATTGATGATCAATTAATTAATAAAGTGTTAATTAAGCTAATTAAATTAATGTATGAGGAATATAATACAGTTTAAAATGTTGTGGCTGTGGGTGGGTGGGTAAAAAAGAGAGTAGTCAGTCCGGATGGGTGATGCAGAGTGACAATGGGTATAGGAGAGCTGGTGCTTGTGGGGTCTTAGTGGGTTGTGATTGGCTGATGAGCAAGGTGTGATGGTAGCAGGGAATGAGGACGGAGGGGCCCGTGTGAGTGATATGCAGGTTGTGTGTGTCACCCCCCTGTCGGGGGGAGGCCCCACAGTGCCACGTGCCCTTCAATGACCCTGATTGAGCACACGCTCATTCATAACAATTGAACTTCCTGACCCCAAAAACATAGAAAAGGACGCCTTAGCTGCCAGAATTGGATAATTATTTCCAAAGATAGGGTACGTCTCTGATTTTGCCAGGGCAGGGAATCTAATTAACATAAATGATCATATTTGACCAATTTTCAGATTTTTCTCAATATTGGATTTTTGACAATTTTTAGGGGGTTTCCCCCGAATGAACACTAGTGGGATTATTTGTGTTGCAATTTGTTTTGGGTTCAGACCCCAAATGAGCTAGATTGATTAGCCTATTAGTTCTTCTGTCCAGAGTTATTTTCGACCATTTGCTAATTATGAGAACCTATGAATGTTCTATAGTACAACATTTGTTCGTGGATTTGCAGTCTCATGGGTCCCCTGATGCATTTCAACTTGGTTGTCCTTAAGGCAACCTTCTATTCGGCATTTAGAAAAAAATATGCAAATTAGAGCCACCATTACCGAAAAACATTTTCTTCAATATTTTAAAAACTACCCATCGTAATGTGGACAAACATTGCGACTACAGTTATGTTTTAATGGTTAATGGTTGAAATAACAACGTTAAAAGAGGGATGTGATGTGCAAGCTTATTTAAGTTCTGATCTGCCAATTGCCTATTTGACTGTCTTTTACGTGTATAACCAGCATACAGGATCAGTGTATGTGCCTGGATACACACATTCATGTATGTCAAACTCCGAGTGTATGTGCCCTTATTGTTGTGATCATCAATGCTGGCACCTGACCTTACCACTTGTCACAACTAAGGCACTACTGCGTCTGACTCGGATTACATCTATATATACTCAATGCTCTATACGTTATTGGCAAACCCCAGGACCTCTGACCTGAGCCCACATGCCACACTGTTTTATGTTAACGGGTTATTATATATACGATACCATACATTGACTATCTGCACTACTACCCTTACTTATATACAACTACTGTGTACCTTGATTCTGCTTCGCAATCTGTCATTGGGTTATGTCAGTCAGGTAGTCCAAACCTTTAATCTGGTTTGGATCTGCAAATTGCCTATTTGACTGCCCTCTATTATAGAGGCTATATGCACGGGAGGCTGGTGCTGATTTGACTGGTCTCTACTCAATAGACACAAACTCCCCTGTCAGAATGATGAATCTCTCCTTGTACCCCCCTCCCCCCACATCATCTGTAGCATATTTTTTTAATATTCTTTTTATTGAGGCTGTATTTATACTGTCCATAGCATATAAGCCCGGGTACCCAGGCTTGTTTTCAATACTAGCCAGTTGTAGTGTTGGTGTTATCTTAGCACACAGTAGCTGCTGATAAGTTAATTGATTGCCTGCATTTCAGTAGCAGATAGATAAATGGTTGGTATGGTTAGTAGCCCATGTTAGTGTTTTTGGATTTTCTTGGCATATATGTATTTATTTTTCTACTCTAGACTAGCCTACTCCTATTTACATATCATAGCCTTATACATAGCTGTGTAGTGTGTTATCTGGCTACTTTTGGCATGGTTACCTTCCATTGGGTGTCCTGCTGGTGGGCCGTGACATATCACATCCCTCTTTTGCAGTGCAGCTTAGTGGGGGTTTCCTAACCTTATTTTGCACAGATATGTTTTGTAAGTTTTTAGGTCAGGAATTTGCCATTCCTTTACCATTTGGGCATCCCACACCTTGGCAGCCATTTCCAGTATGCTTCTCTCATGAGCTTTTATTTGGCTTCTGGTCTGCTTTAGTAGTGGTGCATTATTTGCTCTAGTAGCCCTTTGTGGTTTTGTTAGGAGTTTATTGTTTTGACTATAGCTATATGCTAATGTTTTCAAATGAATTATTCTCCTATTTTCTAGTAATTTCACTTTGGTTATTTTGTTTATGTCATAGGTGGAGTGCAGCTTGTCTACTCTTAGACAGATTTTTAGTGCTCTGTTCTGCAGTGTTTGCAGTTTTTTTAGTAGGTTTTTTATCGCACCCATGTAGTTTACATCTCCATAGTCATAATAGGGGAGCGCCATGCCCTTGAAGATTTGTATTGACATTTCTTGTGTCATGTAGTCTCTTAGCTTTGCAAATAGCCAGAGTTTGTGGTTTACTTTCTGGATAATTTTATGTATACATAGGTTGTAGTTTAGTTGGATGTCCAACTCAAGGCCTAGGTATTTGTAATGGTCTACATTTTCTAGTGTTTGGTTTCCTAACTTACAGTGTGGTTTTCTTTCTGGCATTTGTTTATGCGAGAAGAGTACTGTTTTTGATTTGCTTGTGTTGATGGTTATTTTGTTGGACTCACACAACTCGTCTAGGTTTAGTACGAGTTTATTTAGTTTAGTTATTACCTCCTCTTCCGTGGTGCCATTTGCATATATGACTGTGTCATCTGCATATAGTTGGAGGCATTCAGTTTGCAACCATTTTTCAAGATTGTTTATATAGATTATAAAGAGTAGTGTCCCTAACACTGACCCTTGGGGTACACCTTATGTGACAGGTTGGTTGTCTGATAGTATATTGTTTATTTTTGTTTCTGTTGCCTGTTGTTCAGGTAGCATTTTATCCAATCCATAGTGTTGGATTTTATGCCCATGTTTTGTTTTGTCCCCAGTAGTATTCTGTGGTATACTGTGTCAAATGCTTTTCTGAAGGCAATGAAGGCTGCTTGAACTAATTGATTTTGGTTCATTGATGCCAGTATGTCATTTGTTAGGTTAGCTATTGTTGTTGATGTGGAGTGCAGTTTCCTGAAGCCCCCTTGTCTTTCGTTTAGTATATTGTTTTTTTCCAGGTGTTCATTGATGTACCACTTTTTCAATGACATTGCCTGGGGTTTGAAGAATTGATATTGGTCTGTAGTTTCCCATGTTTTGTTTGTCTCCACTTTTGTGAATGGGGGTGATGGTTGCCATTTTCCAGGCTGAGATCAAATTCCCCTGCTCAATGGAGATGTTGAATAGGTCTACTATGGTGGCCGGGATGGCTTGGAGTGCCTCTTTCAGTATTTTGGTTGGTATTTCATCTATTCCACTTGGTTTATTCGTGTCTATGTCACTTAATAATTTTTTTAGTTCTATCATATCTGTTTTGCAGGTGGGGATTTTGTTCAGTTCCTGATCTGTTTTCCCATCTTTTTTTTAATGTTTCTGACAGTGTGTTCAGTTTGTTTGCTGCATCTTTGTCTGTGAGCATTGCCCCTTTGTTATCTTGGAAGTTTGTATGCTCTTCTTTGTTATTTTTTGGGAATAATAGGTTTACATTTTTCCAGAATTTGTTTGTGTTGCTTCCCCAGTCTTTGTCCTGCTTTATTATGTATTTCATTTTTGCTGTTCTCACAGCTTTGAGGGAGTTGTTCTGGCAATATGGTAGCCCAGTTTGTCTTCTATTGTTTCTGTGTGTTTTGCTTTATCACCCAGTTTACTTTTGGTTGTGATGAGTGTTAGCAGGTCTGTGTCTACCCAAAGGTCTTGGTTTTTTTATATTTATATTTTCTTTATGGGACACATCTCAACAGTCGATTTTCTTATTTCTGTGATGATGTTGTCCCAATAAATATCAACATCATCTCTGTTTTGTGTGACGTTGTTTATGTTTTGGTGCAGATGATTCTTTAATGTATCTTCTGAGTAGTTTTTTAGGGACCTGCCCAATTTGTATTCATTATGATTTTTGCTTTTGAGCTTTTTCCTGGTTACATATACTAGTTTGTGGTCGCTTATACCCCAGCTTCTAGTACCCCATTTTGTGGCATGGTTTGAGTTGGTTAGTATTAGGTCTATTTTTGAGCTATTGTTGCTTAGCCTTGTGCTTTCAGTAATGACCTGCTGCAGGCCTAAGATCTTGATGGTGGTTTACAGCATTAGTTAATTTTTTTCATTGCTGCTGTAATTCACATTGTAGTCCCCTAGTACAAAGATTTCTGCATTTGTTGATTTTTGTACAGTGTTTATGCTCTTTTCTAGTTCTTCAAGGAACACTTCGATTTCACCTGACGGTGGCCTATAGAGGCTCGCTATGGCAACATTTGCTTGTTTTTTGTTTTTAATTAGGCACCATAGTAGCTCTATGTGCTCATTTGAGAGCTTTGTTGGTTTTATCTTTTCAGTGTCTAGGTTTTTGGTGGCTTTGCAGTGGTAAATGGCAACGCCTCCACCATTCTTTGTTTGGTTCATTGCATTAATGTGATGTCTGTCATTACGTTCAAGCCTATATCTGTCTATATTGAGGGTGTTGTTTTGGTGTTTGTCAGTGAACAATGTCTCTGATAACGTTAGTCCATCTAGATTGGCTTTTTGTAGATGCATTTTTATTATGTCTATTTTATTGGATGCGCTCTGGCAGTTTAGGTGGGCGAAGTGTGTGCCCCTTCCCAGTTTGCATTCAATCTCTTCTACCATATTTATTTTACTTTAAATAATATTTTTATGATAGTGGTTGCTTGATTTCGCAAGTTTTTAAATTTAATTTAGCTTAGTGATTGATGGATTGGGGGCGTATATGCTGGTGCATACAGGACACATGGCCCCTGTTGATAGTTAGTCATGCATACCTCCATTACTTTTACTTTTACCTGTGCTCATAGAGGAAGGCATGAGCATTACAGCGTGTATTAGTTGTACCTGATTATACTTATGATTTACGGTTTGGTTAGTGAAATTTATAAAAGTTTGTGATACTTGTGATGCTCTTTCCAGTTGTCCGTGATGCTTTTTGACAGCCTAGCACTGACGTATATGGCATATTCCTCATTGTAGTGTATACCACCCATCATGCCAATGGCATACTGTGCCACTCTCTTTCCATGACTTGTTTTGTGGGTTGACAATTTGTTGTTTTTGAATCTAGTGTGGGCGGAAACGGAGCAAGCTCTGCATTGCTATGCTTTTCGGACCTCCTTAGCTGCCGGGAGAGCTCTTATGCTTTCTCCTGCTCTTCTTTTTGAACTACTTCTTGTTTTCTTATGACATATTTGTTTTTGCTTGTTTATTTATTTGTTTATTTATCTGTATTTGCTTCCTTGCACAGGCTTTCCTTTATTTTTTGGAGGATGTGTCGTATTTTATTTGTGTATCCTTGTTTTACTGTCTCGCCTTCACTGGCGCTGTCCAGGTACCGACCTGAGCCCCAGTATGGGCATTTTGTGCATTCCCTTAATGCATTTCCTGGAGTATTTATTAATTTCTCCTTCAGGCTTCCGTTTTGTGTGAATTTGACACGGACGATGTCCTCCAGCACGTTTTCCTTGGTTTTGAACCGCTCCTGTTTTCTCCATATCTTCTTTGCCATTGGCTTTATCAGTGTCGGTCGGGGTTAATAGGGTGAGTTATTCATAGGGCAGATTGGCGGTTGCCATCTCTCACCCAATGCCACACATGACGGCGGCCCCCCCCCGCACCCCCACCCCCCCCCCGCACCCCCCAGCCTACCCGGGTCACACCCCGGAACCTGAGAATAGGAGAGTGCCACTTATGGCGCCCACGCCACGGGCGCCACCTGAGATGGCCATGTCTCAGATAAAGGGGAGAATGGAGGAGAGTGACCCGACGCCTACAGTGACCGATGCACACACGGCAGGTTCATATCTGGAACAGTTCCTGCCAGTGGAGAAAGTGCTGTTAGATGCAGAAGGGGAGAAGCTAGCGGAAAGCACAGCGAAGCTGATCAACATGCCATGGAAAAATCCGCTAAGCAGAACAGAAATTTCGGAACTGTATAGCACATTGCCTAGGCCCCCAATGTAACCAGCTTACACAAGACAAGACTGAACCAGGAGCTGGAAGCGACACTCCCAGCAAGAGTGAGAGACAATGACACGGCACTGGCAGCGGCTCAATGGGGAGTGCAGTTCGCGGCAAAAGCGGTAGTCATGGCACTGGATAACATAGAGTGGGGAAAACCAATAGAAGTGAAAGAGCTGGTGACGGCGCTGGTGACAACACTTAATGTGCTGGAACGCATGAATAATGCGCTGTTGGGACTGAGGAGGGATAATCTCAGACCGACATTACTACCCCAAATAAGACCCCTAGCAAAGAAGCATAGGGGCCAAGGCTTCCAAAACCTGCTAGGAGATGACCTCATGACACAGGTGACGAAACTGGAGACCAACCAGAAAACGGCCAGCTTGCTGGTACGGGGGTTTGGCCACAAGCCCAACCTAAAGAAGCCAGGAAGCTTCAGAGGCGGCCAGGGGAGGGACAACCACCCGCAGCACCACCAACAGTACGTCCCACGAGTAAGAGGGGAGGAGACGAGGCAGACCCACTTCCACAGGCAAAGCACAGGCACAAGGCCACGACCCCAACGAGGGGGGCGGGGTAGAGGTGGCAACAACAACAACAAGGCCAAACACCTACCGGGGCCGACAATACAGACAGTAAATGTAAGAAAAATACTGAGTTTAAAGCAGGGGCTGTATCACAGAATCCGAGTGAGTGGGGAAGTATCACCTGAAATATATGGATACTTCAGATGGCGAAGGGTGTAACCATTGAGCTAGACAGCCGACCAACACAATATGTAATACCGAAGTCCGACACCAAGGAAAAGGACAACATCTTAGCCACAAAAATAAAAGAAATGATAAAGGGTGGTCGAGGAAGCGGTAGAGACAGCCAGAATGTATGTATCACACCTATTCCTAATACCCCAAAAAGATGGACATTTTAGACCTATCCTAAATTTGTCAAAATTGAATGAAAGAGTTACGTACAGACATTTCAAGATGGAACAACTAAGAACCGTGATGCAACTAGTACACAAAGGGGCCTGGCTACCCAGCATAGACATATTGCAAGTGTACCACAGACTAATGATACAAGAAGCAGACATGGACCTATTACAATTTATGTATGGAGGAAAGAGGTACAGATTTAGAGTATAACCCAACGGCCTGAGCTCAGGGCCAAGAATCTTCACAAACATAATGAAGGCAGTGATGAGCCACCTCAGAACAGAGTATGACATACTGTTATGTTTCTATATAGATGATACGATAATAATGGGAAACAGCAAGGAAGAGGTAATGAGGGCAGTGGACACCACACTGAGACTGCTGAACAAACTAGGCTTCACCATTAATGACGAAAAATCAGTAATCAACCCCACACGGGAACTGACCTTTCTAGGGTTTATAATTAACACAAACAATATACGACTATCACTACCAGAAAATAAATATGAAGAGCTGACAGTACTCATTAAGGAAGTATTGAGATCCAGAATGATAAAGACGAGAACGCTAGCGTGCCGGTAGGCAAGCTAGTGGCGACAGATCCGGGAAACAGATGGGCACACATCAGATCAAACATGACGTTAAGAAACAAAATACTTCAGACCACCGATCTCACACTTGAACAATTCATAAACATGTGTTAATTAAGCAAATTCAGCGTTGACCAACTGGAAGAAACAAAATCGGACGTGGAAACAAAGGAAATTGACTACCTGGACAAGTATGCATTCCCCGGGTATGCAACAAGACCGCCATCTTGGAAGTCAAGCAGCACAGCCAGCACTGGCAATTTTAAAATCAACTGCAGAAACTGCGGCTACAAACACTGGCGTGGTTTTTGTCCGGCGAAAGGCAAAACGTGCATCGCATGTAAGAAGATGGTTCATTTCAGGAAAGTTTGCCGGAGCAAACTTGGCACGATGGATGAGCTGGCCATGGAAGAACCCGATCCTTACAATGTGGAGTCGAACCCAGATCCAGTGAAGTTGATGTGCTGACAACGGATCTGCAAAGAACACTGATCAGGACATTGATCTGTGGTATTCGATGATCAGAGTCAATGGACATCCGGTCAAGTTCAAGCTTGATACCGGATCAGAGGCGATCGCCCTCCTGAAGAACATTTTTGACAGACTGAGGTTGAGGCGTCTGACGAAGACCAAATGTTCACTCATAACATTTTCGGGACACTGGATAACACCCAATGGCGAGGCATTGGTCGAAATCGATGGCAGAGACCTAGTATTCCAGATTGGGCAGAACTGTCAGCCCATCCTCGGCAAACAGGCATGTGTCACCATGAAACTGTTGGCATGGGTGAACTCTGACACACCGATGAATAGTTGTAGATGTAACAATGACAGCCTCATCCATGCTGACAGTACAGTGATGTTTTCCAGGGTTTCGGTTTAATTAAGGCTAATGCTGTCATTCATGTTGATAATACTGTACAACCTGTTGTCGACCAGCCAAGGAGGATCCCATATGCCATCCAAGATATGGCGCATGGTAAAAATTGTGTGTTATTGCTGAGCAGGATGAACCCACCCAGTGGGTAAATTAAATTACAATTGTAATAAAACCTAACAAAATCAGAATCTGTCTGGATCGCACAAAGTTAGACAAAGCTTTTAAGTGAGGGCCTTTCCCAACTAAAGCAATTCACAACATTATTACGAAGACACCCAAAGGAACCGGGTTATAATAGTTCCTCTGCACCCCCTTGCAGATCCTAAAAGGTGACAAATGGGGGGCTCCTTTGCCGTGAGTTGCGGCTCGTGTCTGTGGAGGAAGGGATCCTGGTGCATGAGGACTGCAACGGGCCAAGGCTCCTTTTGGACCAACACTGCACTTTGGCCCCAACTGAGAGGTTGGACTGTCCCGTTCCAATCAATCAGCTGGTGAAGCCAAGCCCTAGGTAGATTATTGGAGAATGAATATATTATATCATACAGCAACTGTATTCATATTTATATATATCACAAATACCAAGTCATTCTTCACTTCCTAGAAGGTGGTGGCTAGGGTCAAATAGAAGATAGAGTCAGTTGGTGTGAGACATGTCAAAACAACAGAAGAAAATGTTTGCAAAATGAACCACTGATTAGCCACTCGATAGCATTTCAACCGTACCAGAAGATAGGGTGCTGTACAAAATATCATGAGGTCACACTGCTCAGAGACACATCATCTGCCACTGTGATTGAAGCGATGAAAGACAATTTCGCTAGACATGGAATTCGCAAACAGGTAATCTCGGACAATGGTCCACAATTCCAAAGTCATGAATATAACAAATTTGCACAACACTGGCATTTCAGCGTCATATTTGAGTCCCAATACCCCCGTAGTAATGGCCAAAAAAAAAAAAAAAAAAAAAAAAAAAAATTTTTTTATAATTAAAAAAAAAAAAAAAAAAAAAAAAAAAAAAAAATATAAAAAAAAAAAAAACAAGAAAAAAAAAAAAAAAAAAAAAAAACCAAAACAAAAACAAAAAAATTTAAATTTTTTTATGGCCAAATCGAGAGATTTGTACAAACAATAAAAAACATGCTAAAGAAACGTGTGGACACAAACACATACTTTCAACTAGCCTTACTCAACTATAGAAACACACGATTGCCTGTGCTCGATGCGTCTTCAGCTCAACTGGTCATGAGCAGGAGACTACGGTCGAGAATTCCAACAGTCAAAACCCAAGATACAAGCCACAAAAAGAACATAAACAGCGAAATGCACAGGTATATCGTGTATGGAATACCAAATCCTAAATGAATCAGGTAACATGTTGTACAGAAACAGGGTTAATATAATGAGGGTGCCAGAAACACCACAGTCCAAACTGATTGGGGAGGCGCTGGACGTGCCAGCAAATCAGGGGAGTGTAAATATCGACACGGGTGCATCAAATCTAACTAGGTCAGGTCCGGTGATTAGGCCAGCCGACCGTCTAAACCAATAAAGCTGATAAGATGCCAGTCGAGATGACATATTAAGGGTTTGCATGTTAGCGTTAAGTTTCATAACCCGGACTGTTCTGCTTACATGATACACTTGTTATCGCCGTGTCAGAGTCTGTAAAGTTGAACAAACAACCACAGGTCCTGAATTTAAGGGTACGCACAGACTATAATAAAGAAGTCAAGGACTGGGACATTTTATTATTGGACAATGTGCATGAAAGTGAATTGTTGAATTTCAGTGCATTAAAAATATTTGTGAAGGGGGGATGTAATATATGCGTAGAAGGTATCCAGGCACGTTGAGAGTACAAAGGAATATGCTAATGAGATGATGTAGTAGACTTGTGGGTGCCGGTAGTTCAACCCCTATATAGTGAATAAAGCATTCGTTAACCAGAAGTTAAAGCGTTCAGACGTTGTAATTTTACAACACATACAACACCATTGTAAGGATAAAAAAAAAACACCTAAACCCGTTGAGTGGCAGACATGACTCTGGGCACGAGGATTGCTAGTTAGGAGGCAGAGCAGAGCCAGTGGAGGGTACATAGCAGGTTCACTTGGAGCATTCTCAGGTCTAGCAGGTTTCTTTGGGCAGTTATTGAAAGTGTCAGGCATTATGCCCCTGTAAGCTTCTAATAAGTCCATACATGGGTCAACTTACTAGTTGAACCAGACGGAATGGCCGCATGAGGTAGAGCATCCATCTCCCGTGTTGGTAGTCCATGGGATCGTGGGTTCGAACCCTGGTCAAATCAAACCAATAACTTAAAAATGTATACTTGTCGCTTACTAGCCAGGCGCTCAGTATTATTAGGATATGGCAAGGACTGCCCAGATAGCACACAGCCGTCGGTCCGACGTCGGCTATTGGTCGCAGCGTCGCCATCAACTTTCCTCCTTCGGGCCACCGGCGGGCCAACGGTGGTTATCCAACGTTGGTTTTCAATCCCTTTCCACTTTTGAGCCACCATCGGGCCACCGTCGGGCCGACGGTGGTGTTCTGACGTTAGATTTCAATCCATTTCCACTTTTGAGCCACTGTCGGGCCACCGTCGGGCCGACGGCGATAGCCCACCGCTGGTTTGCATTGATTTTCCATATTCGAGCCACCGTCGGGCCACCGTCGTGTCGACGGTGGTGGTCCGACGTTGGGTTTCAATCCCTTTCCACCGTCGAGCCACCGTCGAGCCGACGGTGGTGGTTCGCCGCTGGTTTCCATTGTCTTTCCACATTTGGGCCACCGTCGAGCCATCTTCGGGGCGACGGTGGTGTTCCGACGTTGGCTTTCAGTCCCTTTCCACCATCGAGCCACCGTCGAGCCGACAGTGTTGATCCGCGCAT